>VWZS01003415.1:97875-109777 GCA_013397075.1 Rhabdornis inornatus
CCCCCACCAGCGACAGCAGGCTGCTGACCTCCGCCTGCGTCCAGGCTCGCCCGCGGGGCATGCTGCCGGGCCCAGCCGGGCAGCGATCGCTCGGGCCCGGGCCGGCGGCGGGGCTCGGCCGAGCGCTCCCGAGGGAGGATCCCGGGAGGATGCCCCGCCGGGGGCGGCACCGGGAGGCGAACCAGGAACCCGCGCCGGGAGCTGCACAGGGAACCGCCGGGAGCCGCCCCGGTGGCCGCGCCGCCGGTGGCACCGGGAGCCGCACCGGGAGCCGCACCGGGAGCCGCTCCGCCCGCCCCCGCACCGCACCGGGCGCCGCACCGGGAGCTGCCGGGAGGCGCCGGGAGCNGTCCTGCCCTGCGGCGCGTTTCTCGCTCCGAGTGGAAAGCCTGCTTGAGCGCCTTCCACTTGGACCGGCACTGGGCCACGCTGCGCCCGTAGCCGGCCTCGGCCAGACGGCGGGAGATCTCCCGCCAGAGCGCCTCGTTGGGTCGCGACGTGGAGGCCATGAGCAGCGCGGCCTCCCCCGAGCCCCCCACCAGCGACAGCAGGCTGCTGACCTCCGCCTGCGTCCAGGCTCGCCCGCGGGGCATGCTGCCGGGCCCAGCCGGGCAGCGATCGCTCGGGCCCGGGCTCCCGGGGGAGCTCCGCCGCTCCCCCATACGAGGGCACGGCAGGGATGGCTATCACGGCAGCCCTGGAGGCTGGGGCAGGGGAAGGAGCGCCCCAGCCCACCATTTTCCAGGGCTGAGATGCAGCTGCAGCCCCACGCAAAGCAAGTAGCTTTTAAGCAAACACCCCGTGGCCTTGCTCCTTGGAGAGAGGAGTTTTGGGAAACATGGGAATATTTCCTGTGCCCCAAGGATATCCAATCTTCCCGTGCAGTCCCTAGGGCAGATCAGACCGAGAGAACCACTCTTGTTGAACCTGGAGAAGAGAAGGTTCAGAGAAGACCTTAAGCAGCTTTCCAGTACCAGAAGGACTACAAGAGAGCTGGAGAAGGACTTTTTACAAGGGTGTGTAGTGATAGGAGGAGGAGAAGGAATGGCTTCAGACTGTCAGAGGGCAGGTTTAAGTTAGATATTCATCACAGAATTGCAGAATATCCTGAGTTGGAAGGGACCTACTGGGATCATCAAAGTCCAGCTCCTGGACTAGCACAGGACATCCCCAACAATCCCATGTGCCTGAGAACATTGTCCAAATACTTCCTGAACTCTGTCAGCCTTGGTGCTGTGATCACTTCCCTGGGGACCCTATTCCAGTGCCCAACCACCCTCTGGGTGAAAAAAAACTTTCCCTAATATTCAGCCTAAACCTGCCCTGACACAGTTCCCTCAGGTCCTGTCGCTGATCACCAGAGAGAAAAGATCAGTGTCTGCCCTTCTGCTTCCTCTTGTAGACTGTGATGAGGTCTCCCCTCAGTCTCGTCCAGGCTTGAACAAACAAAGTGACCTCAGCTGCTTCCCATATGGCTTTTCCTGTTCTAGGAAGAAATTATTGTGAAAGTGGTGAGGCACTGGCACAAGTTGCCCAGGGAAGCTGTCGATGCCCCATCACTGGCAGTGTTCGAAGTCAGATTGGATGGGGCTCTGAACCACCTGGTCTAGTGGAAGATGTCCCTGTCCTTGGCAGGGGGCTTGGAATGAGATGACTTTAAGGTCCTTTACAACTCCATGACATGGCTGCCCAGCCCAGCCCTGGCTGCACGTTTGAGCCAGCCACCATTCCCACTGCTTGCTGCCCCAAAGCCAGAACTATGTGGTTCCCCCCTGCTGGGATGCCGGGATGCTGGCCTCAACAGGGCTGCCCCTTGCCCCAAGTGTCTGGCAGTTCCACAACCCCCCGGTCTTTTGTTGCAGGTGGTGCCTCTGGGGACCCCACCAGGAAGTGACACTTTCCATTTTGCATCACGCTTGTCTGAGAAATTGGGCTGGGAAAGGGTTGCCACTGCCCCTGTGGGCTGCAGAGCAGACCTTGGAAGGGATGGAAGAAGCTGTCATGTATGCTGACCTGCGCTTTCCCCCCACTCCAGGTAATGGCTCCCCAACTCTCTCAGCGGGTTCCCTGCCCTCCTGCAGCCCCTTGCCTTCCCCAGAAATGTCCTCCCAGACCTCTTCCCCCCACTCCCTCTTTTTGGGTGTCCTCTCTCAAACAACTCCTCTCCAGCCCTGTTGCAGACTGCCTGTTCTTGGGGTGGGGGGCAGGAGGAACTCAGGGCAGGGAATGCTCACTGCACCCCCATGCCACACCACAGACATTTGCCCTCTCTGTCTCTCTGCCAAGCATTGCGTGCAGGGAGATAATTTCTAGGACAACCAAGCTGCTGCAAATAGGCTCTCCCCCACTTTTCTCAGGCTCCCCCACTGCCTCCTGACATTCCACCTGGGATTCACAGACATTTCCTGGCTCAAGGTTCCCCACTGCTCCCTCCCCCGCTCCCCAATCTACTTTAACTCCTTTTCTCAGCTCCTCAGCAGCGAATGCGCCTACCCTGGTCCTGGGCAGCCCTCAGCCTGGGTCTCCTCTCCCTGATGCTCCTGCTGGCACAAATCATCCTTGTCAGCCTGAGTTTCCACTGTAAGTACCAGCCATCCAGTGCCCAGATCTCTACAGAGGGGGTTCTGGGGTCAGGGCTGGCACCGTAGCACTTGTGTACTAACAGACTGAGCTGCAGCTTCCCTGTGGAGCTGGGTCCTTCTGCTTGGGGCTGAGGGCATTGAGGGTTCTGGGGCAAGAAGGAAAATTGGTGACACAAGACGCCATCTACGTGGCTGGAAAAGGAAGCTGGGGCGACAGCGTGGGCTTGGGGAAAGCCACTCTGTCACATGGCAGTGAAAGAAAGGCAGGAAGGACAGCACCGATACTGAAATTGAAAGACAGCAGCACTTTGCCTGAAAACCTGTTGCATGGAAGGCTCCCAAGCAAAATCTGCAATGACCTTGGCAGGCTTGGTGTACCTAAAGCAGGGGACACCTCATCTGCATGAGGCTGTCCTGTGGGAGAGGACACTGGGTGCTGATGGGAGAGGGAGCCCAGAGTTGCTGAGACACATCTGTGCTCTTCTGCTGTAGATTTAGTGCAACAACAAACAAGCTGCACACACAGTCTCTGGAGTACAGAGGAGAGCCCCAGCTATGGGAAACAAACACTGGAAGGTAAGAGAGCCTGGTGGGCTCCTGGATAAGGTTTGGAGAAGCCTTTACTTCTTCTTTCAAGCAGTAGGATCTGTCCATACTCAAGGATGTTTCCCTGAGCTCTATCCCTACATATTCCTTCACCTTTACTGCCTATCCCCTAGCTTGTGGTGTGGGGAGCTGCCCCAGCACTGCTGAACAGGCTGAACTGCTGAGACTCCTTTAGAAGAGACGACCCCAAATGGCTCAGGGCACACCACCAACACCAGGATCATGGATGCCACCAGCATCCCTGTGTAGGTGACATCAGCTTCTGATGCAGCTAGAACCTTAACTGAGTTCTCAGCACTTTGGAAATTGTGTTTGTGTCACCTTCCCAAACCTGCAGTTCCCCGCCCTCCTCAATTGCCAGCACCTTCCTGTACCTAGCCCCTCTTCCCAGGGTTCTGGGACTGGAAGGTTGGAGCTGGGCTCCCTAGTGAGGGTTGGTGCAGAGTGGTCTCTGTGGGGCAGACATACAAACACGATGGGTTGGTTGGTGCATGACTGCCCACTGCTACTCTCCTTGTCCCTTGGACTGGTGGCAGCCCCTGCCAGCTGCCCCATCTCACCTGCTGTGTTTCTGGTGTGCAGGGCGATGCCAGTTTTGCCCAGTTGGCTGGCTCTGGGATGCGGGGCAGTGCTACTACTTCTCCTCTGCCAAAAAGACCTGGGAGCAGAGCAGAGAGGACTGCTGCTCCAGAGGGGCACAGCTGGTCACCATCCAAGCCAATACCACCCTGGTGAGTGCACCCAGCCTGGCCTGTCCAGCTCCCTGTGACCACTTGGCTGTTGTGGTGACCACCTCGCAGTCCCTCAGCAGTCACCCACGCACTGCATTGTCTCAGCTTCCTGGCCCATATGCCTAAACCCTAGCAAAACCTCCAGGCAGGGAGCTGGCAATGCTGTGCCCATACAGCACATCACTAATCGTGTGGCTGGGCTGGATGTCCCCCCAGTGGGCTCATGTGGGTCCTCTCCTGTGTTAGGCTTTCCTGGTCCGCACAGCTAACATGGATGCCTTTCATGTGGGGCTGAAGCAGGATGGCATCAGGTCTGACTGGAAGTGGCTGGATGGCACCACACTGGAAGGGTGAGGCTGTCAGCTTGTTCCCAGCTAGGCGTGCTGGGGGTCCAGCATCAGAGCTGGGGGTGGTGATGAGGACAGGCATGCAGGGATGTGATCTATATTTTGGCCACCTCTTGTCTTCCCAGGACTGCATTGGGGCATTTTAAGGGAGGGGCATTTTTAGCAGGGTCCTGACCCTGGTGCCCACACTCTTCCTGGGTGAGGGGCCTAAGGGGATCCCGTAAAAGCAAGGTCCCAGTTTGGTTGGTGCTGAGCCCTGCTAGGATTGATCTGGGGGTACTGTGTGAGTGATGGGGCTGGGGGCATCAGGTCATGTGGCCTAATTGGGAGGAGGCTAATTGGAAGGCAGGAGACCGTGCTCCATGGGGAGGGTGGACTTCTCCCACAGCATCCTTCCCTGTGCAATGTCTGGTCCCTGGCTGCAGGAGCTGCTGATGCGACAGCCTCAGTTCTTCCTGCCCATCCCGTCTCAGCCCACTTTCTCCCTTGCAGGATGTTCCCAATCCAGCGCTACACGAGGTCTTTCCAGGCCTGTGGCAGGGTGTCAGGCTTGGGACTTTTAGGTGGTGCATGCACGGAAGCCCTCAGATGGGTCTGCAAGCAGAGGGCAGCCACCCTGCAGTGGCTCCAGTCATCGCCTCCTGCCTTCCTCTGGGGAAACACCACCTACAGCTGTGTGAGGCCCTGATGGCTGTGGTGACCCCCAGCCTGTGCCACCACCATGTTCCCTGCCTGACCTCAGTGCATGGGCATTCCCAGGCTCCACTGCCTCCTCGCTCAGACTTCTTTACCCTCCGGAACTCTGCACTTTGCCAATAAATTCTGCCAATAACTGCAGCTGGCTTTGGGGTATGGGGGTGGTAGGATGGAGGTGCACCCTCCAGCTCTCAGACTTGGTTCCATTATTGACAAGTGGGAAATTGCATCTGCTGCTCTGTGGCCATGAGCCAGCAGCAGTCCAAGCATCCCCATGGTCCAGTGGTAGCGTGGAGCAGCTCCTGTGCAGGTTGGCACAGGTCCTGTGAAAGCTCTGGGATTCATGATTGCTGGGGTGTGCTGCTGAGAGATGACCCTTGGCCTCTGCAGTCCCATGGAGGACTTGGGCTGGGCAGCAGCTTGTTTGCTGGTGCCTGCCCAATCTGAGGACGTTCCAGCAAGCATCATTTTGTTTTGAGGCTGGGTGATGTGTGAGAGCCTAAAAGGCCTGCTAGGGCTTGATTTGGAGTTGTTTGGTCCCAGAGGCTGTTCTGGTTTCGGTATAGACCACTCGGTTGTTCCAGCAGCCTGCAGCTCTGGCACAGATCTGGCTGGGACTCCCTCCCAGCACATGCAAAAGACCAAGCCCCGACAGCCGGTGCAGCCTGTCAGCCTGAGCAGGACTGGGAGGCGGAGGATAATGCATGGGGAAGTGTAGTCCTGCTGTGGCCTGTACTCATGGGCTTGGGCTCTTCACAGCCTGGGGACCTGAACACAGAGGATGCTGAGCAGGAGGGAACTCATTCACCCCCCACCCCCTAAAGTGAGAGCATACACAGGGAAAAAAACCACTTCTTGCAAATAAAGCAACTACTTCTGCTTTTCTGCATATGAAGAAGTGTCTCTATGCAGTATGTTCTTAGCCACACTTTGCCACCTGGCCACAATGGAGAAGAACAAGACTGGGTTCCTGGGCTGCTGCTGCCCAGCCGCCCGGATGGCCCAGAGCGTGGTCTAGACTCACCTGCAGTTTGCTGAGGCCCCTGCTCGCTGTCCCCACGTGCCCTGCACACCCCAATGAGGATGGCATTTGCTACAAGAACCTGCTGCTGGGGCTGGTGCTGACAGTGGCCAGCCTGGGTGAGAACCCAGCTGCGTTCACTGCCACAGGGATACCCCAGCACAGGGTGAGCACTGAGTGATGGCAGTGGGACCATGGGGTGATGCCCATGGGCACTTATTTGTTGCAGGTTTCCCACTGAAGAGTCCCAGATGTCTCGTTCCACAAAGCCATTTATTCACAGCACAGTAACACAGGAACAGCTCAAGATGGTTCCTCTGAGGAGGGATGCCCAACAAACAAACCCTTGAGCTTTTATCCCCTCAATGTCTGCTTGTGCTCAAGCCTTGCTCCTCCTCCTCAGTTCTCTATTCCCACCCCATCTCTGTGTCCATCCACCTTGTTTTCATCACCCCTCTCTTTCGTTATCCAAAAGGTCAGCAATTCCTAGCTCCTGCTGTGTCTCGGTGTCCGTATATCTGTCTGGCACCACTCATCTTCCTGCCCTTTGCTATCCCAAAGGTTGGCAGTCCACAGCCTCTTGCCTCGGGCTCTACTCAGAGCTCAATCTGCACTTCCATCTGCATCTCTAACTGCACCTTGTAATCCCAGCTACCTGGAGCAGAGGTATTCCTCAACAAGAGGACATCTGTACCAGCCTTCCAGCTCACCTCTGCTGCCTTCCACTGAGGGTGGTTTGGTGAAGGTAGGTAAGGTGGTGTCACAAGTATCCCTCTGAGGACTCTGTTAGTTTTCCTGGCTGCCCCTTGCCTCTGCCACTATTTGCTGCTGACTCCTGTCTTGCCCTTTCTTATCACTACATCACCTGTCCAGAGATGAGCTTTGTTCTCCTGCCTTGATACCAGGAAGAAGATGTAGCACACCTTCTGGGCGTATGACCATCCAGTATGAATGGAGAAAACCAGGCAGGATTTACCAAGAGCAGGTGATGCCTGTCTGACCTGCCTGTTGCTGTGGGAACAATGGGCTGTGGATAAGGGGAGAGCAATGGGGGACATTTGTCATGAACCTTTGAGGTCTGGGACATGGTGTTCCATGGTCTCCTCACTGGCAAAGTGGGGATGTATGGGGTCAGCAGAAGAGGAGAAGAGTGTGGGTGGAAAACCTGAATGGTGTGAGGGCTGCAGTGGGTGTCAGTAATGCCCTTGTTCCCTTGGCAATCACTGAAGGGTTGATCCTGGGGTTTATGCTCCTTGGAGCCTCCATCAGTGCACTGGATGATGGGTAGGGGATCGCACACCCCATGGGTAGGGGTAATACCAAACCACTAGTGTGTATATTGGAGAGCAGGACTGGGGTACAGAGAGGCCTGGAGAAATAGTTTGATGGGAGCCTGCTGATACTGGAGTGGGTAAAAGTACAAATCCTGCAGCTGGGAAGAAAGGAGAAGCCATACATCAGGATGGACAAGAAAGCAGCCATGCTGAACCACCCTGGGGAAACCATGAACCAGAGGCTGGATGGGGTCTGCAGTGTGTCCTAGTGGCAACTGTGACACTGTGGGCAGTAGAGGCTGGAGCTCAGGGCTTTAGGAGCATGGAGGATGTCTGGACTCACCAGGATAAGCCAGACACAGCAAGTCTTTGTTTTGTATGATAGCTGAGACTGTAGGGGGCATGCAATCCTGTCCCAGCCTTGCCATGCCATTGGGCTGGCTCCACCAGCCCCTTTCTAGGGAAGCTCTCCTAGGAGCTGCCCTCTCAGTCTGATGCCATTTCCCCTTGTGCTTTTGCTACAAGCCCTCATGTAAAATCTCTCTTCAGCTTTCTTGTAGCCCCTTTTGGTACTAGAAGGCCACAGTAAGTTTTCCCTGAACCCTTCTCTTCTCCAGGCTGAACAATCCCAATTCTCATAGCAGAGGTGCTCCATCCCTCTGATCATCTTTGTGTCCCTCCTGTGGGCTCACTCCAGCAGGTCCCTGTCCCTCCTGTGCAGGGACCCCAGCTCTGGATGCAGTGCTCCAGGTGGGTCTCAGCAGAGCAGAGCAGAGGGGCAGAATCCCCTCCCTGCCCTGCTGCCCACGGGGCTCTGGGTGCAGCCCAGGACACGTTTGGCTCTCTGGGCTGTGAGTGCCATGGCCAGGGCATGTCCAGCCTCTCACCCACAGCACCCTCAAGCCCTTCTGGGCAGGGCTGCTCCATCTGTTCGTGCCCAGCCTGTGCTGGTACCAGGGGTTGATCTGACCCAGGTGGAGCACCAGCACCTGGCCTTGTAAAACCTCATTTATGTTCCCATGGGGCACTCCTTGAGCTTGTCCAGATCCCTCTGGGTGGCATCCTGTCCTTCAGGTGTGTCCTCACACCTCAGCTTGGTGTCATCTGCAAACTTGGTGAGGATGCAGTTGATCCCACTGCTGACATTGTTGAGAAGAGTACTAAATAATGTGTCCCGAGGTGGATCCCTGAGGGCCAACATTATCACCAGTGTCCACATCAGGACACTGAGCCATTGACCACTATCTCCTGGATGCAGCCTTTCCCACTGAGCAGTTCACCCATTGAATCAATTTCTCTCAGATTTAGAGGGGGACTATGTTGAAGGCTTTACAGAAGTCCAGATAGAAGACATTTGTAGCCCTTCTCTTGTTCACTGATGCAATTGCTCCATTGTAGGCCATGGGGTTGGTTGGGCAGGACTTGTGGTGAAGCCATTCTGGCTGTCTCAAGTCCAGCTTAGCAAAATGGTTGCAAACATATTCCCCTCTCTGCAGAAATACCGAGTGAGACAGAGAGGGTCAGCGCTGCTTCTGGACTCCCCCCCACACCCCATCTGGGTCCTGGACAGGGGTGTCTCATCACTCTCCTTTGGCAGATAATGTCCTATTAGATTCTTAGGGATCTTTCCCCCTTGGTGGCAGGGGTCTCCCCTTTTCCACATGTTCCCAAGTCTCCCAGTGCTCCTTCCTCTCTCCCACTATCTTATCAGTGCACCTCCATTTTTTCAGGACCACCCTCATTTGCAGTTCCACTACACCCTCTTTCTTTCCGTGGTCTCAGGATTCCCACATTCACCTCTCGCGGTCTCAGGGCTCTTCATTGCCCTCGTTTTCCTCCCATGGTTTCAGGATTTCTTTATCCACCATGTTCTTGAAGTTCCCAGCACTCCCCCTCTTCCTATATGGTCTCAGGGCTTCCCAGCATTTTCTCATGCTGATGGCACCACTGTCAGCATCCTTTCCAGGCAGGACCCAGCCAAAAGCCCTGGGCAGGTGATGAAGGCAGAAGAAAGGGCAGGACAAGAGTTCTCGATGCTAAGAGAAGGCTGTAAATCCGTAAGTCTCCCCAAAATGGACAGGTTGAGGACATCAGTGTGTCATCCCCCAGCTCTAAAAAGTTGCAAATGGCAGATCCTGCAGTCCTGGCAGCCTTGGGGTAACAAAGAAGGTGGGATCTGCAGTGGGTCAGAACTGCGCTGGCCAGGGCACACAGGGACATGCAGTGGCACAGTACAAAGAAGTATAGTATGCATGAGTGTGGGAGAAGGGAATAAGGTCTATTTTACAAAATCCATGCTTTAAAATAGAGGCACTTCTCCCCAGCAGTTTTGCAACGCAATTGACACAAAGTGTGCTCAGGGGACAGGATCTCATATGTCAGGACAGGCCCTGCTCCTGAATCCAGTGATGGAGGGGGGAGGTAGCAGTCAGTCCTTGGCCAGAAAAGGAGGTCGGGTCTCAGATGCACTGTTCAGCTCTGGAGATTTCTCGCAGATCCAGTGGAAGTGAGTCCCACAAACTATATTCCACATTTCCCCTTTAACTACTGACCAGCACTCTGAATTATGGTGTTTCCTAGGAAAGAGGGCACATCTCAGGGCAGCAATGACAACCTCCTCACTGTGAACACCACTTCCCATAGATCCCAGTGCTGCTGGGGCAGGCAAGGCACCTGGCACAGAGATCAACCTGAGGAATTGTCACATTCCTCCTCCTGCTCTTCTTCTCTGCCACTTGAATATTTGGCCCTGCACCCCACAGCTTGGCTCTATCTTCACCCCCCTCCCTTGGGGCACTGCTCATGGGACCATTAACCCTTTAATTGAGGGGTGTCACAGGGACAAAACAGCACCCGTCTAGTATGGCAAAGGGGCGAGTGCCTGTGTCAAGGACTCTTGCACTTACAAATGATATTTGCTGTCTCACCTTGCAGAAGATCTCCTGGTCCCATGAAAATCTCTTTCTCCAATCCAGTACCCTCCATTAGACTCTTGCACAAAATGCTAGAGTGGAGAGAAGCTGTCAACCACCTGCTGGATGACCAGCACTTGCCAGGTGCCCAGGAGCCCCAGGGCTGGCTGTGCTTCTCCCCTCAGACTGCCAGGATGGGGACCCGGGCCTCATGGTGCCCCCCTGGCACCTCCACAGATACTGCTGCAGCTGGACCCATAGGGCCCTGCCCAGCCCCACCCTCCTGGGGTACCACAAGCCCCCTGCTCTGTACCGGCACTATTGGTTCTGGCCACTTGTCTTCAACCAGCAGTTGAGCAGATTTATCTGCGCAGTCTTCCTGGCTCTCCTTCCAGGTCTTCTTCGTCACTGAGATGTAGAGACACTTGCTCTTGTAGAGTATCCAGCCTGTGGGGCAGCAGTCTGGGGGCAAGGACACAGCTCAGGCACTCATCCTTCTATGGATGCTTGGGAAGCTCAGCCTGGCTGAGTTCAGCCCCTTCATCTTTGCAGCAGCAACATCACCTGTGCCCCAACCCCATCAGGCTCTACCTGTGTTCACGCAGGCACGCAGGCTGCTCACAGTGCTCTCACTAGTGTTGAGCTTCCCCTGCACCACCTGCATCTTCTTCTGCAACACAGCCAGCTCCTGCTGGGTATGCCCCAGCTCAGTATTCCTTCTTTCCAGCTCCAGATGGGTGATGTTGTACTCATCCCATACTCGCTGCAGCTCTTCTCTGGCCCATGCCAGCTCCAGTTGTGTTTGCTCCAGGCTCTGCTCCTGTGCCCTCAGTGCCTGTGACAGGCGGCCCTGCTCGGCCATGTGTTCACGGGAGGTGTCCTGCAGGCTGCGGGAAACCTGCCAGTCTGGGGACAGGGCAGGTGAGCTGAGACACGGGTATGGGGCCCTGCCTGGGGCATGGCTCTTGCAAGGGAGGGTAGGGTAAGAGTATCTGGCTGTGGGTGGAGATTGGGGGATGCCAGTGGGAAGAGAATGGAAGCCCCAATAGTGGCAAGTGGAGGGTAGACATTGGAAGGCAGTGGAAGACTGTGGGAATACAAGGAGAGTCAATGAGAAGTGGTAGAAGGCAGTGGGAGGCAATGGGAAGGTAGTGGGAGAGTTTGGTGGGCAGTGGAAGGGAGTGGGAAGGCAGTGGGAGGCAATTGGAAGCAGTGGGAGGGTTTGGTGGGCAGTGGGAGGGCAGTGAGAGGGAGTGGGAAGCAATGGGAGGGTTTGGTGGGCAGTTGGAGGGCAGTGAGAGGCAATGGGAGACAGTGGGAAGAAAATGGGAAGGAAATGAGAGGCAGTGGGAGGCAATGGGAAGGCAGAGGAGGCGGCTGGAATAAAATGGGGAGGCAATGTATGACAGTGGGAAGTAAATGGGAGGGAATGGGAGGTAGGGATGGGGAGGCAGTCAGAGGGACTAGGAGACAATGGGAGGGAGTAGGAGGCAGTGGGAGGAAATTGGAGGCAATGGATAGCAATGGGAGGCAGTGGGAAGACAGTGGGAGGAAAGGGGAGGCAGTGATAGAGAGTGGGAGACTGTGGGAGGGATTGGGAAGCAGTGGAAGGCAGTGAGACGGAGGTGGGAGAGACTGGCAGTGGAAAGGCAGTGGGAGGCAGCTCGTGGTGGCCATGCAAGAGTCCCGTACCCCAGCCCTAGCCTCTCCTCCCTGACAGCCCCCCGCAGCCA
>VWZS01003431.1:0-61429 GCA_013397075.1 Rhabdornis inornatus
CCAACTGATCTCAGCCTAATGCATTGATAGGGATACTAGAAATTCAGATAGTGACTTAAAATAACTTATGGAATATTTTTCTATACCAATTTAAAATTATGATGGAAAAAACAGATTAAAATCTTTGGATATTATCTAAACACCCTGATTTTTCTAACCTCTGATGCCATAATTTTCCGTCTTTTCATTAATTTCAATGATGTATTTTAAATACATGAGGTCC
This sequence comes from Rhabdornis inornatus, assembly GCA_013397075.1. Taxonomy (NCBI): domain Eukaryota; kingdom Metazoa; phylum Chordata; class Aves; order Passeriformes; family Rhabdornithidae; genus Rhabdornis; species Rhabdornis inornatus. The sequence continues at coordinate 224 of VWZS01003431.1, forward strand.
TATGACAATTTATGCATCATAGTTTATGTTCCTAAAACAGTTGCACAGTCACATTTCTCCTACCTATTCTTCCCAAATAAAATGTGTGGACTTCTCAGCAATTTTAAACTAAAAAGTTGTTCACTTTGGTGATTAAAATTCATCACTGATGTATTTTAAAGACATTTTCAATGAAGTCGTATTTATCTTACAACTCTCACTTTGAAGGGCAGTTTTTGAATTGCGTGTGATTAATAGAGATTCCTATTGTTACCAATACAAAATCATAGAATAAAAATTGGGATAGGTTTTGTGCTTTCTTAAGCATATAATGGGTGTCCTTAGGTTATTGTCTTGGCTTGAAAGACAGGATCCTGCCAAGAAAGGCAGAAACCTCTTTTTAAAATAGAGAATGTAAACCCCCTCCCTCCAAATTATTATAATTTTGAAATTAAGGGGCTCTTAGGCAAAGATATGGGGATAGGAATAACAGTTCTTTACTAGGAAAATTAAAATAGAAATACAGTATTACAGAGAACAAACCCAAAAATACTGACAGAGTCAGAATACAACCTGACACCCCGTCAGTCAGTCAGGGTGTTGGTAGCAGTCCCATTAATTGGTGGCTGCAGTCCTCCTGGATGACAGATGTGGTTCAGTTGAAGCAGTGCTCCTGTAGAAGGTGCAGTTTTCCTCTGAAGGTCCAGTGATAATGTGGAAAGGTCTGGTTTTTCCTCTGGAATCCAGTGGAAAAAGGCTGTCTTGGTGTTCCAAATCTGAGTTTTTATCTAGGTAGGAAAGCCTTGGCTCCTCCCCTGGGTGGAGAATCTTCCAATGGGATGATGTAATTTTATTAGTCCTGCAGTGGGACTCAATGGCCCATTAACAGACGATATCTTCCTGAAGGAAGGATGGGTTGTGGAAAAGATAAAGATGACTGCCCCACCTGGTTTTGACAGACGGCCCACTAGCAGAGGATATCTCCCGTGGAGATAAGGATCACTGCCCCACCTGGTTTTAACAGATGGTGATAGAACACATACTTTTGGTCACATCCTGCATTGCAACCTAAGACAGTTATACGTCGAAATATCATATCATAACAGTAGGAAGAAACTTTCCCTTGGTGTGACCCCAAAAGCAAAAACCCACCAGTAGTTTCATATATTCGTTCTTTTCATACAGGAAAAAAAATATACACAAACAAGCAAAATTCAGGATTTAATTTCCCCATCTAACTTTACTTTTGTTTGCTTGTGAGATGCTTTATGCTGAAAGAGTCGAGGTTCTTTTTGGAAAGGCGTACGGTACTTTGTGTTTTGTAATGCAAAATTCCAAATTAGTCACATAAACTTTTTTCCCTTTTCTTTACTCTGAATTGTGATCTTAAATAATTGAAATAATAATAATAATAAAATTATTATTAAATTTTATTTTTTATAAAATTTAAATGTTTCTCTTGTGCTTTAAGTTTGCTAGCTTTTCTTTTTCCCTGAGCTGAAGAGTCATTGGAGAGTCCCCTCCATGACATTGTCAAAATTTGAACTCCCAGCCTCCAATAAGCTTTCTCGTGATCTGTATCCCAAAATACATAGAGAAAATTATCAAAAAGACAGCATTTCCATACACTGGACAACTAGATACCATGGTCCTTTGTAGGGCATGGTCTGTCGTTACCCTGCAGAAGAAAATAACAAAGTGACTTCCATTTTATGTGCCAAGGTGAAAGTCTCTGGTGAAAGATCTATAGCTGGAATACCAGTTTGTTCTTTCATCACTCTTTACAGCTGCCAATATTTTGGGGTGGTGTGGGGTGTCTACATTGTTCATGCTTTAGTAGCTATATTAGCCTTTGTTTTGACTGTTTGAATTGTCATCCTTCCAAAATATCCCCAAAGAGCAAAAGTCAACTTTGTAAAACAGGGACAGCTTACACCTTAGGGGAAAAGGGAATGCAATTTTGTAGACCAGGTAAAGTAACTGTTTTGCAGTACCATTCCCTCAGCTGAATCTCAAAGATTGATACAAGCAATACTACTGTGCAGTTTCTTGTAAACACAGAATTGTATTTCAACTGGAAAGGATCAGGAAACCAAAATGTAAGGATTTCAACATATTCTGACCAGGACATTTAAAACAACTTTTCTAAACTCTTTTACAGTTATTTAAGTCTATTATCTCATTGCTGTATGTCCTTAAGTACTTACATATTCGAAAGTTTTTCAGGTCACGTTATAGAAAATAAAAAGAGAAAGTAAGTTTTGTATTTTAAACTGTGTCACTAGATTGGACAAGATGCAGAAGAATGCATGTTTGAAAAGGAAACTAATAGTCTTATTGTCTGTACAGTTCCAATGATTAAAGAAAATATATTTTTTTTTATACAGCATGTAATTTTCAGATTACGGAAGTAATACTGTCATGCTTAACTGCAGTTATTAATCTGCTAGAGACAGTAATTTGAATATCAACAAACCACAAATATTCAGTAAGTTGTTGAACCTGGTGCATCAGTTTACTGCCAAATTTTAGAAAAACATTCGGTAAATTAATAGGCTTAAGATGAAAGAGGATAGAGCTGATAGCATGGAAAACTGAAAATTCAGATGTCAGTCCCTGCATTGCCAGCATTGGGATGTGGAAATGTTATTTATATGGGACATAGCAAATGTTCAAAATCTAGCTCTGGAATGGTGATTCTAATTTAGACTAGCTTAAGCAAACACAAATTTGAGTTGTGATTTTAAGGCTTTATTCTTTATCTAGGCAAATTTACAGTCACAGAGAGAAGCCTAATGACCAAAGGCCAAAAAGGGCAAATATTGCAGAGGGACACAAGAGCAGAAATAAAGCAGTAAAAGCACACCTGATTGGAATGCAGTTTAAATTTCATCGTCCTCCCATGATGAATTATAGTATGTCACTTTCATTGACTGATAAAAGTCACAAGAGTGACAATTTTTCTACTATTAATATTTTGTCAAAGAGTTTAGAAAAATATATGGCAGTTAAGATTTCTGGTTTTGAGAACTTTCCTGTACACATTCCCCCAGGTGTACAGGACTACTGAGCGCTTTAGAAAAGAAAACAGAAAAGAAATACTTTTGTCAAGAATTATGCACATATGAAATAAACCAGAAATAAAAAATAATTAAGTTAGGAGTGAGAATAAATTTGGTACAGTTTCATAGGTATATTGTATGTATCTGTAATTAAATCGATCCATCAAATACTGTAGATCACTGTGAGGTTCATCTCTTCTAAAAAGCTTTTAAAACACTTCTTTAGAATCCAAATCTAATCCAAATCTTTTTCTGGCAACCACACTGTTTGCGAACCATGACCTACAATAACTGTTCTGGAAGCTGTGCCAATACTTTTCATTTGCAGAATCTTGGCTATATCAGGAAAAGAAATAGCTGTTGGTTTATCTGACAGGTTTTTTCAGGTAACACAGTTCAATCTGAACAAATATGTTTTAAAAATGAATGATTAAAGAAAGAAAAAGAATTGACAGAATAAAAAAAACAAGCCTTTAAAGATGGTATGGAGGTAAAAGTCTAGAACATACATGAATTTACCTGTCATATGAAATGATATCTTCTGTGGTGCTGTGCAAAATATATGGTAGATATATAGTTGTATGCACTTAATTAAAATTGGCTTAAAGGAAAACCATAATTAAATTAATTTTTCACAGAGCTGCATTCAAGTTATTTGGTCCTGTATAGGAAAGAGAGGTTATTCCTCTATTTATTCAGCTTTTTTTTTTTTTTTTTTTAGGTAATTATTTTATATCCTCTCTTTTCACAGTAGATTCATGGTAATATAAGTACAAGATCTTACTGAGCAGTGCTGCTTGTCTATCATGAGTTTGACGAATGTAAGCCAAAACCACTTCTATTAATTAAGGAGGCATAATTTAGGAATTGCAGGAGGCTGTCCATAATTCATGGATAGAAAGTAGGAGTATTAATTTCTAAAAAATATTTCCAAGATCTTTGACATCTTGAAAGTCATTCTGCATAGTGCAGTTTTATACACACAATCATAATTCATGTTGTACAGCATTTCCTTTCAAGATCTTTAATTCCAACACGTATTCTTGAAAAACTCCACAACAGAGCACAGCAACAAAACAAAAACTCTGTGGAGATTCTATCAGAGGCAAATTTGGTCCTTATTTTCCTTTTCTCACTCTGCAATAAAGACAGTATTAACTAGGAGCATTCTTTGATTGTATAAAGAACCTACGTTTCAGCACATGGTGATTGTATAAAGAACCTATGATTCAGCACTGTGGCAGGATTTGCTATATCAGCATCTCATTCAAAAATAATAATGGATTTTTTCCCAGTTATATAAACTATATAATTATGATTGATTTATTATTCACTTATGGGTGGGTATAACATCATGAGTTTTGGTCTTGCCTGAGAAGAATAGCTTTAGACATCTCACTTTCCAGAGAATTTTTCATTTTCAGATGGTGTGATATTGAATAGCCTATATCATGTGTCCTTAAGAAAGCCAGCACGAAGATTTATTTTTCATCACTTTTTTATATTGACCGCTGGCCATAGCTATGCTCATCACCAGTGCATTTCACGTTCACACCCCACAGGACCTTCCTTCTCAAATGCACCAAGTAATTTATCTTCATTCTGTGGTTGAAATCTAATGTCAATCTCTTGTTTGTGTTCTTTAACACAGCTTGACCAGGCTGGCTGTGACATAACTAGTACATCAAATCAGGAAGCTTTGGCATTTTATTAAAATGGGTCTATATTGCATTTAGAATCTGTGGGGAAAAAAAGTGGGGAAAATTGGGGAAAAGTAAAAAGAGAAAAAAATATTTTTAAAAATTATTTATGGTGGTGTTTTGGTATTTTGAAAATGAAAATTACTATTTTCCAACTCTCAGATTGACCTTAATGTATCAACTGTTCTGTTTTCCATGAGGTTTAAACCTCATGGAAACCTGTTTAAGTCTGAAAGTAAAACTAACTTATTTTGCAAAGTTCTCATGTCCATTTTGTCCTTATCCCATTTATACAAATCCTCTGTATCACATTTGATTTCAGTGAAGGTTAGCACATTTACACGTCTGTTACAGCCCAAAGAATTTATGTTTTCATATTTCTTTTCTATTTCTTCCTTCTTCTTCCACTTATTCCAAAGAATTAGGATATTTTTCATGTCATAGAGGTAGTTCGCACATTTGAATAATGAAAATGGAAGAGGATGCTTTTCTCTAATTTCTTTCATTTATTTTATTAGCTGTATGTTACTCTTGAAATATTTTCCTATCATATTACAGAAAATATTATTTGCTGTTTTTTCTTTATGTTTCATAGAAGAAAAACCAGCTTATTCCTTCTGTTCTGCTGTCTGACATTTGTATTAAGCTGACTTTTCTGAGTATAATCACGCAACAGGATAGTGACATCCCACTGTGGGTCTAGACTCATGTTCATTCTCTAATTATACAATATCATATCAAATTTCTTGACTAATCAAAACCCCAGCAGATATTTTGAAATATCATCATACAGAATTTACTTTCCAGTCAGAAATGGGGTGGTATAAATACCAAAAATACTTTTTTTTTCCATTATATGGTAGAAGTGTTTCTACAGATTCAAACTCTTTTTCACCATTACTTATACTGTGCATTTTAAGACCTGCAATTACTTTCTAACATACTTTCCAGGCCTTTCTGCAAACACTCATTATCGATTCTTTAAAATTTAATACCCTGGACTGCTTTTATTTTATAATTTCATTTCTTCTGATTTAATGATCAGGCCCACTACAGTGCTGGAAACAACCATGTTATTTTAGCATATATATTTATTCAGAGAAGTCACATTTTTCCAAGCTTTAAGAACATAGTAAATTATGTACAACAGAAACATGTTTATATAGAATAAATGAAATATTTAACAAAAAACCCCACATTAAAAAACAAACAAACAAACAAAACAAAACAAACAAAAACAAAACAAAAAACCCCACAAAGACCCATGCACAAAGGAAACAGATCTATATATCAAGGTCTATAAAAGGTAGGAAAAGCATGGTTTTTCATCTACAGGTAGAAGAGTATTCATTCATAAAAATTATTTCAATGAGGAAGTAGTCTACAACCTCTTATTATCTTCCTTGCTGTGTAGTAGAATACGAAACAACATTCAGCAACTAGAAACTACCTCAGGCAGAAAAGCCTGCCCTTGATGCCACCAAAGGTGTCTCCCTGTCCCATTCCCTCCAACAGGAAACCTGGGCACTTGCTGTAAAGCTCTGCTTTCTACAGCACTGACAATTTAGCTGACGTGAAGTGCTTAGGTTAGGCAGATAAGATCCTGTTCTGGCAGACTGGAGTGGTCAGTGGTCTTTGCTAGGAAGTGGTAGGCAGATGCTGATGCAGTCAGGACTGAAATTGATGTTTTACAGCAACTCCAGGGTCTATCCATCTAGACACTCCTCAGCCAGACTGGGAAAGCACCCCATCCCCCATGGTGATGCCCAGCACCCCAGGCAGGTGCTGAAACAAGAAAAATTGATTGAAGTAATTTTGAGGTGCTCAAGACTAGACCTGTGATTCAAAAACTGCATTCTCTTAGGTTGCTATTAGGTTATATACTTAAAGCCTATTCACTATAGCCACAAAGGTATGGAAAAGACAAGACAGAAGTGTGGCTTCAATAACCCGGGTTGTGCAATCAGACCCCTCTGACTTGTCTACTCCTGCAGCTGTCAAAGGGGGAACAACCAGCCCTGTGCCCAACTGTGAAATCTACTTAGAGGAGTCAAATTCTCTCTAAAATCTCTTTCTGGCTTTAGATTATCACCTAACAAGGTACAGCACATGCTAGGTGAGGTTGGGGAAAAAGTATTTCGGGACTGTGCAAAACTAATGGGATATTTCTAGGGATAATATAGAAGCAAATGCAGTAAAAGGAGGGATAAAAGTGGGAAAACAGGGGAAAGAGGATAAAGAGGCTGGTGAGATGTGAGCAGGGGGCTGTCAGTCCTTGTGCCCAGTCGTGTCTGCACCAACCAGTGCAACCTCTCCTTGCTCTTCTAAATAAACTCCATCAGGAGGATTTCATGAGCAAGAGCTTCCCATTTGCCATGCCTATGTGAGAAGGATGAGCACCCACTCTGCCACTGTGCTGGGTGCATAAGCCAGGAGCTGGGCGCTGATACCAGAAGACACACTAGGGTGTGTGTATTTTTCCTTGGGTTATCTTAATTTTCTGTGCGTGCGTGTATGCATGTGTCATTCATAAACAAATTTCAAGCAGTAGCAGCAGGCACAAGAGGTCTGAATTCCAGCTATAGGGGAGGCTAGAAGCCTGGAGGGAAATGATATGGAGATAAAGGCTCTGCAAATCAGATACAGCAGAGACTATAGGGCAGAGTTGCTACCTCAGAAATGTGAGCCTGAGTCTCAGCTTCTGGGTAGACTGTAGGTCTGGAGCAGCTCCTGGAGACAGCTGTTTCAGTTTGAAAATGTGTGACAAGAACAACTGGAGTGGAGATGCAGTCTCAGAGGTTCACATGGCCCTGGTGCCACCAGCTGGGCATATTGGGATCTAGGGGTAGCTGCTGCAGAAACCGGCTGTTGTGGACTGAGCACTGCAAGTACTCCCCATGGAAAATGGAAGTATAAGTATTTGCTATTGTAATGTTAGTAAGTTGATAATTCATCAGGCACTGAATGAGTTGATAGGTGCTGCGCACAATGTTTTTGGTTTTCTATGCACTAATTAGGAGTAAGAAATCCCCCCCTAAATTATGGCTTCAAAAGGCTTGAAAGGAATAATTTTTAGAAGTAACATTGAATCTATTTACGTGAAGGACCTGAATGAACCTGCTTTTATCTGCATTTTTTCATGATTTAGCAGTGATGTCTACACTATGATTCAGCTGTAAGAATTTAACCATTCTTTGTAAATATTTCAGTCATATAGCAATTTGTTATTTCGACAGGAATGTTCCATTAGGTTGATTGTCTTCTGACAGCAGCAACCAGTAGTACTCAGCATTATCTTTCGGATTAATAAATGCTTGCATTTCTCTTGGTATTATAAAGTGCCATTTAAGCCCTACATTTACTTGTTTCTAAACAGATTTTGGCCTAATCATTTTCAATTCAATCAGTGATGCTTCAAGATAATAATATAAAACATTAAGAAAATCAGTCACTAAGCTTCTAGTTAAGGTGATACTGTATCTTAAAAGATTTTTGTTAGTCTAAAAAATCCATAAAAGTAAAATGCACTTTTGTCATCTAATAAACTTTGTTAGTTTATGACTATTAGTAAGCAAGTTTTAAAAACCTAGAGAAATGCCCTTGTTTTCCAATAGAAGAGACAGAATAATTGCAGGACAGGAGAAACAATGTACCAAGTTCTTTTGTCCTCCTAGAGCTCAATGCATCTATGGCTAAGAAACATTTACCTTTGTCACTTCTACACTTCCCAGAAAATCTGTACTTGTCCAGGAAATCTGTGCAGACAGGCAAAACCAAAGCTTAACATACCTATCTAGCACATTTCATAACCTGCTTTCGATATTTTATAGAAGAAAATTTTACGGAAAGGCCTATTAGGAAAAATTATATCATTTATCTTTTATCCACGTTTCTGCTTTAAGCAACCTCTGAAGAAAATCCGTTTATAAAATTCGGCAGAATGGAGAAGTGCAGCTCATCTTTTTCTGTCAAATGCAAAATATAAAATTAAGTAATCTTGATTTTAATTTCCATGAGATGTAAAAATGAATGTAGTACATTAGATACAAGATTAATCCAGCCCAACAATATCATTCCAATGACTTTGTCCAATATTTAAGAACTAAGGAAGAATATCATGGGAGGAAAGCAAAAGCAATTTTAATTTTTTTTTTTAATGAGGATATTAACGAGTTCACAACAAAGTCCTGCTCTGAGCCTCTTGAGCCAACAATATTTGTTTTGATATTTCCATGCAATGTCCCTGGCTGTATTGATATTCTATATTATGTAGTTAGCAGAGTTTTCAGCACCAAGAACATGAATTCTGGGACTCATCACGCTATTCACAGTTTAATTCCACGGTCTCTGAGGGACTTCCTATCTTGAATCTGCAGTCTGCCAATGTCTTTGAAGACTTCTGCATTTGAGGAGAAAGAGATCAATTGTAAGTGCTTGGTTTCTTAATGACACACATGATCTTATGCTTATCATATCTTCTCTCACTGAATACTGGAGAATGTTTTTAATTTAGCTATTCCTTTACAGTACCTTTATCTTTAATTGTTTAACTCTTCCTCTCTCTACCTGACACAGATGGGCTACGCACATTGTGATTAACATATTCAAACTGAGGGCACAAAATGTAGTTTCCGTATTTTGTTTCAATATTTCTGCTAGTTTTTAACAGTTTTTGTCATTAATTTCTTCCCTGTATCTCTTTTTTTTTTAGACCATTATATGACAAGTTGATGCATTTTCATGGAATGCTCTTTGATAACTTCAGGATATCATTCATTTATAGTAATTGTCTGGGTAAAAACGTTATCAGATGCATAAATATAAGAAGATTATATCCTCTGTAAATTATTTTAACTTTTTTTTGGTGCTTAATTTCATTAACATTTCATTTCTGAGCTCTTCCACACTGCTAGGAATCTTCACTCCTTCATAGTCTACTTAGATCCATACTTCCACTCATAATATTATCATTAAACAGTGTCTGTAACAAAAAAAAAAAATTATTAATATGTATTTCAAAGGACTTTCATAGACAAAAAAGGCTTCTAAGTTTTCTGCATGAGAGTTTCTCTCCGAGAAAGATTTTGCAGGTGAAAACTAAGAATTAAGCGGAGCACAAAGTTTCAGAATAAGGGAATATTCCTTGTCTGAGCTTATTCTGGGAATCTAATCAATAATATTGTATCTTGGAGTTTAAAAACAGATTTAAGCAGTTGGGGGAATTTTGTTAACAATTTTCCTAATGGTTCCTTTATTTTTTTTTAAATTTAAATATTTAGATGGAGTTCAATTTTTAGTTCAATATATTTTTTTTATATTTTGTGAAAAAAATAATTTAATAGCTGTGGAGGGAAGTGGAAGTAAGAGATATTAGAATAATCTAGTATACTTAGGCTACCTAAGAACCTGAAGGATTAAAATTCTTCATTAGTGTTTCAAGCTCAGAATACACTTCTGTCACTCATTTTTAATTTTAAGTAAAATACTCCAGTATAGATTTTTGTACTGAGTTATTAATGATACAAATGCCTGTAGTAACTTGCCTTGCAAACTGCATCCTTGCACGTGTTTGCAAGTGCAGACATGGTTAATTCTTATGGGAAATCCATCCCTTACTCACACAAGCTAGATTATGAAGCCAAATAAACCTTGCAGAGGAAGATAGAGATGATGATCACTGAACAACATTCAAAACAACCTTTACATAAAGCAAAACTCTGGGAACATATCCCCCTTTCCCTTTTCTCCCTGAAAATATATAACCAAGTGGGACGATGCACTTTCCAGAAAGGTAACCTGTGTGCCTGCAAAGTTGTACAAGCTTATCTTTTCAGGGGCATCTCCGGTAAATGTATTCCAACATTGTTGATGAGTACAAACAGTATGAATTAATATTAAGATATGAATTAAGACTGCACTGGAGATGAATCAGCGTATTTACTGAATTTGCGAAAAGAAGGTTTCCTTGGATGAAGGTATCTGATGAACTGAAAATGAAGTTTCTTCATTATAGCCCAGTGCATTGCAACTGGCTTATGCACCCCACAGAAATTCAGTTTATATTTCCCTATGCCATTGCAGAATGAGAAAAAAACCTCTTTTCCAAACTGTCGTTTTATTAAAAGAATTATGCTTGAGACTCTCTAAGAAAAATATAATAACACCCTGCCCTTTCTGTTGTCTGAAGTATTCATGAGTCTTTGTCAAGGGAGCTAGCTTTCTCACTCACATGCTGTTGCAGCTTGTTTTCTGTTTATTTGAAATCTTGTAGTGTCTTGAGCATCACCTGGGAAATCAAGGTCCATGTCAGATGTGTTGAAGCCCAAATGATAAAAGCTGATGATTGGATGTGACTGAGCTTGAGCACAGTCAAAGGCTGACTCAAGATAAACATCTGATGTTAAAAGACTTGGAAGATGAAACTGGTAATGTCCTTACCTTAATTTTGGAAAAGATAAAGCAGAGAATATTTTCCAAAAAAAAGTAATCTCTCAAAATCTCCATTACAGGGATATAGAATTACCAGAAGAGATATATATGTCCTCAGGAAGACCTGCATTAATATTCATTGCAAAATCTCACACATGTCAAAAGATGTCACACCTTGGATAATAAAAGAGTAATTTTTAAACACTTCTAGCAAAAGAAATAGATCTAACTGGAAAAAAAAAAGAGAGAAAATTTTAAAAATACTTTCAAATATAAATTTATGTTGGTTCCTTTTTTGTAACAAAAAGAAAAAAGAAAGAAAAATATGAAGTTTACATTTTTCTGGCCTTGTACCAAAGAAACAAGTAGAAGTTTCAGTACTTGAAATCATTTGAATACAGTCAAAAATTTGTAAAAAAAAATCATCAGGCACATAACTAGAGCTTTCCAGTTTAATCGCCTGAGATCTTTTCAGTTACTAGCACTGACAGCTCAAAATTGTTTTTGTATCTGATTTTGACAAGTCCATGTTAATCAAGCTGGAGAGTTTGTCACAACGTGAGTGACTGTCCTTGCAAGTTAAAAAAAGCTGCATCAATGACCTTTACACACCTCCAGCAACTGAGTCTTTTCTAGAGAGTTTTATGGAATTTTTTTGGTGGTAATAAATTCCTTTCAAAATTCAGATATTTAAAAATGTTATCTGACTTCCAGAACACTATCATGCAAAAATCAAGCCCTTGTTTATGTTGTTGTGCTGCTGGGATTTCTTTAACAGTGTTTGGATATGTTAACCTTTCTCTGTAATTACCAACTGTAATTACCAACTGAAATTTAGGTAGCCTTTAAATTACAGGGAGTTTTCTTCTTTGTGCCAGCAACATATTTTCTGGCTTGCCATTTTCTTCCTGGTTTTTTAATATATTATAAAAAGATATAAAGTACAAAAAGTTCAGGTGACATAAAATCCTGTGGCAAAAAGAAAGGAAAATCACTGTGAGATTGATGTAAAAATAATCAGATAGCCTTTTCTTTCATGTGTGTATTTTGAATCAAAAGCCATATTTTTAGTTTATTGCATTTCATGAAATCAATACAGTAGAAGAGGAAAAGAAAAAGAAACAAACTCACTTCATCAGGACTGGGTGAAAAGGAAACCTATTTAAAAAAACTAAGTTCAGACTAAGAGTCTGACTTAAAAAGAGTAGGATCCTTTACTGAACTGCTGACTTATTTTCAAGCAGGAAATTGTCCTTTCTGCTTAGCAAATATTCATTTCTGTTAGGAAATTATTATGTCCTGAGGCTAAGCAATTTCTGAGTATTTGGAGAATGCATTATCAGATTAGCAAGGTGAATATTACCTATTATTTGTTTAACTTTTTTGTATTAAAAAAAACTATATTACACCTTCAGTTCATTAGAGACAGCTAGCAGTAATATTTCAACAACATTGTGTTGGGGCAATCTGTATATATGTTTTGTTTCTAAGACTCTAAACTATATTATTCTCTATTTGGGATGATGATCTTAACCTGGTGAGCAGTAGCAACAGTTTTATTTCCAATTTATTTGCGTGTCTCAAGTTTCCCCTTGGCTACCCGTCCTGACACACTAAACAATTTACAGTTAGAATAGTTAAAGTAGTGCATCATTTTGTGAAATATCTAGCATTTTTTACTTCTGGGGGGAAATCCCCATAGAGGAGTCCTTTTGTTATGTGTTTATCTTTTCATTCACTGATTTTTGCTGATAAAGACAATATTATTCTACTGACCAGAAAGTGAACATGTTCTGAAGCATATGGTGCCACAATCATTGTTCATATTTCAAAAGCCTTCACATAGAAACGTGCTCCTTCTTCTCATGAGTGACTTGATCTAAATGCCTTCCTAATGTTGTCTTTCCCTATTTAAATAACTCAAGTCTGCCAAATGGACCTTCTACTGAGCCAAGCTTAACACTATACAAAAAGGTTTCAGGGGTTTAACCTACAGAAGTCTTACATCATGACATTGTATATTTCCATGGTTTTAGAAATTGGTCTAAAATAAATTTTTAAGATGACTGCCTAAACTCATGGAGATAAATGATAGCTAAAGTTATGAAGAGGTTTCAGGAAATGTTAGAATTTAATTTACACACCTGAAATTCTATGAAATTTTAGATTAATTAGTACTTTATTTGAGAGATTAAGTAGGAATGAACTGTGTTTTATTCACACTAAGAACATTTTGAAAAGAAGCTGAGTTCTGGCAAAAAATCAAATTTTGGAGGTAGGAGAGATTTCAGTATCTCATCCTCATATATATAACCATATCTGAAAAACAGCACCATTCTGGATAAAAATTTTGTTATATAATGACTGCTACTGTTTAAACTACAAATATAATTCTTCATTAGCAGTTAATCATATAAGCCTTCATACACTCTGAAGTATGATAAAAGAAGATGAGTAACCTTTTAATATGACCTTGAACTGATAAAACCTCTGTATCTGTGATAAACACAAGTTTGCATTTATAGTGTGGCTGCGCTTTTAGTTGTCAGTAAAATAGTTTTATGAAAGTTCAAATGAAAAAAAGCAACATCTTGAAGACTTGCCTAATATTTCATTTATAGTAGGTAGAAGACACATAGCTGGCAGAGTTTTATATGTAAGTCATATATCATCCACATAAAAGCGCTGTTGGCTATTCATGTAAGTATCAACATAAGAGGACATATCCAAGGTGAATTGGAAAATCTATCTCACCATACCAGTTTATACACTGTAGATGCTTCTCTCAGGAGCTGACAGGCCTAGTGATGAGTTTGGCATTTAAGTGTATTCATCAATTCATTTCACAAGGTATTCAAGGGCATAAAACTGAGCTAGTAAAATGCAAATACTATGAAGTTTCTAATAAGAAACTATGTATTATTTTTGCTGAATATTTTAATATTTGTTTTAGGGATGAGAAAGGGGGAAAAAAAATTACTCCGTTTTTAAAAATATCAGGATTCACTCAATTAAGTGTGGCATCACTTCTCATTACAACTGTAACATTATCTTAAGTGGAATACAAAGTTATCTGACACTGCTCTTCATGATAGACAAGCTTACAAAAAACTGTAAGTCCTTGTATCTCTACAATACAACACATACCTTGAAGAAAAAAGAAGCTATTAACTCACCCTCTGAATGACTTAGGAAGTAATTCTGTTGATTGCCCACACAGTGAGTGGATAACTAAAAGGCATGTGGCTTCAATAACAAAGAACTATATTTCTTCTCTGCAGGTAGAATTGCATCTTTTCACCGGGAAAAAAAAAACAGGTGCATTGAAACATTTCCATCTGAAGGTTGAAAAGAGGGAGCGTTGCTATTTTATTGTGTGGCTTTAATTTTCACTAGAGAGTCTATAGTGGGAAGTAGAACGCAGCCTCCCACACTGCTATTTTCAGTATCTTAAGTCTAAGAAGAGAATTTCTTTCCAAAACAGACAAAAGGAGCTTAGTGAGTTTGTACTACCTAGCCATCAATTCCCAGTGGAAGCCAGGGAATGAGAAGGAAAGTATGCCTTCCTTTTGCATGACCAGTTTGGTGGTAGGGGGAAATGTTTATTGAGAGTTGAAACTGTGATCCCGTTCATTTTACTGCATTTGCAAGCACCCATCCTAGTGTAATGAACTACAGACTATTCCTTTTGAACAGGTATAAATGTGTTTTTCAGCATGGGAAAGCAAGTAAATTCAAGATATAAGGTGGCCTGTAAGTTTATCTGATACCTTGTTTAGAAAATGCTTCAAGAAATTACTTTCCACAATGTTATGGTATAACCCCAGGTGGCAACTAAGTGCTATCCAGTCACCCACTCCCACCCCCATCGCCCCACTGTTCGCTAGAGCTCAGAGCTTAATATTTGAATTGAGTACCTATTAATATTGAACATCTCAACCAAGGTATCTAAAAGTCAAATTGAATCTCTACAAACACATGCAAATACAGGGTCTAGTTATTTATTTATGTTTTTGTGACTGAAATAGATGGATCTTCCTTTATCAGGAATACTGAGAAGCATTTTACTGCACAGGAATTCTAATTGTGTCTTTCAGCACAAACAAAGGCAGAATAATTGGATTTAGAAGCTGGAAATCTAAAACCTATCGCACAGAGAACTATTGTTAATTTACTGAAAACCTTGGACCCACTTAGCTTAAAAATGAACACCTGCATGAAGCTCACTGAACTTACTAGGAAACTAAATAGAATCGCTTCCTGCTAGCGTAATGAGATCCATATCAAGTAACCCTAGTTTTATATGACAGTGCAAGATATTAATTGCTTCAATGTTTATCCTTCTAAGGCACAGGGCAGAAAAAAAATTTCCATACCTTGCAATTTCAGATTTACCGGGAAAATATCTCTTCTTAAAATTAACACATCAAATGAATGATTTGGTTATTTAAAAAAAACCAAACTACTCTTCTTGGAAAACTTCCATAGTTTTGTATTATCCCTATGGAATTTTCCTATACATGAAATATCTGGATATACAATTCCAAAACTCCATTGCAAATCTATGCATAAAAGCTATTGCATGGTGTAGAACACCATAAGCATTTTGTGCTTTGTAAACTGCTCTATTATTTATCTGTAAAAACACTTACTTTAATTTCTTATACATTTATTATATCTGTTTCAATTCAAAAGACACTGATTTGCATGTATGCAGTAAAATAACTGAAATTCCAGAAACTGGTCAATAAAAATTGTTTTATAAGCAACAAGAACAAAAACAAACAAACAAACAAACAAACAAACGAAAAGCCTTTCTTTATGCAAGTGGGTTTTATGTAGATTCAAAGGTTAAAATTTCTATAAGAAATACATGGTCCTAGTAAAACTTGTTAAACCTAAAAGAGGGACTAAAAGAATTGCAAATCATACAAGAGGTATAAAACAGAGTTTAATATCATTTAATGAGTGACTTAGATGAGCACTTTTAAAGTTTGTTTTTTTGGTCAATTAGTCCTTTCTTAAGGATTGCTGTAATCACACAAACAGGCACAAGCACACTTATATTCCATATAAAACATATAACAAAAACATAGAATATCCTGAGTTTGAAGGGACCATAAGAATCATCAAATTCCAACTGCTGGCCCCACGCAGGACCACCTCGTGCTAGAGATCCTTATTAAGGAAGACTAAAACTGGTGTCAAATTTCTTTACGTATAGAGTGAACAAATCTGACCAAGGGCAAGAAAGAAATATGCCATTGATATTTTGTTATGTTATTCTGAATTTCAGAATGTTACTGAAAGTAGTATTTACTGTTGCCTACTTAAATCTTTATTTAAATTAAAAAAATGTTGATTTCCCCTGAGGCCTTTATATTTTACGATGTTAATAGACAACAGTGAAAAGTTTCAGTTTAATATTTCATTCTACTAAATTTCATTATAATATACTTAAATTTAAATGAACCATTTTTTTCTGAAAACAATTGGAAAAAAAGTAAAAGACTAAAAAATTCCATTTCAACATTTTCAGAAGATAGTCATCCATTTCTAAAAGGCATTTTATTTTAGTTCTTTCTAAATGTAAGAATTTGAGAGTTGGGGAGGGTTACTTATTGAAGTATAAAACCTTTTTGGTGTAAAATCTTAGTGTACAAGGGTGTTTTTCAGGTGTTTCCATAACCCCTGCAATTCTGAAATGAAAATTTGGATCTTGTGAAACAAAGAGAAATTAGCATCATTACTTTTTAAGTGAAGAACTGATGCATAGAGTGGTTTCAGCCAAATATTGGCATTAATTCTAGGTATTTTGAATGAGACCACTAGTAGCTAATTTCCCACATGATTTAAGAGTGTATATCCCAGCAAAACGTTCTTTCTCAGGGCTTCCAATTTTTCTAGTAATCAGGGTTCTGAGCTTCAGCACAGGCACTCAAAAAGTGAGAAAAATGCCATTAATGACTGTCTGTTAAAAGCCTGGTTTTTATCCAATTGAAAGTTTTTATACAATTGAAAAGTGAGTTGTCTATCATCTCGTAAGAATTACGTACCAGATGCAAAGATTTTATCAACAGTCCAGATCAGAATTCAACTGTCTTCATAAAGATATTCCCCTTTTATTCCCTTCCTGATAATCCCACTCCTATCAATGCATAGATGGTCCAACTTCTTTGGTGGCTGCCGCCCCACTGCTGAACACAGCACTGAAATGTTTGATTATAATTATCTCAGTATTTCTGAAGCAACAGGCACCTGTATTTTACAAAACCTTCTAGTTCTTCAGACTTTTAACTGAGAAGTTCTGTATAGATCCTGATATTTCTTTTTTTTAATTCATTTTCATGAACACTACAATTATTTTTATTTCTATAGCTATATTAACCCTTCTACAATTACAGAGTTTGAAAAACATTTAAAAATTAATTGAGTTTTGAACTACCTAAAAGCAAATTGAAAAAGTGTGGAGCTTTAGGTATGTTCACTGGTAATCTTGATAATATGTTTAAAGAGTG
Source organism: Rhabdornis inornatus (assembly GCA_013397075.1). NCBI lineage: Eukaryota > Metazoa > Chordata > Aves > Passeriformes > Rhabdornithidae > Rhabdornis > Rhabdornis inornatus. The sequence continues at coordinate 17,912 of VWZS01003431.1, forward strand.
AAATTATGAAAATAAAGTTAGTAGTCTTCCTCAGACTTCAAAATCCAAGCCTGGATTGGTTGGATTATGAGTCTGATTGATTTGATGAAAAGATGAGTCCTTATTTGGGCTGTGAAGATGGAGAAAGACTCTTACAACGCAACGTTACTTCTCACTGATTGTTTTAAACTCCATCACTGACTAAGGAGGGTACTCCTCCAAGAACAGAAATGTATTGTCTTATTAGGAGAACCTAAATATGTGGGACAAAATAAGTCGGGTGAATGCGACATAAAATCATCAACTTTTACTTAACATCTATAAGTAAAATAAAATATATTCCTTGCCAATGGATAAAACTCCTTAGCAGACATCTTCAAAAGGTTTTACTAAATGATGGGAGAACGATTTCTTGAATTTTTTTATTTTCACTTAGCTGTAGGATGAAATCATCTTTAAAATGGTAAGGTTTTAACAGGGTCAAAAACAGAAGAACTAAACCATATCTGACATTGTCACCATGACAAAAACAATTTTCTCAAAAGCAGCTATAAAAAATGAAATCTGCTGTTAAATTGCATAAACTTGTCATGCACTATCACTTTAAAACACAGCTTGCATCTGAATTCGACATTAAGATGACATTGAAATTTATAAGCCAAAAAGGAACAGATGTATCCATTAAAGCAAACAGGTACAGCCAAATTCTTTATGCTGCAACTAAGAGGAAAAACACCCACTGGTGCTGTATATAGTGACTGTTTCTTTGAAGCTAATAAAGTGCAAAACTTTCCATGTTGCTCTATAAACCCTCACTGAGGCGTTTGACAGTCATAAGAATTAGTGGCTAGATTTAAGGAACATGAAGCACTATTGAGAGAAAAATTCTGCTAAGCACTAAAGGAGTTCAAAAATAGGTTGATATGACTAATTATGCATAACTGAGTTTTGCTGTGATTGGTATCTACTAAGTACTTGTTATAATATACATGGCTGTAGTTTAATGGGATTTTTCGCAAGGCCTCAGTATATAAAACCTCAAATTGATGAATAGTTTGATCTTTTCTAGGAGAATAATTATAAAGTCAAAGTTATTCAGGTTTTCATTGATCTCTGGGATCTAGTCATATCAACCATAAGCAAGACCTAAATTAAATAACTTAAGTAAATGTCAACTCCAATGTCATCCCTTAAAAACATGTGGCCCAGTCCCAGGTTCTGGCTGATAGCTGAAGGTGTACACAACTCAGTGGAGGCCCTGAGGTCAGTGTGCCTTACTTGAGCAAGGAGCAAAGGCATTGACATCAAATGACTTAGCAATACACAGTCTTTTCTCTCATAAAATTGAAATTTGACAGTGTCAAGATGGGAATTTAAAGCTGATCCTTTTTTCTGAATTGGTGGTCTTCTACTGAGACCAGGTGACCAATTTGGAAAGTTTGAAACTACAAGTATCTTTCTATAAAAAACATAGTTTTCTAAGCAAATTACAGTGCAGGGAAGCTGTAATTCATTTCCTTCTCTGCTCTTTAGCTGAAAAACCTCTTTCTAGTATAAAAAGTTCACATTCAAACTATCTGATAAATAAAAAGTTTTATTGCTACTTATTACGTATGCATTTGCTATTTCATATATGTATGTGTATAAATAATGTATATGTACATAACTTGCATATTTTAAATTTTTGCTGCTCAAAATTTTTTGCCAAAATATCCCTGAATGGTGATGTTTTCCAGAATCGGTAGGTTTCCTCTAGAGAACTGTTGTTTCTATCTACATAGCAAAAAATTGCTTTATATAGCTAATACTCCTCCCTGTACAGATAGAGAAGCTGTAACCTGTGCTTGCACAATTATAATGAAGTCTGATGGTTTTAATTGGGTCTATCAATCTGTATAGAGTTTCCTTAGCTTTCCTGTGGCCATTTTCCAGTTTGATCTATATTAGTGAAATAGAAACTTAGTGAAATTTTTAATTTTCGAGAGCGTTTCTCCTTGCTTGAAATTCACATCTGACAACACCAATAAGCACTTTGAGCCACTCTTTTAATTCCTTACATTTATCTTCAATAAATTGTGTAGGTAGATGCAGGCACATACAAAAGACTGCTTCAAATACAATCATCTCAGCTCCACAAATGAATATTCTAAATAAAGCTTCCAGTCACCTAAGCTGAATCTGAACAACTGAGGATGTCTTTCAGTCTCTTAGTAATAATCTTCTGCTTAGCAGAATAATTTTGGGGACTCCGGGATTATAGAAAGTTTCAAAAGCCAAAATAACATGTGCAACCAACCTGCAGAGCCCAAGAGTTCATCCTAATGTACCCCACGACTCAATAATTACAGTTCAGGGATGGGCACAATAAACAGAGTCTTCCTATATCTTAAACTACCAATTCATCAAAGCCCACCTGTCCTTGAAGTAAAGGAGTTTTACAAGGTTCACAAAGTCACGAACACTTGGGAAACATCTATGTTTTTGGTTTTGTCGCTTTATAGAAGAGTAGTGAGATCAAAAAGCTCTTCAACTCTTAATTAGGTAATCTGATCCTGCAAAGCTTCCCAGCTGCCCAGACTTCATGTATGAATCAATTTTCTCTTCTAACAGCTCCTTAACTGCTTCTGTGCAACATTTTTAGTGTTGACTGGAGAACTGCTAAAGAAATGGAAAAAGCCTAAAGTCCTAATTAACACATTTTCAGGAAGGATTAGCTGCTCATCTTAGCTTTGATGTTTCTAAGACAGAGAAAAATTTAAAAAAACCCAAACAACCAAACAAAACAACAACAAAAAACCCATCCAAACAAAAAACCCGACAAACCAAAACAAAACAATAGAGATGCTTTTGTCCCTAGGGTAGGGCAAAGTAGGAAGTTTTATTCATATCCAGCTGCTGCTACCACTCTCCTGTACCATCCTTTTGATACAGATGGATTCTCTCTCACCAGAAAAAGAGTGGGATATGCCATACAACCTATTGATTCTTCTACTGCTGATCAACTTTTCTTTTTTGGATGAGCTTTTTCAGGTAAACTTAAAATCCAAAAATAAAGTTTTCTTAAAATACAATCCTTTTTGGCTTTGAAATACAAAAAGTGTCTCAGTTCTTCCATGTTAGAAAATACTTTTCTCCTTGTCTCTTTCTCAAAGAAGCCTTCCACTTTTTTTCAAGCCTGGAAGCACAAACCACTCAATCTGCAGCCCTTGTCCCTCCAACAGCCCTCCTACTTGCTCACCTCATTTTCTCTGTCAAGTTGCCCTTCCAGATAAGCATCCAAACTGTATTGATTATCAGCATTTGTCACATATTTTGTTACATCTGTATGGAAATTTGATATTTCATAAACTTACAGGACCATGGAATGGTTAATTTTTGGTGGCCCCTCTGGAGGTCCTGTAATCCCACCTAGTCAGCTAGAACAGGTTGCTCAGGGCTGATCCAATTGTGTAAATATCTCCAAGGATGGAGAACCTTGCACTCTTTTTGCAGCTTGTTCCAGTGTTTGAGCCCTGTCACAGAATTATTTTCCTATGTTTGAATGTAGTTTTCTGAGTTTTCATTTGCATCCAGACTTGTCATGTTACTGAGTACCACTGAGCAGCATCTGACTTCATTTTCTTTAGACCCTCACATAAGGCACTTCAACACATTGAAAAATCTCCTCTTAGCCTTCTCCACTTCAAGCTGAATAGCCCTAAATTTCTCAGTCTCTCTTCATACGAGAGGTGCCCCAATCTACTGACCATATTTGTGGCTTTTTGCAGGACTCAATTCTTGTCTTCATGTCTGTCTTGTAAATGGGGATCCTAGCACTGGACCCAGCACCCCAGCACTCCAGATGATTCTCATGTGGGTAGAGTAGAGGGGAAGGATCACTCTTTCAATCTGGTGGTTGCTTCTTCATGCCATTCAGGAAGCTGTTAGGTTTTTTTGTTTGTTTGTTTGTTTGTTTGTTTGTTAATCTACAAGCATGCACTACTGGCTTATATTCAGCTTGGTGTGCAGCAGGACTGCCAGGCCCTCTTCTGCAAAGCTGTTTTACAGCTAGCAAAACCCCAGCATGTATTGGCACACAGAGTTATTCCTTCTCAGCTTAGGACTTAGCACATCCCTCTTGATGAAATTTTTGAGATGCCTCCTTGAACATTTCTCCAAGCTTCAAAAGTCCCTCCAAATGGTGGTATAACCTGTTTTCATACCTCTATGTAGACAGTCTCAGCCTTGCACAAGTGTTACCACTATAGTTGCCTACGCACTGCCTTCCTTGCAAGACCATACTCTGCAAAGATTACCCTGTGCTCCTCTCATTTTTGTATAGGGTCTCATAACTTGCCTTTGGACCTGTGAGATCCAGCCCTCCCTGATGGTACTACCTGCAACTTTCATCACGTTGTTATTCAGCACAAATATGATCAGCACTTTTTCTGTTCTCAGCTGTCTTTTTCAACATCTTCTTCAGTTGCCTAAAATTCGTTCCAAAACCTAGTCAACAAAGTAATTGCTTGCAGTTCTAACATTACACCTCTGAAAATGTATTCAACACACATTTTCAACTTTCATCATTTATGTACTGCAGTTCAAGATAATGTTACGCAGCATTTTAAGCATTTATATATTTAATCATTTGATTATGATAGAAGAAAAAATGGCTCTGATTTAAATATTGAAGATTTCCATAACACTAAATGGTTAAAAAAAAAGGGAAAAAATTATGAGGGTGAAGAGGACATTCTGTTCTGTTCTGTTCTGTTCAGAGCTATCTCATAGAATACCAAATGAAGTGTACTCAAATGATCGATAATATATGCAAATTGTTGTGATGGAGTACGTTGTTTTTCCTTTAACACAGTATCATTTATTTTCTAAACACAATCTTGTTATTGAGTAGATGTGGAATTTATTTTACTCTTTTAAATTTAAATTGTGTCAGAAAGGAACCAGCGACTTATAAGAAAACATGCTGGATTTTTAAAATGCATCTTAAGACAATTTTCCCTTCTCCCACTACTAGCAGGATAAAGAGAATGATTTGAATGCCAATTGCATACCATTTCCTGCAAAATAATATGCTGAGGGCAAATCAACATTTAGATAACAGTATCTGCAATGTAAATGAGAAAGAAAAAATATAGTCAGCTATGGTTAGCAATGTATGAAGTTTTCAAACCTTTTTCATTTTTTATTTATTAATTAATTTATACCACTGAGTCAGGAAACTCTCCTTCAAAGATACAAACTGTCTGATATAAAAATCTGCTTACAATGAATGATTTTGCATCCACAGTGATTTTAAGTACATTATATTACACAGTTGGACCAAATGCATATTTAGTCATCTTGAGATCTCTAAAATATCCAAGAAAATCAGCTCCATGACACGTTTTTCAGTTCTGACACTTTTTAATAGCTTGTTATTTTTCTCTGTTCAGGAATAAGCCTGTTGTTCTTCTTTGGACACACTCCAGCACCTAAATACTTTCCTTGTAGAGAATGGTCCAGAAGTGAACACAGTACACAAGGTATAGGCTTACCAGTGCTGAGTACAGAGGGACAATTGACTTCTTGGCTACCTGGGCATACGCTGGATCATTTTCATCCAGCTGCCCCACAAGCACTGAGGATCATTTTCCTCTGAGTAGCTTTCTAGGCACTCTGCCCCCAGCCTGTAGTTCTTCATGGGTTGTTGTGTCCCAAGTGCAGGACCTAGCACTGCACTTTTCTGAATCTCTTGCAATTGGCTTCAGGCCACTGATCCAGATTGCCCAGATTCCTCTGCAGAGCAATTGTTCCCTCCTGCAGATAATTACTCCTACTCTGTGAGAAACTGGAGAAAAGGATTACTGGCTCAAAACACATGAAATATTTGGGGGGGAAGAAGGGGGCGTGTGCGCACGCACACACACACACACACACACACACACACACATACACACATGCTTCAGTTGTTTTGAGCCAGTAATCCTTTTCTCCAGTGTCTCACTTGGGGTTGGCAGCAAACTTATTGAGGGGACATTTGATTCCCTCATTCAGATCATTCATAAAGATGTTAAACAGGACTGACCTCAATACTGAGCCCTGGAGACAATACTCATGGCTGTCTGCCAGCGGGATGTAACTCCATCCAGCACCACTTTCTGTGTGTAGTCATCCAGACATATTTTTACCCAGAGAAGAGTGCCCCCATCCAAGCCATGAGCAGCCAGTATCTCCGTGAGAATGCTGTAGGAGACGGTGTCAAATGCTTTCCTGAAGTCCAGATACACAACGTGCACAGATTTTTCCTCCATCCACTAAAGATGTTCATGTTGCCATGGAAGAATATCAGGTTCATAAATAGTGTCTATGAACTTGACTTGATAGTTTTCAAGGGCCTTTTTGGATTTTGCACATAGTCTTTTCTTTTGCTTTACTCTGTTGATTTTGTATTCCTAAAATGCACATGCCAGCTTGATATCATTCTTCTCACTTGCCAGATGTATCAGCTGAATGAAAATTTATACAGGAATTGCAGTTTACCATTATATTCACTGCTGACCATTTCTTCTGTGCAGTGTTGTAGCATACTTTCACTGCCTGCACGTGCACCTCTGTGACAACCATTCAAGCTGTTAGGAAGCAATGGATAATCTGTGTGTGAATTTCTGATGACAAGCAGCTGATAATTAATTCTCTTTGTTTTTTCCCACCTGACCTTAGGGTGAGATGTTCACTCAAATATTTAATGTTGCAAACACTGTGGCAACATCCTATTATATTTTCCTCTCAATAGCTCAACCCAACTCTCTTTTTCTCAGTTATTGGCAGCGTTCTGACAGGCCTTAAGGAAAAATGAAAGAGTGTCCACAATATTGTGAATTTGTCACCAGGACTTATTGTGCTAGTAGCAAGCCAGTAACAAAATACTTGTTTGACATCTGGGAGTCTGCCATCTTTATCATATCCAATAAAATAAGTCTTTCCTGCTGGACTTTAGTGGTAAGAAGATTACTACAAAATTTGATCTCATTGTTTGATACGTCCAATCTTATATACTTCCTCCTGAGATAGGGCTAATGGAATTATTTAAGTTACTGATTATAGTAACTATTGAGATTCTAATCTTTCAACCTGAAGGAAGACACAAAACATTTTGATGGCACAGTAATTCTTACTAAAGCCTGAATATTTCTTTTAATATGACCACCACTGAAAGAGAAATTTTTGATATGAGAAAATATCACCATCTGCTGTTAATGTCTAATGAATGCTGCCAAGTTATATAAACTTATGACCCCTGCTTTATTTGGCTTTATCAGCTGTCAGGAGGAGAAAAATAAATTGTACTTAGCAGACTGCAACATTAATATTTTTTCTCTGGGTGGAGACAGCAAGAGGCAAATTACTTCATTCAAAACTGTTCAAAAAACCTAACATTTAAATCTTGACAAAATTTGGGGTTTTTTCTATCCTTTTGGTTTTAGTTTGCTTTGGGGAGGGGTTTCTTGTTTGCTTGTTGCATTTTTTGTTTGGGGTTTTTTATTGTTTTCCTTGAGATCCTTTCATGATAATGCACATTTTTGGCACAGTTAGTCATTGCAAACAGTTTTCTTGCCTGGAAGCTCTGGACTTCTGCTACTGTTTCTTGCAGAAAGACAGGAAGAAAACTCAGATACACTACACGTCCTATGGGAAAAAAAGAGAAAGTACCTGTTTTCAGAAGATTACTCATGGCTCAAATAATTTAATTGACCTACATTTAGGTGAGACATCAAAGTAATTAGGGTGATTTACTCAATTATGAGTTCTCAATTAACCACTTTAAGCAAAACTCAAGCCACAAGTTTTGCAGGGAATAGCACAGTTATGTTAATACTCTAAATTAATATCAGCAGACTCCTTAAACTCAGAAATAAAAATAATTAAGAAAAGGAGAAAAGTTTTATGATACATAACTTTTTTCTATTTGTAATATAAATTAGATACTAGATTCAGTGGCAAAGGAGTTCATGCATATAAAAACCTTACTCCTATAGCGTTTTAAATATGTAAAAGCGTTTTAACTTGCTAAGAAAGAAAAAATAATACCCTTAATTCATCAAGACAGAGAAACACCTGGAAACACAAGGAAATTAGTTTAGAACGTATTGGTCCTCTTAGCTCCATATAATTACAAACCTCCTCTCTTTCTTCAAAGGAAAACTGATTACCTCTTGCTTTATGCTCATTATGATATATGTCTTAGGAAAAAAATACATTTAAGCTGTGGCCTTCTACTCTCTATACTCTGTTCTTCCTCTGCACAGAAACATGCAGATAGAAACCCAATCAAGGTCAAAAAATTCAGCCTATGGTTGTACCAGTAGTATATTCAATATGTGAGTATAACTAAACAGCATATTTAACTACATTTTCTGAGCTTCTTATGTTTCTTCTAACACTGCTCTTTGGCTTTGTTCTTCTACTTTATTCACCTACTTAAAATATTTTTTCTCTAATTTTTTCTAAGATGAAGAATAGTATCAAGTAGAGCACAGAGGAACATAATGTACGATTTTCAATATTACATTAACCCTAGGGAATGGTGTGAGGTTCTATCAGGGTAGATTTAAGTTGGGTATTAAAAAAAGGGTCTTCACCCAGAGGGTGTTTGAGCACTGGAACAAGATCCCCAGGGAAGTGATCACCACACCAGACTGTCAGAGTTCAAGAAGTGTTTAGACAATACTGTCAAGCATATAGCGTGATTCTTGGGAAAGGTCCTGTGCTCTGCTGGGACTCAGTGATCCTCCTGGGCACCTTCCAACTCATCATATTCTTTGATTCTGTGATTAACTACTCTAAAAATATTAGTTACTAATATTAGATGGAACTAGACATTGATCTCATAATAACTTTTCAAGAAAAACTAATCTGAGATTGATTTTAGTTATTTCTATTGACAAATTTCTACAGATGTTTGCTAACAAATGAGACCAAACATGATGAGATCAGAAAGAAAGCATACAAATACATGTACATATGAAAAACAGCAGTGAGCAAATTTCAGTTACTGCTTTTAATGTTTGAGTCACTTAGCCATTAAAAATTTCTTGTAGTCTTCAATTTCAAATGGGATTAGTTTTCTTAGTGGCACAGAATATATAATTAAATTGTAACTATTTAAAAGTAGTTCCAAGATTAATTCAGACTTTATACATTTCACATTGCATGGAAATGGATAATAGGTGGTATACCCATTGACAGCGAGAATCAATATCTAATTACCTACAGCACATTCCAGCAAGTCAGTATATATGAGAACCTGAAGCATTTATTTCTAAGAAAATCCCAAGGGTAGATTCAATAACGTTCTAAAAATTCATTCTGAAAGTCATTTGCATACTTTATTTTATAAAGATTCCCCTTTCTTTACCCTGGTAATATTTTTATTAGTTTTCCTTGATGGCTGTTTTTCTGAAAGTTGCACTTAATCTTGTAATGATCTCAACTGTTTTCTCTGAAATCAGACTATTGAGATGTGTCTACTCTGTGTACAACTACATATTAATTTTAAAGAGTCTCCAAAATTTGTATTTTGCACAATGATTAATTTGCATAAGAATTTACTAAAGAGAAATCCACCCATGGAATGCTACTATTGGTATATTTTTGTGCACGTTAAAATACATGCTTAAGTCACCAAAGGAATGCCATTGATACAGGAACAAGAGAGCAAGACTTGATGCAAGTAAACCTCTGACATAATTCCAGGTTCTTCAGAGAGCTTCTTAACTTGTGCTACACTAAGTTGGAATTTTTGTGAGAATTATTTTTTTTTAATTTTGTGAAATATCCATTCTTTGGAAAAAGCCAAATAGATTGTCTGCTCAGAGTTTCTAACATTTTTGATCAAAAACTTGATGTTACACTTCCCAAACATTGAGAATCCTGTCAGTTTTATTGTTTTACTCTCAGGTATTGCAGGAAGATGTGGCTTTCCCTTCATTCTACAGCCAAACTGTCTTTGGGGTAACCAAACATTGAGGGGAAAAGAACTTGGGTCACCAGCCTTTAGGAGTGCTCCAGGAAACTGATAAAAATATCACAGATACGGAGATGGGAAAACCCCACAAAATTATTATTTAGTTTAGGAACAACATTCCCTCTCCCGTCCTCCCACCCCCTCATGTGAGAGAAAAAAAGGGCAGAGATCATGGATTGAGATAAGAACAATTTACTGGTAACAATGAGATAAGAAAACAGCAACAGCAATGATATCAATAAAAAAATTATATAAAATTAGAGTGATCAACATACAAAAATTGCTCACCAAGCCTGAACTGACATGGCACAACCATGAGACAATGAACAAAATGTTGAATGAACCTTTAGTGGCAACACTTTTCTTCTGAAAACCACGGCCCCCTCTCTCCCAGAAGTGAGAATCTCTTATTTCTTTCCCCAGTAGATGGGATAGAATAACAACCCAGACATGTCCACGGGGCTCCAGGCTCCACACCCTCATGGCAATTGAGAAAAAGGGACTCTGTCATGGCTGAAAACCATGACAGCTATGAAAAATAATTTATTTTAATTGAATTATATAATGATGTTCATCTCTGCAAACTGATCTCTTTGAGAAGAAGCAAACAGAAAAGAAAAAAAAATTGTTTCTCATTAGATAAGGAGGGCAATCTCTCTTTGAACAACAGAAAAATTTTTAAAACAAAACAAAAAAGAAATTATAGATTGGGGCTTTTTTTCTGACACGATCTGTATCTCTTAAGAAAGAAGTGCCAGTTTCAGCAGAAATGGCAAATACTGGAGTTCTCTCTTTCAGTGTTCCCTTGTTTTATTTGTGTGATTTCCCATCTGGTATTCAATTATGCTAAAATATAAAGTCTACTTCTGTCACTATGAATTTAGATTAAACCAATGTAATTGCTTTGAAAAGTAAAATGAATGCATAATGTCAGAGTATTGGTTCATTCTAAGACTTTTCTTTCGAAGACTTCTAAACTATGCATAATTTTGGTCATAAATTCTTTTTTTCTTGCTCAGTGCTCTGTCCCTGTCATTCCCAGCCATATGAAATCCCCGCAATTAGTCTACTTGTTATAAACTGTGTAGATTTAAGTCTGTCTTTTTCTTTTGATTGAAAGGCGTTCCTTTACAGCAGGTTAATTTAAACAAAAAGAAGTGCAAAGAAAATGTCTCCTTCCTGCACTATCTCACTTAAGAAGTGTTTATCTCTTGATTGCTTGGAATTGAGTTAATCTAATTAATCGAATGGGTCAATGCAGTTGGCATTGTTGTGTAGTCATACATTAGAAAGAACTTGCCAGTAACATGAATTCAATGCCCAGGTATGAAAACAAAATTAAAATACCCAAACAAAACTACAAAAACCCAAACACATGCCATGTTTCTGCTGAAGATTCTAGGTAGGACTCTGACTAAAATAACTGCAGCTTGTTCTGTGTTAGACTTTTAAATTAATTAATGAAAATCAAAGAAAAACTCAAGCAAGATGATTATGCAACAAAAGAATTATATATAATCTATGTTGCAAAATACCAACCAACCAACCAACAAAACAAACAAACAAACAAACAAACAAAAACCCTAAAAAATTAAGATGTATTTGAACTTCTGTGAAACTTGCATTTCATTTAATTATTTGAAAATTATATTACAGAAAAAGCTATTTTCATCTATTTTATATTCTAAAATAAATTCTATATTTGAAAAGTTTTATTTTTCATATATTTCTCATTATCACAGAAATCACTCTCTTTGGTCAGTTCAGGTCATCTGTCCTGCCCATGCTCCCCTCTGGGTTTTTCAGCAGTTCTGCGCTGGCAGAACATGGGAAACTGAAAAGTCCTTGGTTTAGGGTAAGCACTGCTCAGCCAAGACATCAACATTATCAACATGTTATCAATATTATTCTCAGAGATAAACAAACACATGGCACTGTACCAGCTACTAAGAAGAAAATTAGCTCTGTCGAAGGCAAAACCACTACAGGCGTCCACAAATCTTCCATAATGGAAGAACTAGGATCACTCTAAAACAAATTTATGTGAAACGTACTTTCCAACTTTTTAGTCACATTTATCAACAGAGACATCCTGGTTTACGTACTTTCTTCTGATACAAAGGAAAAAAATAGAACAAAAAAATAAAACTGTGTCTTTAGCTGCTGTGGATACTGAGCTTCATTTATGCCTCAGGGGTACCAATCTGTTGGCAAGGACAAGCAGGAATACCAATGCTCCATTCTTTCTGAGTCCACCCAATTTAGGAAAATGCAAGTCTTTGACGAGGAAGAGCATGCAGTAGATTTACCAATGCAAAATGTTCCAGAGATGCAGTTAATGAGCTCATCTTCTACATGCTGGCTACATGCTGTCAGGAGCAGCTCTGATGTCTCCCTGGGCAGAAAAACCAGGATATAATCCTTAAGGGGAAATCCTGATAGCAAATTGCTTGAAAAGCTATAACCACAATGTTCTTCATGTACTTTTTGCCACTAGAGTCCTTAACCTCGAAATAACTCTGGCTTCCACTAATATAAATGATCTGATTATCTATTTCTGTATAATATATTCCCAGTTATGGATTTTAGACATAGATTTATTTATTATTTTCTTAGTCAGTAACCAGTTTGTTTCAAAATTACTATATTAATTCAATAATTCAAATAACCATATTAATTTTATTTTTCTCAAAGTTGATCTCTAGGCCAATTTGTTATTGTTTAATTGGTTTGAGGCATATATTTAGTTGGGAAATGGAGCTCGTTTTATTAACTGGAGTAATTAATTTCAGATGCTCTGAGGATTTTATCTTTTTCAGTACACTATAGCTATAGATTTGGAAAGAATTGCACCTATTGGAGGAAAACGCTTAAAGTAATTGTGTACAAATAAACAAACCTTTCTTCTCTGCATCCCTGCATCTTTTTTATTCATGATGCATTATATTGCTTGAGAAAATAACATTTATTTAGTGGACAGGGTTATCTGTGAAGTATAATGCTATCATCAAATTTCATGCTGCTATTAGATAATAATTCAAATTGCTTGTGAGCAGATCTTCATCACGCCTTCTTCCTTATGTCTTTCTCATTTCACTTAATGATGCAAAATATCTGGTCATTCTGGACTGCATAGAAACTTTGAAATATTATGTTAGATATTAAAATATTTTGAGATATGATCGTCTAATTTTAAGAGTAAACTGAGCTTGAAAAACCTAATATTAGTTGATCTTAAAATTAGCATAAAATTTTTGAGTATCTTCTGCACACAAATATATAGCAATTATTTGGTCTCTGCATCATACCTGAACTTTTTTATTAATTTTAATCTGAATATTCTTAGGATATTTACAAGATGGGAAGTGTTTGAACAGAGCGTACATGTTATACATATACTTAGATGTATACATTGTGGCACCTGTGTCACCTCTAGGAATCTTCCTGCTTGTCACAATAATCTATCAAAACTTCCTTGAGTTCAGGTCACTCCTGCTTTAATTTGATAGTTTAATCATCTAAATCTCTTACTACATTTGTAATTAGGTCCTTGAATTTCTATAAAACCATAAATAAATCCAAAATTCTGGAATTCCATGTTTAACAGTGAGTAGTAAGTGATGATCTAACAGCCTTGATACTCTTATAATTTATTATAATAGTAGTGCTTTAAAAATATAATAAGAGAATGAAACCTTCAGCTGTTTTTAAGGTTAAATAGTTTCACTGCTTTTCTTTACCATTTTTTCTTCCTATTTGCTATTTTCAGCTAGGGTGAATTCACCCTTCCACATGACTGGTGCTAGGTGTCATTCACCTCATTATTTACGCTGCTATATCTTTTATCTTAAGCAGAATGCTACTTTGTGAGCAGACAGAGGATAAATTTTAGATGCTTTGACAGAGATATCTGTGAAGAGATCTTAGACTTTATTCACTACCCTTCAGTGTACAGAATTCACAGCACAACTGTGAATTTCTGGTATGAAATATGGAGTAAAATCCTTTGACAGTCTTTGAGGTACAAAAGGTACAGGGACTCTAGTATGTGTATTGAACTGCACTGAGTTTTCCTGAAAAGACAAAATGGATACATCCATTATTTAGTTTTCTCACACTGTACTCCAGCTGAGCAACTCTTCCAATTAGCTGATATTCAACCAAGTGCTACAATAAGGTATTTGATCTGGTTTGCATATATTCTGACATGTCTTTCTTTTATATTAACTAGAAGATACTGAAGTAGGTGAAAGAGAGTTAGAGGGAAAAAAAGAGGAAAAAAATACATTTGTTTCCTCATTGCTGGAAGCAGAGTAAGGAAACCCCAACCCCTGAAACACTGCAAAAAGAGAGAATTACAATGCAGACGAAAGGAGACTGCAGAAAGCTAATGTGTGGTAATACATTGGATGTAAAACAGACTAAGCAAGCATCAAAATATCACAAACAAAGAAACAAACAGAAAAAAAACAAAACAAACCAAAACCCAAGCCAATCAAACCAAACCTCAGAGAACTCCTTAAATGAGCATAAGAGAAAATCAGCTAAGATTAAATTAATTTTAAAATTTAGATTCAGATCAAGAAACATAGAACTGCTTGACAATCCTCTTATTAAGAGCTATCTCCTCTGGCCTGCATGCAAAGGAACACTGTCTTCTACAAATGAAACTTTCACATCCCACCTTATTTAGTGGAATATGGTGAAAGACGAATTATCATAGAATCATATAATGTCTTGTGTTGGAAGGGACCCTAAAGATCATCTAATTCCAACTCCCCTGTCACAAGGAGCAGGGACACCTTCCACTAGACCAGCCAGATGTGGCCTCATTCGCTATGACCCCTTGAACCCTGACCTTCCACCTTCTTCACCCAGTGCATGGTGAATCTGCTCTGTTGGATAACTTCTCCAGAAGGATGCTGAAAGGAACAGTATCAAAAATCTTACTAAAGTCCAGAGAAACTACATCCACTGCCTTCCCTCCATCCAATAGGTGGGTGACTTGATCATAGAAGGATCTCAAGTTATTTTAAAAGGACTTTCCCTTTGGAACCCACATTGACTATTCTGGTGATTGCATTATTCTTTAAATTACTTTCAGTAGCACCCAGTATAATACGTTCTATTGTTTTTCCAGGAAGTAAAGTTAAAATAACAGGTCTATAGTTACCTGGGTCTTCCCTCATTCTTTTTTTTGTGTATTGGAATAACACTGACTATCTTCCAATTAGCGGGGACTTCCCCAGAGTCCCTGCTACTTTGGTAGATGGATGAGAGGGGTTTAGCCATGATGCCCACTAGTTCCACTCCCTTCAGTACTGCAGTATGAATCCCACTGGGCCTTATGATATTGTGAAGATTCAGCTGATAAGGCTGATGCCTTACAATTTCAGCACCCACAAAAGGAAAGCTGCTGTTTGCTCACAGTGGAACCACACTTGTCTATCAGTATAGTTAAAGACTGAGTGCCCCCACTTTTCTTTCTGTCAGTCAGATGACGATTTTCACTGAGATAGGTCCAAATTTATTTATTTATGTCAGTGTGTGGTCTTGATATTTGTTTTATAGATGGGAGACAATTACCTAAAATTTTATATTATTTCTTGTCTGCCATTTCAATTTTGATGAAGCAAAATATATAGCCAGACCTCTTTAACTGTTTCCAAAGGTATGATTATATTGGTAGATGGAAGAGCAATTGTAACAGCTTTCTTTTCTGACAGAAATTCTCCCCAGAACTGCCAAGCTGTAAATAGGTACATGGTCATTTTGGCTAAAAATTCAGAAGGCTGTCAGATACACAGTTAGCTACATCACTGACTTCTGAACTACTGACTCATTATAGTTATAGCATAGCAGTTTCTGTGTTCAATTTCTTATTTTGTCTTTGACCTTTACCTGGTGTTCCAGAACTAAGAAAAGAAAAATAAAAAGAAAAAGGTTTCTCAAGCCCTTTCCTAAGAGTATTCTCAGTCTAGGTATATGATGATGTTAGATAGTCAGCCAATACAAATCCTTACAGCTCCATTTACTTATTGAATCTTTGCCTGTTTCTGCAGCTGAAGACAAAGTATGATAATTTGGACAGGTATGTGTTATCTAAAAAACTTCGTAGAAATGCATTCATGCAGTAAAGTTTATCAGTGAATGCTTAACCACCTGGATTGTGCAAATAAAGGTACAAGTAGGCATATGCAGTAATATGCAACAAGGAGACATTTATTTTAGAGAAAAGACCTTCATGTACTCACACTTGTACAATTGGTATAATCAGTGTATATTGTATATCTTATTTCTGTAGTGTTTTTCTTGAGAATCAGTAGTATACAATAATAGTATATGAAGACTCTTCTTCTTTTCTCACTCACTTTCTTGCCCTTTTTAAAAGACTTACACTTCTTTTATATTCAGGCTGAATGTCTGCTTCTGATACTGTTCTAGAGCACAACAATTTACAGGGAATTGAAAAAGCAATTTTCTTTGGACAGCTAGCTATTCTCCCTAATTTTCACCTGCCAAACCCTTTTCTATGAATGTTGACTCAATCAGATAAAATGCAGGCTTTAAAGATGTTTGATTAGCTGCCTGGCTTACCTTTAGCTACTCACTTTGCATGTAAAATGTCTGCGTACCCACCATCCTTCACTTTCCACTCTTCACTGACAGAGCTTTCCCAAGGGCTGCACTGAGCAATGTGGGCATGAGCTAAGACAATAAGCACTTTTCATTTATGGACTGCTGACAACTTGTGGTGTATTAGGTGAAATGAAAATTCAGCAATAGAAAAATAATATGTACATTACTTACAATGCGCATCTTCATTTCTTTGTAAGTTAGTTTAGTTCTTTACATCAATTCATTTGAAATTACTACAATAATGACTGAGGAAAAACCTTTACATATTTCTTCTGCTGTACTACCACATACTTCCAACAAAAGAAAGCTGAGTGATACGTCACTTATTTTATAAAGATCAGTTCCCATGTGCTCAAGGATTTTGCCATCGTGAGGTACACTGAATGGTCTCTTCTTTTGTAAACAATTCTCGTGATCGCAGCGGAATGAATTAAGCTGAATCAATTAAGTAGTTGGTTTAACATATTAGAATAGATGACTCACAAATTTTTACGTGGAGTATAAAAGGAAACTAAGGATCCTAATACCTCTAGAATGTTGCATAATTTTGATGGCACTAGTTGGAAAAAAATATTACCTGATTGTGTTCTTAGCTGGAAGCTATTTTAATATTCTGAAAAATCATTTAAAATTTATAGAATTTAAGATATTAATGTGAAAATTATGAATTTGAACTTTTGTTTATATTATTGTAATTGGACATGTTTTAGACATTGAAAGCTAAGTTTCTATCAGATGAAAGCAGAGTTAAAATTAACTAGATAACTGAAGGACCTGAAAAGGTAATAAACTAAAATTTAATTAAATAAAATTGGTGGCACCCAACTTAAAGTAATTGTGTGCTGTCTAGGAGCTGCTTTGAGTCTCTGGAATACTATATCAATAAACATATTCAAATTACTATTGTAAAACTGTTATGCATTCATTCAAAGCATTGCCTTACTGCTTCCCTGTGTTTTATGACAGTTAATATACATGTTTTCCTACCCTCTGCATCACTTCTAGTGCCCCAATGTAATTACAATTTTTATCTTTAGAGTTATTTGAAAAAGAAAGAAAAAATATGTTGCAACTGCCAGTGTACACAGTGTACACTGACAGAATATTATTGATATTTCATAAGAAAATCTCAGAGATTCTATGGAGCTTTCATTTCTTTCGCCTAATCAGTAAATAATTCTGATTCAGTATTTTGTACTGTAAAAGAGAAAAAAAATATTAAATTCCTGTCATAAGCTTAATTTAAATGCCACCTTTATGGCTTCATTTTGCCTGTATGGAGCAGTATTAAACACTAAAGATTAGAAGTCTAATTGCAGACTTAAACTTGTCAAATATTTGCAAATACTTTTCCACTTGTTCCCAGATCCTGAATAAGTTCGCCACGTCTGTTGCAATTTTAATTTCATGTAATTTATTTTTGCCCATTCTTGGTATTTCAGAAGAGAGATATATTGCCTCTTCACTATAATTTCTTTAATGTCAAAACTGATGTCCTTTTTGATTTCTTTTTCTATTTTTTCACTGACTACTTTTTACTGGATTTTCTGTAAGCATTTCAGACTTTCTGGAATGTATGGAAATAAGAAAAATCATGGATTTGCAGATGCAGTTTCACTATTGCCTTGTGTATATAATTGATACTACTGCAGTTTAACTCTGTATGTTGTAGCACGTTGGCTCTAGGATAAAATTTCTCATTCCATGTCATCAAAACCACCAAGGAATCAAGGGCAGTTTTGTAGTTAGTTAGTTGTAGTTGTTAGCTACAGATAATTATCTATTTAATGCTGTGACTTGCTTAATTTATGCTGAAGTAACTTTGCCATGAATGTGCAGTTTTCATCTCAGTTAACCCAAAACACGCCTAAGTATTCTCCCTTCAAATTTAAAGGTCAGTTTTTGTGTTATTCACTCTAGAAAACAAATCAGAAATTGTAACTTTTTTAAAGCAAGTGCTGTTTTCAAAGTGCCCTCTTTGATATCAATTTCCATGTGATTCTATGTGGAACATGCTCTCCTAAAACACTGATATTCAAGAAGACCATAAGATTAATCTGACCAAATAGAGGGTCTGCAAACTTACAGATATCATGTTAATTAAATTCCTTTTATAAGAAGAAAAATTCATTTCCAAAGCTGAAAAGTTTCTTCCTTAACTAGGCATCTTAAGCAGATCAGCTAAAATTGTTTTCATAATACACACTTCCAGACAGTAAAAAGCATTTTCATCATAGACACTTTTGTTGGAGCAAGGCAGTTAGGATTCATAATGTACACTGAACATGTAAATGTGTATCTCACTGCATCAAATTATTTCTGAAGCAATTCCGTATTATCTGTAGCTGTACATATTTTGGGTCATTGTTGTTAAAAAATACTACTGCTTTCATGTTGCTGTGGTTAGTGCCAGAACAGTTTGACTAGATTTCATTTAGACACTGTTAGGGGATTCTCCTTTTTCATTCTTATGCTCTTTTTTCTTATCAATATAAGTTCTTGCCAAAAGCCAACCAAAACTGTCTTCCAGCCCTAGTGATTGTGTGAGAGGGAAGCAAAAGGGTCAAAGCTACCAGTTGTACCTGAATCATAACAATACTTCACAATGCTTTTTGATTTTCTGCTGTAAGTTGAACACAAGTTCAAAAACAAACAAAAAAAATTGCATTTGAATGTCTTGTAAAAGGATAACAAAACCAAACTATGCATCTCTGAATGCCCAACACTTTGCATAATGTGCTAGATAAATAATTTTTGCTTTTGGTGAGATTTTTTTTGTTTGCTTGTTCATTTTGGGTTTTTCCCCTTAGGGGCTATCTAAATAGATGCATTCCATAATGTCATAGATAAAAAACTATGGCCTTTATGTCTCTATAAATATTCTTCAGTAGAGTTAGCATCATAGTAACAGTTTATTTCTGTGGTATTTCTGTTCCATCATTATGTTCATTCCATCATTATTTGCTTTAAAAACCATATAGATATTGGAATAAGAGTGAAAAAAATCCATCTTCTCATGAATGAAACTGTCAGAGTTTAGCCCTCCTCTGTTTTCAGGACTTTTTGTGGTGGTATTTTCTTTTGTACCTTTCAGAGGATAATTCTGTGATTAGGTATGCAAAAGACTGATGTTTGATTTTAGAAGGCTGTTTCAAGAATTACCTGCAAATAAGCTATGCAGTCTGTTGAAATCAACAAAATACCAGAAATTCATAAGAGCCTGAAGTAGGTCTCTATGATTGGGACTGAAAATATTTGGCTTATCTCCCTTTCCTTTGTATTTCTTCTGTTTGGTGCTTTTCGATTTTGTTTAATTTTTGTTTGTTTATTTTTGTTTGTTTGTTTTTGTTTGTTTGGTTTTGTTTTGTTTTTGTTTGGTTTTGGTTTTTGTTGGTTTTGGTTTTGTTTTTGAGGGTTTTTTGTGGTTTTGTTTTTTGTTTTTTGTTGGTTTTTTTGAGACACTAAGTTTTGTCAGTTTTGTTTTGGTTTGTTTGTTTTGGCATGTTTTCTTTTTTTGTGTTTTTTAAGGGAATAGCTTGACTACTAGAAATATATTTCCTACTCCTTAACACAGTGCTGTCTGGTTTAAGACAACTTTACATATGTTGTTTTACCAGAAGACCTCATTTATTTAAAAAAAAACCCATAACCCAAAACATAATCTACTAATCTTGTCTGGGATAGAGTTCAACCTCTCCACATAGGACAGTATGTTGCATATTTTTAATAAAAACATTGTTGATTACATCGGGATGATTTAGCTACTGGAAAGTTTTTGCAGAGTATCAAGGTCTTTTAGCCTGAAGAAGAGAAGGGTCCCAGGAGGCATTTTAACAATACCTAAAGATCTTATTTCAATACCTAAAGGAGGCCTACAAGACAGTTGAAGAACAACTTTTTATAAGGGTATACACTGACAGAACAAGGTGTGATGGATTTAGATTGAAAGAGGACACAATTAAATTAGAGGTTAGAAAGAAATTCTTTAGTCTGAGGACGGTTTCCAGCACTCTGAGATGCTGGAACAGGTTTGCCAGAGAATGTGTGGATACCCCATCCCCAGACCAGCCTGGATGGTGCCCTGAGCAGCCTGGTCTAGTGGAAGATGTCCCTGCCCTTGGTAGGGAAGCTGGAACTAGATGATCTTTAAGGTCCCTTCCAACCCAAAGCATTCTATGATTCTTTCTTGCTTCTCATGATGCCCTGCCAGTGAATAAACTGCGGATACACACAGTGGGAACATTTTACTCTTCTGACCAAAAGAATTTGCCATACCATACAACATTGTGCTCATCCTTATAAAATGGAGAAGGAATAAGAAAATGGGCTACACCGTTCATGGCATTTGCCTTGCTAAGTAACTGTGTGTGTGATAGAGCCCAGCTTTCCTGGAGATAGCCAAACATCTCTTTGGATGGGAAGCAGTAAATGAGTTTCTTGTTTTGCATTATTTGGGCAGCTTTTTGGTTTACCTATTAACCTGCCTTTATCTTAATCCCCAAGGATTTTTGTTTTAACCCTTCTGATTCTCTTCTCTATTCCACCAGAAGGAAGTGAGTGTCTGGGTGGTGCTGGGCTGCCCACCAGGGCTATAACATGACAAGTGAAAAAATACACAATATGAATTTAAATTAGCTTGAAATTGTCATCTTTGTTTCATTTTTGAACCAAAAGGAATATTTGAAAACATGTTTTGTCACCAGAAATTTACACAAAATTAGGATCCATAAAGCAGGACAAGATTCTACTTCTCTCCTGAACTTTCTTGCCCTATAAACTTTCTAAGTGCTTCCTTCTGTTGTGTATTTCTCTTGCAATCTTATCTATTTTTCAGCTGGGATCTCTTTCTACTACAGACACTGAACAGATTGTTACTTTTTGTTGGCAGAAGATAGCAAGATGTTAAGAGATCTCTCCTGATAAGAATCCTGAAGGTGGCACAGTTTAGAATAATGGACTACTGAGAGAAAACAGAAGAAAGGTCTGAAGGCTAATGTATCTAAACCAGGAAAATACAATTTTCCCACCATTCCAATCATGAGACATTGAATGTATTTTTGTCTTCATCAAACCTTTAAAAACTCTGCATTAAAATAAAATCTTTTTGTATTATATTTATACCTTATCTAAATATAGTAGTATTAATAATAATTCTATTAATAATAGTACAATTAACAGTCATATGTTTATGTTTAACAGCTTAGAACAGTTGATGAACCAAATTAACATATACTTTGGTTTGTGCTGATTGAGTTTATGAATGATATACTCTAGTTACAAAGTTAGTTTTATGAAGAGTGTTAGAGGTGAACCTTAAGATTATGATCTAGATGTCAGTTGCATTCAAATTTTTCAATACCATTGTTTCCCCAATTACCACTGGATGAGAAGAAGAGCATGCCTCTAGAGTTTTCCAGGAAAAAGTATTGGTATTGAGCATCATAAGACATAGACAATTTGTCCCTTTGGAGAGTCTTCTAGGGTTGTGGTCTGATGGCCAATTGGACCAATCTGGTTGAATCTAAGAGTTTCCAACACAAAGAAGCACATGAAGATATTTAGAATTGTCTAAAGTAGAATTAGGTTAAGTTGTGGGTGTCCCGTCCCTAGAAGTGTTCAAGGCAAGGTTGGATGGGGCTTTGAGCAGTCTGGTCTAGTGAAAGGTGTTCCTGCCCATGGCAGCATGATTGGAAGTAGATGATTTCTAAGGTAATTTCCAACCCAGGCCATTCTGTGATTTTGTGGTTCTATGATGCTATGAAGATCTAGAAAAGGAAAGGGAAATCACTTAATATACACTTACCTGAGATAGCTCCTCAGGGAGTCTCATCAGACCAGGGAATGAAGCCAGCCTGAAAGATAACCCTGGCTGCCTTATATTTTGGCAGTACCTGAGAGTCATCTTATCTTATGGTTAGTGTTTAGCATAAATCAGATTAAGTCTGCTGTCAGAGTTCATGCTTCTGTCCTTATCCACAAAAGAAACCTCTGAGCAACTGATCAAAACCCAAGTGTCTACACCAAAAATCCCTAACTTTTGTTGAAACAAATCTTCAAAGACTAAAGTTAAGTTACTTAAATTCCTGTACCTCACATAGTGGGGAAATCCTCTTGAGGTAATTGCACAGAACTTCAAACTGACAAAATGTGCAGAAAAAAATACACTTTGAAATTATTACATTCTAACCACTGTATTCCTATTTTTTCTAATGTTGATGGTAATGTATTTTTCAGGGCCAATTTATTGTTTTGGATTTCAAAGAAGTGCTACAGGGAGTGAGGAAAGTGAACAATTAACAGTAATGTGGTTTTTTTGCTACTGAACAAATTTTAGCAAAGCTAAAGATACAAGAGGACTATACTAAAGGAACTTTTGCATGTTTTATATATCTTCTGAATCATGATTCGGTGCAAGGAAAAAGTTGAGGAATATCAAGGTTGTGGGTGAAGAGTTGAGATATTAATTATATATTCTAGCCTGCTTTATTGCAGTCTAAAAGGTGGTAGGCGGTTTGTCCTAGTGTTTTTCAGTTGAGATTTTATACCAAGTTTCTCTTTCCATCAGCTTGCACTCCCTTAGTAAGTTTTATTTATGAAGGATACTGTATGAAATTAATTAGTTTTTCCATCTTACCAACTTAGAGATTAAGCTGGTAAAATTTGCTAATTGTAAGAAGAAAGCCTAGGTGTCTTATCAATCTCTTTTTTTGCTGCCAAGGCAACAAACAGAAGACTTAGAGTTGGCAGCATGATTACATCAGCTCATATCAAAAAACTGCTATATCAAAAGCAAATAAACATGCTTGTATTCTGCCTTGTATGTGGTGAATAACTACATTAAATCAATCTCAACTGTCTGTCAAAGTCAAACTTATTAAAGCACAGCACTGAAACTGAACTGAATTTTTGAAATCAATATAACTGATGGCTAACAGCATGAGGTTTGCACCTGCATTTACATTTTGAAAGACTGACCTTTTCACCGTCTTTGACTTTTCTTTAATGGGCACCCTTCCGAAACTTGGAAAGTAAGAATGAATGGCTTCTTAACATTATAGAAGCAATACAAACACTATGCTGTTTCTTCCAGAATTATATAAACCACAAATGAAACAGAAACATAAACCAGCAGAAATAAACCCCCCATTTCTCAACCTGTCAGCTACATAAAAAGGCCCTTTAAAGCAGAGTGAGTGACATACACAAGGGCAGCTGCTGCTAAAGGAAAACTTCATTGCAAATATATGGTAAGTCAGAGACATTTCATTTTTATTAATTTAAAAATATATCCAGAAACCCTGCCAGATCAATCAAACTGACTCTCTAACCCATGACTTCTAAGCAGCTCTAACTTGTTGGCTCCAAAATGCCGTAAGATTATTTGACTAAGAGCTAGCTTTCCTTCTGTGCTGGAATATTTAACAGAAGGAATGTTTTCAGAGCTTGGAAAAGATTAGCTTTTAAAAAAATTAGAAAGCTTCTGTCCTTTTTTTAACATTTTCAAGATATCATCCACTCAAAGTAGAATTGTGTGATTCCATTAGATATTTTCTCCCCATAGATTATTCTATTGTGGAGTTCTGAGGAAAAGAATGATCTCAAGTCACCTATGTCTCTTTATTAAGCATGAGGAAAAGGGAAGCAGTAACAACTCATGGAAAACAAAAAATTAAAACCTCCCATGATTAGGAAAGAGATACAAGTCTAGACCTTGCAATGATGTAGCTATATTTTATTTTATTTTATTTTATTTTATTTTATTTTATTTTATTTTATTTTATTTTATTTTATTTTATTTATTTGTTGTGTAACCACATTCAGGAATTTTTGCCCCAAGACACATTCCTGCTTCTGCAGTACAGTTGTCAACACTTCCTATTGGAATACAATAGCTGCTAGATGTACATCTAATTAAAACTTTTTAGATAGAGAAAACAACTGTGTAAAAATAATTTAGAATAACTAGATTGTTATGATGTCTCTCAGGAAATTGCTGAATATATGCTAATTGAACTTTTCAAATTGAAAATAAAATAATTTTTCTTACTGTTAACTTAGAGTTTATTTTCCATATTACAGAAAGTTTACAAATATTCTTAAGGTTTATGGACAAAATATTTACTTAAGGTTTTAATTTATTTAACTATGAATCCAACATACAAGAAATAATGTGCAGTTTGTTTCACGTTGCTTAAAAAATATGGTGTTCTGGTTTTGAAGTAGCTAAATTGGGGAGTAGGAAGAAAAAAATATAAAAATAATCCCACATTTATTAAATCACAATGGAAATCTTCTAAATAGAATTTATATTATATGAAGCAAAATACATTTGTCCTTTCTGTTATTATATACTTTTGTTTCTTAAAACATGTTAGCTAATGATTATAAAACAAAGAAAATTTAAGCTTATAATAAAAACAGAAATAAAATAGCAACTTTTCCAGCATTTTCATTCATAAAGCCCTACTGCAAATGATTAATACTTAGGGGAAAAATTAATTGAACCCAGACAATGAAGTAAAAAATACCACACTCATAAGTATTTCCAACTTTGTAAGTGGTTCCAGGTGGTCCTGCATGAATAAGGCCACTGGACAAGTTGCCACCTCAACATCTCTTCCACCCTCTGACAACCTGCTATTCTGTCATTCTGGTTAATCTAGTCCTTTTTTTTTTTTTCCAATTAGATGTGGCTATCCACTGTGGGAAGAGAAATAATGCCATGTGATCTGGGTAGCAATTCCATCAGGCATAAAAGAAAATGATACACATCTTAGAAGATAATTCAGAAGCTGGCAGATAGGCAAGCTATAGTTGAGCAATTCTGAATATGGAAATAAATCAAATGCTACTCAGAGACAATTTACAAATAAAAGATTATATATGCCAAGTGTATTATACACTGTGAACAGTTTGCCCACTTCCTTCTACAAGTGAGTCTAAGCTGCTGTTTAAACATTTTTTAAGAACATAATATGCCTCCTGGAAAAATAGTATCATTGCTTAAAAAAGGCTTTAAATTTCAAATGTGGCAACTGCACTTCTTTTCTCAGAGGAGGTAAGAAGAGATTCTAAATATCAAATACCCAGATGATGAATAATGCTACATATTGGCATAGTACTGAATACCGCATAACACAAAAGAGCAAATAACAATATATTCTTATCCAACTGTTGAAAGCAAGTCATTATTTTTATGATTTCACAGTACTCCTATAGATGCTTTACAAGTGATGCTTTTCTTGGATACTAAAGCATCAAAAGTTAAGACAATAATATATAATTAAGCACATGTTCTGATAAATTTTGCATATTTTCTATTTATGCTTGGAGAGTTTCTGAAGGAGTAATATATTTTCCTACGCCATAACATCCCCACCAACCTTCTTCTGCTCTAGAGAAGGACTTGAATTGCTACAAATATCCATCCATTGCAATGTACCTTTCTCCCCACAATGGCTGTCATGGGGCTGACAAAGTTCACCATGTTCCTGATCAAATCCTACAGAGCTGTGGGAGGTAGGATACAGCCAGTTTACACCACCTGCCACCACTGTGCTGTGGAATCTGTGGGACTGCACATTCAGAAAAGACTAAAGGGCAGGTACTATTCCCCTCATCCACTTACTGCCACTTGTTTTCACCACTCCCTATGATGGCAGTGGTCTGTTCACAAATGGTAGTGGAAAAGATGGTAATAAGCACATGTCAAAGAGTAGAGATGCAGGTAAATGGCTGGTCATTTTTGTTGTAAGTGGACAAACAACTCAAATGTTGCTTTTACGTTGTAGTTTCAGCACAGTTTTGCTACATTTAGTGTGCATTTTAGGGCTAGGTTATGAAGGAAAGGTGATGGTGACTGAAAATTCAATAGTTTTCAGAGTAAAGCAGCAGTTGAATAAGCAGGAGTGTGGATAAAGCACGTGAAGTATAGTGAGTAAATGGAAGTGAAGGACAAAATAGGCCTGGAATAGCAACTTTCAAGGCACTGGAAAGAGTATGTTGAAAAAGGGAATGGAAGTACATCAGAGACTGAAAGCCAAACAGAAGTTTCCTTTAACTTTTTTTTATTAGTAGTAGTATTATTTGTCATTGCACATTTTCTTCTTCTTTTTGGCCTTTACGATTTTAGATTTCTTTTTTTGAGTGGCTTTGTTTCATATGTTTCCAGAGATAAAACTTTGGCAGAAAATCCACTGATACTTAGGACCACTACTCAGGGGAAATGCATTGCTAAATAAGTCCTGACATCTAAAATATTAAGACACCTAGTTCATTCATTCTGATAACAGATAGGTATCCAAGAGTTCAAGTTTATGTGTTTCCAAAATATTGTTTCAAGGGTGGTTTCACTAGGATAAGTGCCACCATATAAGGTTTTTTATTACTGTGGTTGTAATGGTTAAAAACAGATTGCACTATCTGACAGTCAAAAAAGTAAAATCTTGTAAGTGCAGACCAAGCCCTTTCCTATCGGAAACTAAGATGGAAGATTATGTCTCCCTTGAAAGCACTGTGTAAATTTACAGCAGTGGATAAATGATGCAATTGGAAATGTATTTTTTTTCATAGATTTCTCTGAGAGTAATGTAGGCTGGCTGTGAAAGCAGTACTTTTAGAGCCTGAGAAGCTCATAAAGGGAGATGGTGGAGCTATAGGCCATTAATATAAGCAAGCAAGCATCCAGTAAAATGTGATGCAAATGAAATATGAGTTGCCTAGGAAGGCTTTAATCAGGCTGATGTAATAACATAGATTTTGTGTAAAAGTAGGAACATGCTTTTAGACTTAGCGGCCTATTTTTCTTATTATTTTTTCCAGCTGGCTTACTCTTCTATCAAAATAAATTAGAGGAAAAAAAACCAACCATAAAAAAAAAAAAGGAAAAACAAAGAAATATGGATGTTAGTGCCCAAGTGCAAGCAGTGAACTAAAAAAAAAAAAAAAAATGTTTTGAAATTTGATTACTCAGCAGATTCTGATATTGTACCCATTAGAACTGAATGTCCAGAGAGTCTGTCACTATAGTGCCAATCCGTTGTAAAAAAGAAGGATAATTTGAAGTCAATCAGCCACCACTTTTCAGCAAAGAAATCAGAAGATCTGCCTTTTTTGATGTTCTATCCTAAAGAAAGTTCATCAGCATTATAGTAGTCATAATATCCTCATGTGATTAGTCAGAGAAGATTTGAGAGAGGTGTGAATTCTCAGATGGAACATTATATTATATTTTTTTAAACAAAATGAAATGTTTACAAATACTAACTGTAGATTTGGATGGTTAAAAAGACAAATATGTTCTCCATTTTACTATTAGGCTGCACTGTTAACCTTTTTAAGATAATGCTGATAAAATTTTCACAGATCTGTTGCATTATGAAGAGGGACTACTTGCCTTCAGTATCATATTAGCTGCTCCATAGGGAAACTTTTTTGCACAGGGCATGGTTTTGTTTTCAGAGAAATTTATTATGATTGTTATTGTTGCTGTTATTATTATTAACTTGTATCTGAATATCTGTTACTCTGCCTTCCATATGCCTAATGCTATGTAGTATTTAAGAATATGCTTCTCTACATTGTGTGGCTTTAAGCTTAATTATTGGCTTTTGCAAAGGTAAAGAAAATTCTTGCTATGAATAGCATGTAAGTTTTCATGTGCAGCTTTTACATTTGGATCTCAGTATAGATGATTTCAGAAAAAAACCGAACAAGTTTGAACATACGCCAGGTAAAACATGCAAACCTATAAGATTGTAGAAAGGCATGAACTCTGCCCCACTCCCACCCTTGCCCTTCACAGTTTTAAGAACAGATTCCACCTGTTTGCAGGTCATTCTGTTTCATCTGTGTGACTTTTTCCTTCATAAGGAGATCTCTTCGGTTTGCAGCCTTTCTAATGCAAGACCTAGTTTTTAACGAAGTCAAGAAGTCAATGTCCAACTTAAGCTTCCTGAATTGAATCTGTATAACAGACTGTATGTCTATATGAAAGAAATCACATCCTTTCATTTCTCAGAGCCAAGGGTTTTAGAGGGTGCCTATATGTGTTTTTGTTACTGGTCAGAAGATGAAAAAATTCAGTTAAGAGGCTTTCCATGGGTGATACTTTCCAGCATCTCTCTAGCATAAATTGAAACTAGTAGACTTACATTCAAATTTTTCTGTGTGTATAAATGAGTGCTTTCTACATGCCACTAGTTGTAACCTCAATAAATAGGAATAGGATTTTGGGACTAGAATTAAACAATATCCATTAAGTCTTCAAAATTGTAAACATAACTAATTTTTTTATGCCTCTAAGAGGAGTTAGGCTATCAACACAATTTCATACAAAATGCTTTGTCAGAGATCTACTTTCAGGGGGATGTGGAAGAATTTTTTCAAGACTTCTCAGTTTTGAAAATTCTTCAAAATATTTTTATTAGCTTAAATTTGGTGATGACTTGCTGATCCAAATGTCCGGTGTTCATATTCATAATAAATTTGAGATGATTTTCCAAAATTGAACCTATAGAGATGCTCTTTTGATAACCTCAAAAAGCATTTGAAAATATCCTCCATTCTTCTTTAGCAGAAATACACTCATTTTGTAGGTGAATCAACAACTACACAAAAATCTATCTAGAGAGTAGCTATCCAGAAAGGAGTAAGTTGCCCTGCATGGCAGGAAAAAAATTGAAGGAAATTGTTGTTCAAAAAGGGGTAAAAAAAACACTACGAGAAATAAAATTCAAGTTTGAGAAAAAAAAAACAAATAAAAGAGGGAAAAAAACTTTGAAGAAATGTACTATAGTATGATACAAACATAGTTTTCATAGTAACCATAATTGGTACATGTTGCATCATTTTTAATGGCTCTTGCTGATTAATATTTACTATGTGCCTCATGAAAGTGCATTTAATTATATGAATGTTGTAATGAAACTTGTTTCAAATAGATGCTTGCCAAATACTGCACAGAATGTTACTCAGAAATATTTTTTATTCTCATGAACTTGGAAAAAATGCAGTAGAGATTGTACTGGCTGTTGGGCATTCATCCACTAATTGATTTTTTTTTTCTTTGAAATCTGTAATAAGATTAAAGCACCACAAATTTCCTGCAGTCAATTTCCAGTTAAGATCATGTAGCAGATTTTGGTTAGGTGACTTTTAATGTTCTTACCAGGAGAAACACAACAGATAAATATTTTTTTCACTATTTCCCAATAAGATACTTTGTTACATATTTTTCCTCAATATTAAATATCAAATACCATACATGCAATCATATGAATGAACTAAATTAGATTTGTATATGCTTTAGTATGATTCTATATGAATTTTACCTGAACTTTAAAGTATCTAAAAGTACAACAGAAAAAAAAAATTGAATTAAATCAAAGGCACAAATAGTCTTGACTTTATTATTGTACCTCTTAGCTATGAAAAATGGCTTTTGTTTTCAGGTTTTTAGTATTTTTTTCTCAGTCTTTTGAATCTGACGCTTGCTACCTACTGTAACCTGGGAAAAAATATTGTGTCCCTTTACTTGCTTCTTGCTGCTTTGAATTTCTATAGCCTTCTCTGCTTTCCGAACCTAGAGCTTGAGACCTATCCCTGCAATAACTGAAAATTCATTAGCACTCAGTTATGAAATCTTCCTGTAGGCTATTGCTTGACAATGAGAATTTCAGATATTATGAATGCTTTCTTCACTCTATGAAAATAGAACTTGACACTATGTATGTGTTTTTAAAAGTCTCAATTTCTTTTAGGACCAAACCCAAAGTACCACAAAGGTTTCTTCAAAAAAGAAGCATAACTCTTTTACCTGACACGTGTCAAAGAAAGAGTGATCAGTATACAAACATAAGTTTGCTAAATGCGTACCTACTTTATACATAACATATTATGAATCGAGTCATTATTACAAATGTCAACTTCAGCTATCGAACATCAAGAAGATTCCAATTTTTCATCTCAAGTCTCTGGAGAAGAAAAGTATATTGCACAGTCAAATGAGTACTTACCTAACTAGCTGGGAAGTGCAGCACTGGTGATGTGACATGACACTGAACTTCAACACATGTAGACAGTGCCCCACAAAGCTCTCAGAGGCTTAAAAACATTCCTATCCAATTAAAAAAGACAGTGTGTTTACTATGTTGTGTCCAAAATTACATGGTTACTTTTGATATTTCATTGTGTTCTTTTCCGTTAGTATGGATCACTGTGAAAGATTATATTATTCTCTTCATTTTCTGAGGTTATTATGAAAGTTCATGAAATCTGCCTTTAATAATTTCTTAATATCTACTCTGTACTGCTTCTGAGCCAAATCAGTTTCTCCTGTATCTTCCTAAAAGTTTCTGTATGGTTAGTACATTACATTTTGTCAAGGGAAGGTCTCCTTCATTTAAAAGTAACTATTTCATTTACATTTATATAGTTCTGTTCAAATCAGATGACTTCTAATGAAAAATTCAGAATTCTATGAATAACAAA
Organism: Rhabdornis inornatus; assembly: GCA_013397075.1. Classification (NCBI taxonomy): domain Eukaryota; kingdom Metazoa; phylum Chordata; class Aves; order Passeriformes; family Rhabdornithidae; genus Rhabdornis; species Rhabdornis inornatus. The sequence goes on from VWZS01003431.1 coordinate 49,023, forward strand.
TTTTTCTGCTGAACATTTTGCGGAAAGAAAATATTTTCAATTATTTGCTTTTAGTTTTTAAATAATCGGCTTCATATTTTCATTTTTTACATTTCTTTTTTCAGTAAGTATAATGCAGTAAGTCAGAAAAGAAAAACAGTATGTGCAGGTTTCCCCAAAAGCATCTTTCTAATGGTGTGACCCACTCACCTGTGCTGGGAAAGTTTCAATGGTCTTTTTGAAATGCATAATTAAACACCTGCTATTGTTTGCAAGACAAATGCCAAATGCTTCAACAGCAATACTCCTACTGTTATGCTTTTCCACTGAGATGAGAAAATGAAGAGGGTAGAATCCATTTAAAAGTATAAAATGTTTCTATAATATTTCCCATAATAACAAAGAAAGTCTCCTCTTCAAATAAGTTTAATTTAATTTTATCACCTGAAAAGTAAGGGAGTAATCTTGCCATCATAAGAGGTAAAGTACTTGGAAAATTGACTTCAAGAGGACCCATGATATTTTTAGCATGCTGAGGAAACTCAGTTAATACCTAACTGAAGATATTCTGCCTGCTTAAATCAAACAGTCATTGACAAGAGGATTTGATTATAGGAATTCATTTTTAAAAATCAGATAGGAATCTCATTTTAAAAGCTTTTTAATTTTAAATTAGAGAATTATTTTTTAAAAATTATTGCAGGTCAGACCATACTTTTTAGCAAATTAAATTAGTTAAAGAAGTTGCTAAATTATTTATAGCCATCAATGGGTTGCACTGATCTTGAGAATTTTGATAACATTTCAGTGTACATTCAAGCACTAAAATAATTTTAAAATGGAATAATGTAAAAATTATTGTTAAATATTAGTTATCCCAATGTTTCCTATTAGACTAAAATACTTATAAAATACAGTAAGCAGATAGTACTGTAAAAACACCCTAAATATTATTTTACTTTCAAAAGTAGAGAGAAATTTGTAATTGTCTGTGCCTTTTTCAGCTAGGGTGATATAACTGAACCATAACTTCCACTGCTTCATTGGCCTGGACTAAATTCTGCTATTCAAATTGATTTAGATCCTAATTTGTCTGGAAGAGACTCTAAACAGTTCTGAACAACAGTTCTAAACAAGACATCAGACTTTGATACAAAGTCTGGGAATATATACTGGGAATATGAAGAACACCTGGGGATGTTCTTCAAATACCAATACATGTGTATTTGGCCTGGCGTGTACCAGTGTCCTCAAATCTTTCCCTATCAAACAGAAGGAAACTTTTGACCATCCACCAGGGGTTGGTAGGGTTATATTTAACTTGGACATTATAACAAATGTTAGACTATTGGCTCAAAATGCATAAAATAGATTATGGTATTGCCTATAAAGGCACTTAAAAGATGCTGGCATCTGGAGTGTATCCAGTGTCCAATACAGAATCACTACAATATAACCATCTCTCTCCTTTAATTACATACAAGGTTTAGTGACCCTGTGAAACAGTTTCATGAGGGATAGATAGGAATGATGCAGGGGAACACGTGAACACATTCCTGACTCCAGACAGCATCTTTTTCACTGTGAGCCACTTGGTGGATGGGCACTTTGGGCCCATCCCAGGGAAATTTCTGTGTGCACAGTCCAGAAATGGAGCACCACCTCACAGAGAACAGGGGGTCGTGGTACTTTAAGTCACCATCAGGTGTTATGGAATCCTCTCTCAAAAAAGAATCCAAATCCTAAACTGAGAATGTTGTGAGCAATGCCTTTTGCACATCTCCTGTTTTATCTGGAGACTTGCACAAAAGCAGGGAAAAAAAGAAATGGAGCAAAAAGGAAGCAGTTACAAATTAAGCACTTACTAGTTTTTCCAAAAGAAACAGTCCTTGGGAAACAGACCATTTTTTGTAAGGAAAAAGAAAAAAATATGTGCTATCATACTGGGGGCAAGAAGATCCTTCTACTTGCTGCTTCTGGGAGTTTTGACTCTTGCACCTCAGTCAATGCTAGTGCATTCATTTACCAAAACTCCTTTTAAGATAATCCTTTAGCTATTACTGTCCTGAACACCAGATTATTTCATTGATTTTGAATATGATTTTTCAGTCCCGGATGTAACTGTGTCTTAAGAAAAATTGTGTTTCAGCAACTGGGGACTGTGTCAGAAGAAGAACGCTTCATTAAGTAACCATCCTTACCCATACTGTGCATAAATCTTGCTCTGTTAGCCACATTTGTAGGATTATTATTTACATCTAATTGTGGAATGACAAGGAAAGAAAACTCATGCAAGCCACCAAAACATTTCAAATAAAATTTTATTAATAAAATTTAGCCTACTCTTTAAATAGAAGATACAGATTGTACTAACATGTATTTTGATACAGTAAAAGCTACTAGTAGAATTTGTTCGCTGGTAGAGATTATGCTGAAACTCCAGTCTTTTTGAAAAGCTTTTCAAAAACCAAAGTACAAAGATTTTCAGTATCACATTTTTGGAAACACTCTTAAAAAGTCTTGGAAGGGTAAGATCATAGACTGTATCGAGCAGTGTTTAACAAAACAGAAACTAAAAGCTAGAAAAGAGAAAAGTACCTGTGTTGTACTAGATATTTGTTGATCATGCACAATGAGAGCCTAAGAATCCCCACCTCTAGAAAAAAACTCAGTGGTTCTATCAAAAAATCAAAGCGATAAAAGCTTCATTGGCTTTTAAATAAGGAATTATAGAAAAATTGGAAACTTGCATAGATTTTCTTGTAGCTGAAACTGGAATTTTAAAATAGCAGTTATCTACAGCAGAAAAACCTGGCAAACATCTGCAAGAAACATTACATCTTTTATGAGTCAATTGTCCTCTCCAGGAATGGCTAGTCAAATCCACAAATTAACCCATTATGAGGATTCTGAAACTTGGTACGGGAGCATTTGGGATGGTAGTGAAGAAAATGTTATTGTGGTCTCTTCCACTCTCCCTTATGCTTTCCCTTTGCAACTATTAATTAATACTTTAAGAGGGTAATGGGGGGAGAAGGAAATTCGTAAGGCGGTGTGTACAATTCCATGTTCTCCATCAGAATTAGTGAAATTGTGAGTTTTCCATGACGAGTCTCCCTGACCAGGGGAGATTGGATTTCATGGAGTGAGGAAGAAGCAGGAGGTTATTGGAGTCTTGGCATGTTTTACCCACAAGTCCCAGAGATCTCAATTATTCTTTAGCTGCGTAGGGGATATGCTAGGCAGGAGGAATATATCTGCAGGAGAGGGAAGACCTGCTGGTTATTAAAACTTCTGGATTGTCTGATCTCACAGATTCTGTGCAGAAAGCAGCTTGTACTCAGGCTGTGTATGAGAGGGGTGAGTTTACAGGGTCTCTTACATTAGCACTTATAAACCCATCCAGATTAACCCTTCTTATTCAGGGTCTTCCAAACAGTCTCAAGAGTTTTGTAGCAAACTTTTAGAATGGAATATGGGAAGTTCACGTCCAAAACACCACAACTCCTAAGCAGCAAGAAGGATGTGTACAGCCAGTGGATGTAGCTAACTGGAGTGGATTTGTGTAGGAACCAGTGAGTTATGGATGCCGGATGGGATGAGTTGGATTGTTATTGTTAAAGTTCCTGAGCATTCCACAGCAAAATTTTCTATCTGGCTTTCAGAGGAAAAATAGTTTCCTAAGGTTGAAATTCTTGTAGGGGCTGCCAATACAAGCCTTTTAGGATTTAATTTACTTTATGGGTAAACTGGGAAACTCCCAAATGGAACTTTATGGAGTGAGAGGCACTAGGTTGCCAGGGATACAAATAGAATGTGAAAGAATGTGGGACAATTTTTATAAATCTATCAGAGACATCAATACCATTGTCTTTTACTAAAGTAAAACAGCAACCCCTGCAAATAGCAGCACTTACAGGGACTGACAAAGCGTTGACAGATTGGGAAAAAAAAGAGTCATCATTAAAAGGACTCATTCATCTTATAATTTACCAGTGTGGCCAGTAAAAAGCCAACTGGGCAGTGACATTTTACAGTTGATTACCAGCAATTAAATGCTAATGCACCTTTAACTGCTGCAGTTCCTAATATTGCTGAGATAGTGACACTGATACAGGAAGCTGCTCATGCTTGGATACCTGCTCTAGATTTTAAGACACATTTTTCATGAGTCCTTGAACAGGATGAAGTGCAGTTTGCCATTACACAGTGAGAAGTTCGATATACCTTTAACAGGCTTCCTCAGAGGTGCAAGCATTCACCCATGATTGCTCATTGCTGCACTTGCTGCATTTTTACTGAAGGTCTCACATCAAATGTGAAACTTCCCAAATATAGATGATATTCTAAATGGAGGAGATTCCCACAAAAAGGTAAGGGAAGTAATAGAAGCAGTATGGGAAGCATTAAATGAAGCAGAATTTGAAATTACACCAGAAATATGTCAAAGAGTAAGTAAAAAAGTAAAATTTTGGGGTATTTGGTGGATAGCAGACAGCACAGTAATTCTTAAAGAAAAATAGCATGATAGGCTGATCCTGGTTCTCAAGGCTGATCCTACTCCTTCCTAATACCATACAAACTTATAGTGGCACACATTTCTCGTATAAGGAGGTACAAGAACGGGTCCAGCTGGAAGGGATTCTGTATGTATTCCACGCCCCATATTACTGTGAGAAAAATGTAATCAGAGAAAGGGCTAACTACTTATTGAAAAAGAGCCTTTAAGCCACACATGACCTAGTAGGACACTTGACTTTCCAGGGTACTTTACCAACTAAATATTTGGTATGGGCCCAACAAGCATTCTTTGCAAAACTCAAACCAGATGTTCCACCTTCCATTGAAGCAAAACATCCTATAGCATTGCAGCCAGCCTGTTATGGCAACTTTGCCACAAATCAGAACCGTGCCTATGACTCTAAACAAACCTCATGGACCACTTGGGAATCTACTGATGGCAGTGGTACAAAGCATAGAGTTAGTGCATCGTGGATCTTTCCTTCTTTTTAATGGGAAATCAGTCCAGTCAAACCCCCCTGAGATTTGTGTTATTTACTTTCTCAGGAATGACACCAGGAATGATGCCAACACATCTCCACTGAAGATCAAGTTAGCCACTGAAGGGCTGCTCATCCTTCTCATAGAAGAAATCACCTCCAGAATGAACCAAACTGGCCACATAAATCAACAATCCCAATCCACTGAGTGGAAAATCCTACTTTGTTTACCTATTACGATAACTATGGCACAGCTCATCACCACTCTTAATCCCAAATGCATTTATACTAAAATTGCTAATGAAGCAAGTTGTAATTGTACAAATTTAGGATGTCTGTCTAATAACATGAATTTGACAGAGGGAAATACCATAATATGTGAAACAGAATTTCTAAGCAGTAACAGGGAGATTAATTATTTTCCAAGATACCTCCTTCAGAAGTGGAGTAGATGTTACAAGGCCAGCAGCTGTTCAGTGAGCATTACAGTGGGTATGGAGAGGGAAACAGTGTGCATATGGAGGTTTGATGAGTCCACAATTGTAACTGTGATGATGTATATTGCACAGCAAAATTTAAACCCCCAAAATCCATCCCACTACCTCCAAGGCTCTTGATATAACTCTTCGAATCGAATCTCCACAGATTTCTGAAATTAGACCCTTTTCCATCAAATATAAAAGCCAGTGACAAGTGGCATTTAATCTTCTATGGTCCTTTAAATGAGTGGAATTATCAATGCAGATTAAAATCCCTGCAAGTAAGCCTGTTAACATCCTGTACAAGGTGGTTATTATGGTTGCATGGAAAGATCCTCACCTCTCCAAAACTATCAAGGAGAGATGTGACTAGTATCCTGGGGATAGGATTACGAATATTAAAGTGACATGAATGCTGAAATCTTAGCAAACGAAATAAATGACATGTATAAAGATTCATTAAGGTTGTGACTGACTACTTAGCATGAATTTTAAAAATGCATATTATGAGGGAGAAGATTAGTAAATTAAAATAGCACATCAGTAGGTCTTTTTCTTATCTCGAAATAAAAAAAACCAGAACCTTTAATAGTTGCAAAATCAAATTTTTGCATAAAGAATTTAGTTTAGCCTAGATGCCAAAAATCCTCCCAAGTAAAGATGATTGGTGACGTTTTGATATTGTGTGAGTGGCATATGGTGCAGAAGTAATTTAATGTGCAATTCTTCCCAGCAGTAAGTCATTCTTGACACAACATTTATAACATCAGAAAATATAAACAAGGAAAAAGAAAAAAAAAGGAAAAAAAGCATGTCATTCCACTGATAGTTTCTACTGTCATTTTGACTAATCATCCTCAATACATTTGTTATCTGTAAAGGAGAAGAAAATCTTTGTAGTCTGGGAGATTTAAAGAGTACTTAGACAGTATTTAATTGGAAAGATTATACAAAAGCGTTCATAGAACGATGGATGCTTCACCCCAGAGAACTCATGACTGGGATATTTTTACAGCTCTGAAACAAGCATTCTGTCACCTTTCATTTTGTGGGATTCAGGAAGAAGCTGAAGACTGTAACACTGTCCTAGAAAACTCTCAGTAAGAGATTTTTTTTTTAAATTAGAATACATATTGCTATTGTAAAGTCACAGCATTTGGTTATTGTTGATGATGATGATGACTAGGAAAAAAAGATTTATATGTTTGCTTTACATAAAAGCAATCTGAACTAGTGCCTATGAAAGCCACACATACGCAGGCTTTAACATGCAAGATGACCTGGAAGTTCAAAACATAAATTTTTAACTATTAGGATACAGGTTTTAATTTCAAAATATGTAGAAAAAATATGAACTCATATTGTGTACAGTGTCTATAATATTGGAGGAGAGACTCAGCAAAATTAATTATTGGACTTCAATTTCTCCTTTGCAGTAAGATATACTTGTAGGAAGATGACTACAGCATGACATCAGCAGCCTGTTCCTATCAGCTCAAGACAGATTGAGGTTTGCACCCTGTGTGGTACAGTCACCTCATGAAAGCCACTATGTATTCCAGATAGAACACAGTGAATAATCAAAAACTGCATGGCAATCCTGTCAAAGCTGCGTTTTAATATATAGAAATCCCACGGTATAAAAATGTTGGTAATAAGGGTAAAATTCAGATACAGTCACAGACAGCAGAGCGCCTGACTGGTGCAACATTTGAGATATCCAGTTATAACTAAGAGAGGACGAGAGACATAACACTTAGCTGGATTTACAGTTTGGCTGGATTACATCAGGGTATCTTAAAAGGCAGCAGGTGCTTTAGGCAACCAAGTGGATCCCTAGCTGTTCACATGATTTCCACTAAAGGTTGACAGAAATCTTGTCAATACCATTGGTGGAACTTTATTCAGCTTAAACTTAGGTGTCTAGGACTATTCAAATTTTTAATAAACTTGGAGTTAATTGTAATGACACAAAACCCACTAGAGTTCTCTGCCTGTCTGAAACACTATGTTATTAAAATGAAAGTAGATGATGGCATGAACTGACATGATCCTACCTGGAGTACTGGACAACTCAGGGGTCCCCAGCACAGGAAGAACATAGACTGTTGGAGCAAGTCCAGAGGAAGGCCATGAATTTTTTATTACTATTATTATTAATGCTAATAATAATTAGTGGTAGTAGTAGCAGTAGTATCATCCGCTTGGATGACTAAAGTAATATTTTCATTTCTGCCCAGAATAATGGAAAAAATAGCAGTTTTTTTCTGAACTGAATTAAAATTAGTTCAGTCCAATACTGACCTCCATGTGTCTGTACTAGATGTTACTTGACCAGATTTCCAGTTCTGATTGTATTGTATCATTTATTCTATCTTTTAGATCAAAATTCCAGGTTAACTGATTATCTGATGGAGTACAGTAGTATTTTCTCTGCACAAAATATTCATGTGAATGTCTGGAGTCCCATAGATGTAGATATGTGGAACTTGTGAAAGATACCATGTATCTGGGAGTTTCTCACACATAGAAGATAGACTTAGCTTGAGAAATCCAAAAGAGAACATTAAATGTCTCCCAACAAAGAAAATTCCATAGTGAAAGAAGAAACATCTTTAAATTCTTTTCCAGTGTTTGACTTGTCATTGCACAGATAAATTCTTTTTAAAAGGATTTCTATCTTTGTATCTTAAATTATTTTCTTTTAAAAATATAAAAATATCCTTAAGATCTATGAGCTCAGTTTTGATTGAACCAAGAAAGAAATGCTTTGAAACAGAGAAAAAACAAGTTATATTTTGAGAATCAGTTTGCTTTTATTTTTTCTTTGTAATAATCACAAAGTTCAAACTACCTATGACCTAGTATAAGCATTTTTAACTTTAAATTTAAGTGAATTTTTCTGTACATGTAAGTTGCATCACTGTCATGATTTCATTAGAAATTGAACATGGCAATTTAAAGGAAGAGGATGTAGCCTACCACTAAAAATAAAAGTAAAAATAAAAATGAAAATAGAAATAGAAATAAAAAAAAAAAATACATACAGCATTATTATAAGGCAAATTTATCTTCTAGTACAAATACTGCCCTGATGCAACTACCTTCATTCAAAAATCTTAAGAAAATAAATTAAAATCCCAACAGAATAGCATAGCACATCAGGTGCAAAATAATATTGACATACTGAGCAGGGATAAACACAAAATAGTTTATTTTAGTCAACAAAAATCTTAAAATGATCCTACTAATAGAGAGAAAAACAAATTATTGTTAAACTTAAGAACTAAAAATTGGTATTCTTAAAGTAAGCAGTAGGAAATATTTTGGAGAAAGAATTTCAGAATTGCACAGACACAATGCTTTCTCAAAAAATACTAATTACACAATTAACAATAGGAGGATTAAAGTAGCACTACAGGGAGATTATAAATCATGCTGAACTTCAACATAGAGATCTCATCTCTGTTCATAATACAGCACTAAAATTTACTGATATCAACTAGGACATCAACAAGGTACCTCTATGAGATTGCTGTGTTCCAGTCACCCATACTGATACTATCAGTTTCAGTCAATTTTTTGTTCCCTTTAAAAAAAGATAAAAAGTAATTATATGGTCTTAGAATTACATTTTCTATCAAAACAAATAGAACTTCCGCATTTTCCTAATCTTTTTGAATAGTGTTATCACAGGTAGCAATATTGCTCATTTTCATTGTTATTACCGATCTTATGTGGAATTGATTCACACCTTTTCTAATTCATTTATTTCAGTAAGGTACTTTGATAGTGCTATCTCTAAGGGTGAACATATCTCATTTCTCGTGGGGTTTTTCAAATCATTGCAGTTGTTAATAGTATTTTGGGGTGTTTTTTTTTTAGTAATTTAGTTCAGTGAAATTCTTTCCCTTTGGATACTCATTTTTCTTCCTTAGTTTTTCATCAGAAACTTCAATGAATGTCAAGACAGAAAAGAAAAAGAAACTAATGGCATAGGGTCTTCTTTACAGATTAGACATGAACCAGAGTGTGCATTCAAATACCAGTGTAAGAGAGAGGGTACAAAAGATAAATATTTAATAAAGTGTCCTGTCCTTCCTCTTTGTCATTCATATATTTATATAGAAAACAGTAATCAGTGTAAGTACAAAATTAACTAATCTGTAGTTCCCTAGGCCCTCTGGTTATTCCTTTTTATAAATTAGCTGTAAATGCTTCGGAATCTGAATGAATGAGCCACCTTTTGGATTATTTGTAAATGTGCTTGACTTGGAATTTGCATTTGGATTTCAACCTGCATTTATCAAATGTATGTTTTCATTATCTTTGTAGAGAAAATTTCTCTTTTCTGCTACCTCAATATTTGGCTTAGTTGTGTATGTATTTCTTTCATTTTGATTTCAGAATGTATTTTTATTCGGTTCTTATTTCTCATATTATACATAATTTAGAAAACTGTTTACATTTACATTCTTCTATTCTGATAGCTCAGTGATGACACTGACTCATTATTTTTTTGTGCTCATTGTGGAAGCTTTTATTTTTCTTCTCTACATTTACATCCACTAATGAATGGTTTGAGTCCTTTCTGACAAAGTTCTGCTTCTCTTTCTAGTTAGTATAGAAAAGTTTAAAGGTTTTATTGTACTGGAAATCATTCTCAAGGGCAAAGAGTCCACCTCTTGCCATGAGAAGATCAAAACCAGATACAGCTTCCACTGGAGAAGTCCAATCCATCAAGCATGAAAACAACCCATCATAGGAAAAGTCATTTTTTACCTGGTTGAGGTAAACCAGTGGCCCAAGACAGTCACATGTCTACATAAATCTTCACTCATTGTGACAAGAGGGCAAAAATATCAAGTAATTCATCAATTCTGAGGGATGTGTCCTCTTTATTATCAATAAAATACATATAATGTATTTTAGTTAGAAAAACACATATATAAGACATATGTAAGACAAAGTTTCCTGAAAACAGCTGTCTAGGACCAACTAAAGAGAGTGGTTATCTGTGTTAGGACATGATACTTGGAACTCAATGTTTTTGAAAACAAGTTTCTTAACCATTGGCTTATTTGACTGTCAACATAAATAGAATACAATTCCAAATACAGAAATACACAGTGTCCTCTCTCCCCTCAAGCTGGAAAGAATTCAAATGTCATAGAGATAATCTAGAGCAGTATAAATACGACATAGGATCAACATAGAAGGAGTTGTTTTGTTTTCTTTTTTCAGAAAATCGCTATAATAAACCAGACAGAACACAAATTAATAAGAAAACAACCCAATAATAACAAAACCAAGCAAAAAAACAAGCCAAATCAAAACTACAAAAAAAACCACCCTTAAGTTTCAGAGTAACTTAGATCAAGGTCACAAAGTTTCATATTTTTTTATGTAGGTTGATGAGGATCTGTTGAGTTCCTAAATCTTAGTTAGGAACCAAGACTACTTACAAAAATACAACTTGACTTTTCACATTACCTGGCAGAATTCACTGCTGTAGCTGGCCAGCATTCACAAAGCTGCTAGATTGCTGGCAGTCCTGCAACTAATGAGAACTAGCTCAACATGATGCTCCTGAGGCATCAAGCTAATATTTTCAAGTTTCAGGATAGTCATTGCAATTCTTTGCCTTGCTCATAGAAAGCTTTATTCAGTATCTACTGCTACACAGGGAAAATGAAAAGATGGAGGTATTGATCGATGATACAAAATGCTGTCACAAACACAAAAATAACCAAAACCATCTTGGGGGTTATAATTGCTTTTGGAACCCTCTTACAGTATTTGGGAAATAAGTTTCAGATTTTTGTAGTTCTTAACTTGAAACCTAGGCCTCAGCATAGTGCTTTCATTACTAACAATAAGCATTCTAATTCCTAAAACATCTGCCCAAAGTGTTATATGATTTTGGTGCATGATTCAAAGGAAAAGTTTGCATGTGGGAATCTCAATAGAAAAAAAGGCACTGAAAATTTTGGAAAAAGTATGTCTTAATCTGAATATCATACTGGAAGCCTTAGTTTAGAACCTTCCAAAAATCTTGGAATATAATTCATGCAGGTTAGATGAGGTGAAATGCAGAAAGGCAGGTATGGGCTTTGCTTCATGAGGTATGTTAAGAGTTTGAAAGGAACTTCACAGAGAACCTTCAGAATGAAGACCTATCATCCACTGCCCATAGATGAGCTAGCATGGCTAAGGCTATCTAAGGACCATAAGAAGGCAAAAGCTCCCAGGAAAAGAGAAAATTAAAAATGTTGGCAGTAGGAAAAAATGTTCTAATATCTGCAGCTGTTCACTTGGAAAAGAAGTTCAATAGGGTCCAGTATATAGAGCTGGTGCTATGAATAGTGAGCAATGAGCTTTGATGACTGTTGGCTCCTTCCTGCAGGATGAAGAAATATCTCTCTTCCAGCTAGACAAAATATGAGATAATAGTGGCAAACTATGTCTAGGGGATTCAAACTGGACATGAGGGAAAAAAAAAGCCGAACTAACCTAGAATACCCACAGAAGCTGTGTCTGCACTCATTCACTTTTGGCAATAGTGGTACTTTGAGGTTAGTGTTGGACTTGATGACCTCCAGAAGTCCCTTCCAATCAACATTTATATAGATTTAATATTCTACTTCAGCTGTCACTCTGTAGCTGTGCAAGTCTCCTTGAAGTCCTGTGTCATACCTGCCAGGCCCACAGGATGTTTCCGATACCTTATGGAATCCAAATTCATGCTAGATGATTATGTTTTGTGAAATAAATCAGTCCTATATTAATACTAGGGATACATCTGATGAGCTTTTTTCTTCTCTTGATAATTCATGTGTCAAAATTTCCACAGTGTTAAAAAATATAAAACCTTTAACATTTGGAGAATACAAAGAGAAGTGAACCTTATCACAAGGGAGAGCCTTATGTGACACCAGTTTTTCACAGA
>VWZS01003431.1:62635-79565 GCA_013397075.1 Rhabdornis inornatus
GTATTTAATATAATAATTTATTAATATGAAATAATTATATTAATACTTATTCAAATATTTAGCTATTTTTTATTTAAAATTTAAAAATTAGGTCTATTTAAAATGCAATGATACATAAAGAAACAGTATTTTTCAATTGCATTTGATTGTAATACATTGTACTTGTAAAATTTCTAAATCATACTGATACACGGACGTTCTTAATAATTTTTTCTTTCATTTAAATGTAAAGAAGAGCAAAGAGATGATTCAACTAGATTTTTTGTTGCAATACAAAAAATGCTATTGTCCTAACCTGTTTCTATTTAACTTGCCTAGCTTTGCTCATTTATTCAGTTCAAAGCGAGATAATCAACTCCTAGGGTTGATTGTTTCCTGAAGGAGCACCCCCAATGCAGACTGTCCTATAAACAGAAAAAACCAAACCAAATCAAAACAAAAACNTCATCCACTGCCCATAGATGAGCTAGCATGGCTAAGGCTATCTAAGGACCATAAGAAGGCAAAAGCTCCCAGGAAAAGAGAAAATTAAAAATGTTGGCAGTAGGAAAAAATGTTCTAATATCTGCAGCTGTTCACTTGGAAAAGAAGTTCAATAGGGTCCAGTATATAGAGCTGGTGCTATGAATAGTGAGCAATGAGCTTTGATGACTGTTGGCTCCTTCCTGCAGGATGAAGAAATATCTCTCTTCCAGCTAGACAAAATATGAGATAATAGTGGCAAACTATGTCTAGGGGGTTCAAACTGGACATGAGGGAAAAAAAAAGCCGAACTAACCTAGAATACCCACAGAAGCTGTGTCTGCACTCATTCACTTTTGGCAATAGTGGTACTTTGAGGTTAGTGTTGGACTTGATGACCTCCAGAAGTCCCTTCCAATCAACATTTATATAGATTTAATATTCTACTTCAGCTGTCACTCTGTAGCTGTGCAAGTCTCCTTGAAGTCCTGTGTCATACCTGCCAGGCCCACAGGATGTTTCCGATACCTTATGGAATCCAAATTCATGCTAGATGATTATGTTTTGTGAAATAAATCAGTCCTATATTAATACTAGGGATACATCTGATGAGCTTTTTTCTTCTCTTGATAATTCATGTGTCAAAATTTCCACAGTGTTAAAAAATATAAAACCTTTAACATTTGGAGAATACAAAGAGAAGTGAACCTTATCACAAGGGAGAGCCTTATGTGACACCAGTTTTTCACAGAAGCAGCCATGGCACAGAAATCTGACACTTGATTCATGGCTCTGAAAACATTTAGTGCCTTCTGCCCAGAAAAGGCAATGTAGTTCAACTGTTATCACAACATTTTGGGACTGTGGATTGGTTTGTATAAACATAGAATCGAAAACCTATGTTAAGGAATTAATAAGTCCTTGTTTGATGCAACCTATGCATTTTAGTAATTAAAATTAATAAAGCAATAATGCCAAATTAGTACTCAGCAACAGCTATCCCGACACATGGCCTGTGAGTGGCACCCGTGCTGGATCAAACCCTGACAAGCATTTCCCTCTAATTTCCTTCAGTATTATCAAGTAAATCTCCACTCAGCATATGGGAACTCAAATATATGGATATATTTCATCTGCCTGAAAATAGATTAGATAGATGTGGGGATTATGATTACGTTTTACTGGGAAAAAATTGTCTTTGATGACCAAAGATACATGTATCTGTGGACAGACTTGAACATGTGGACAGACTTCAACATAGTTGAATAAATAATAAAAATATTACATTGCCTGTAGCAATGTAATTGTAACCATTCTGTCTCGAGTGAAGACCTTATGGTATTTATACACTGTGGGAAGGAAATCTACTCTTCAGCAGCTGCCATAAGTTGTTATATAGGCAAATGCAGATGTATAATAGTTTACAAATATGCTACCAAGTGGGGTAATTTAATATTCCAACAGAAAATTAAAAGTAGCTTATTTTCTGCATAAGCCCAAACTATAATTCTGCAAGGCTGACATTTCTTGGGAGGAGCTGAAGAACCAAAAAACACTTGTCATCATAAACATCCACACTGTACTGAACCAAAGTTATTTCAGACTCATTCACTTTTTCATTATCAGCTTTCAGTGGTTTTTCCCCCATCATTAAATCAAAAACACTCTAGTTGTTAAGGTGAATTAAGTTGTCCTTCCATCTAAAAATCAGAAAAAAAAAATCCAAAAACTTTCAATAAGGTAAGCATATTTCTTCCAGTTTTTCATGTATGATGGAAATTTATAGGGAATGACATCCAGTGAAAGAGATGGTAATGATTAGTCTTACCTTGTTCCATATCTGTTATTGAAAAGGTGTCAGATGATGACAACTCAGGACCATTTTGGGCTGTATTTGAGTCAGTAATCTGGAGGCAAAGTATTGTAAAAAAGATTTAGCAATTTAAGATACACAACTCCACAAACAATGTGTATTGTGGAAAAGTAAGATAACACATATGGTAATGGCTATTCATGTGCTCATTACTTAGTTTTTCCCCCTGGAGGAAAAAGTGTTTTCTGGGTTTTACTGTACAAAACTTGGTCATTTCTTTCTGATAATGCTTTTGCATGAGAGTGTCTTAAGGATATACTGGTGTTGTGGTCATTAGCTAATCACCACACAGCTGCTTGCTCTCACCCAACCCCAGGAATGGAGGACAGAATCAGATGGGTAAAAGAATAAAAGTGTGAAAAGTCATGGGTGGAAATAAAGACAGTTTAATATAGAAAAAAAAAGCTAAACCAAAAATCCTCAAAGGAAAACAAAGCCAGTATAAACTAGTGCATCCCTAGGTAAACTCCTTTCATATACTTTAATTTATAAATAGCATATATTATACATAAGTATAAATAATCTACGACATGCATATATAATATGTTTAAGTATTTTCATTTTGTATTTAATATANAAAAACCCCCCAAAACAAAAACAAACAAAAAACTACTAGAGACAAAATCAATAGAGTAAGAAAATTCCCACAAAATCTTT
Source organism: Rhabdornis inornatus (assembly GCA_013397075.1). NCBI lineage: Eukaryota > Metazoa > Chordata > Aves > Passeriformes > Rhabdornithidae > Rhabdornis > Rhabdornis inornatus. The sequence goes on from VWZS01003431.1 coordinate 65,628, forward strand.
CAATATTTAAGCAGCACAATCCAGCACTTGACAATATGGCAATGAATATGACAATGAATATGACAATGTCCAAAGAAGACCGGATGACTATGTGAATTAAGATGCTCTCTTTAATTGCATTAAAATATTTTCAACATTCCTGCTTTAGTGAGTGCACAGACCAAGAGCACTACAGATGTCTCGAATGAAAATTAAGAATTCACATTCCTGCAATTCATAATTATCTGTGGAAAATCTGTCTTAAATTACTTAGATGACAAGTCCAAATACAAGAACCTATATTTCAGATATGTTGATCTGGTAAGATGAATCCATGGCCTCCATTTGTTTAGTGAAAGGCAGAATTTGCAGTTAGAGCTTTTCTGCTCAAGAAATGCATTTTGTTGTACATTTTGGATACTGGCAGAAAATTATTTATTTCACTATGCAGGATAGGTAAATAATTTCTAGATTCTTATGGCTGTAATTGGATTTTTCCCTAAATGCCTTTTAAATTAATATATTAAATGCAAGTTTAAATTATCGAAAGTATTTCAGAAACATATTTAATTTTATTCTGTTTTCACAAACACAATTTTTCCATTAAAATGTAGTAAAAGAGTAGTAAAAGCCCATTAAATTGTAATTTCTTGCCTTTGTAATGCATCTATTAACATCCCAATTACCATAACATTTGTATATAAGTCATCTCTGTCTCCTCTATTAAAGGCTGAAGTCTTGAGATAGTATTTCAGTCTAACATTTCATGATTAAAAAATTGGGGGTTTCTTTCTTCACAAAGCTAATACAGAATATTTTTGTGTATTGGCTTACACTGGCTAAATGAAAACCAACAATAATTAAAAACTTTATTTTATGTTCTGCAATTGATATTTACACATCTTAATAGCAGACAGTTTACAGACCAGTGTAGCTAGCAGCTTCCTTGGTCATCACTGCTGTATCTTAATACATTTGAAATCAGGTCAATGAGCTCAATTTTGCCTACACTTCAAAATGTGTGCACACAGCATTTGATAAGACAAAAGTCTGAAATATTCTCCAGGCAAAAAAGAAGGCAAACTGCATGCTCCACTAGTCCTTACAGGCAGGATAGCACTACAAGCCTTTTTTGGGACAGCATGATCAAATAAAAGGGCTAGATAAGGAAAATACATAGCAAGATACCATAGAATCTGTTTCTTAGAAGACTTAAGGACACACAATCCCAAATATCGTTGACATAGACTAAGGGGATACTGACTGTTTTATAACACCACGTTATGGTATTTTATTTCAAATACAAAATTAGCTCATGGGGAAAAAAAATTGGTATGCTTTAGTCATGTTGTGGACAAATTGCATCTACTTGTTCTCCTGGGAAACCAAAATTAATGTAAATGTATGTAAATGACACCTTATTAAAATCTGCCTAAACCCTCCCAGTGATTTTATTAGTTGTGACCTAGCCCCAAACATAACTAGAGTGGAATTCATATGTAAGTCTCTGTGCCTGACCCAAACTTGTATATGTTTGCCCACCATGCACCATGCAGTTGAGTCAAATATTGGGAGAAGTGATTGATTTTTTTTTTTAGTTTCTTCATTTAGTTATTTGNTTCTTCAAGAAAAAGACCAAGACTGCCTGTGCTAAGGTCTATCTCTCCTTCACTAAATTAAGAAATTGGGATCCAAGTTAGTCCAATTATAACTACCTCAGGTGTTATTTCATCAAAATCCAATCACTTACTGTAGACAGGTACATAAGTACACATTGTGTTTGAGTATGTCCATTCTTTACATATATTTTGTCTTGTAAACATACAGAGATAATTATTTTTATTTATTACATTTTGGTTAGTTGTCAAAACAGACCTGTAAATACACTTGCCTTTTTAAAAGCAATGCTGTTCTTTAAGGAATTTGTTACATTTTGCAGTATAAAGATCAGGTGTTTCAGGTTTAAAATGTAGCAGTAACTACATTAACATGGTGTAGCTAAATATGTATACTCTGTCTGTGGTTTCATATAAGGGTTTTCTCCAAGGCTTCTACACTAAAAAATATTGTTGCTAATGACACCTGTTGCTACAACTATCTTATTGAAATAAGTGAAAGTGTGTGGGAAATTTACTGTGGGTTAAAAGCTAACAGGACAGAAATTATAGGGGGAAAATACAGTTGTTCTTCTCTGGATGAAATGTGGTCAGCATAGCCAACCTTCCACACATAGTACAATCTAAGCACTGGAGACACTGGGGCCAGGATCTGTCAAAATCAGCTGCCTAAAGTCTCTCTGCCTCCTTTTTTTTATATGTGTCTGGGCTGATTGAGAATGAATCATATGACAAACAGGGTGGAGGCAGCTGCAAGAACTGACATAGAATTGGGATGTAGTAAGGAAAGTTGTGATAAATATGCAGTGCCTATGTGAAAAAAATTACAAATTACACAGTCTAATGCCAAGCTTGAATTATATTTTTAAAAGGCACCTCAAGATTTCTGAAGCTAAGAAATAGAAAAGGAAAATGTCTTCATCACTTTTGAAACTTTGTCATTGTATTTAGTCAACAGTCCTTCTTAACTAATCAAATAAGCAAATCATAGGTTTTGCAATCTTCATGAAAGCATTTTGATTAAGAAGTCTGGATACATGTTAACAGTTATGAGATACTAAAATCTATGGGGAAGCACAGAGGCTTAAGAGCCATAATTGACAGGATGATGATAGAAAGAACAATTTAAGACTGTTTTATCACAGGTATCACTAGGCCAACCTCCTCACTCTGAAAATCCAAACAAGATTTTGATATACATACCCGAGGCAATTCCTGTTTATACAGCATTCATCAAATCGTATTTCAGACAACACTTTAAAAAACTGCATATTAATGTATATAATTGCAATAGAAGAAAAAATCTATTGCTCCACCACCAGTGCCTTTCCAATTTTTTCTACTATATTCCCTTGGGAAGCAAAATCTCATATGCATGATTATATTGTCCTGTATAATTTATCTATCTACATCTGCTGCTTATAGAGATGTGTGTTAATAAATATGATAGTGATAATGATGAAGAAATTTAGACATTTTAGCCCACCTTTTCCTCCTGCTTGGATCTTCAGTGAAGTTGAAATGAAAAGTATGTGACAGTGCCACACTTCCAATAGCAACAGCTTGTGCTTTCATAAAGAAATGATTCTGAATTAATTCAAGGTACAAGCAGATGGACAAGTTGGCTCAGTCAGCAAAAAACTGCTTTTTGATCAAAAAGATATGGTAAGCTCTTTTTCTTGACAGTCTTTCCTTCCTAAAATGAAAGTTTATAGAAAGTGTCTCTTAATTGTCCATGACCCAGTAAAAGACTAAATTATTGACAGTTAGTTAAAAAGGAAAAAAAAAAATTAAAAAAAAAAAGAAAAAAGAAAAGAAAACAAAGCAAAAAAAAAAGCAAAACAAAATGAACAACAACAACAAAAAAGCCAGAGCCACAACTAAATGCTTTGTACTTTTACATCCTGATTTTATGCAGTTATGTGACAGCAACAGTTATGTGACATCTATCAAATACTTTACCTTTAGTGATGGACAAGAATGAACATTGTGTGACATTGAATTTTCCTAATATATACATATATTAAAATATTCAGAAATAATAAGACAGACTGAGAAAGACTGACAACATTTTAATACTGCCAGTTGTTTGATAAAATCTCATTAATACTTTGAACATCTTAGCACTGATTAAGTTTTGTTGAGTTTTTTTTCCTTAAGAAACCATTGTATTCATTATCTTTGACCGAAATCAACTTCAGGTTAATTACAATTTGTTTAATTGACCAATAAAATATTCCGACTTATACTGTGCATAAATTATTATACTAATAATTTTTGTACTACTCACTCTGTTGAATTTAGCTGATTTTTGGGTTTAAAGCAAAACATACACAAAAGAATGTATATCTATTCTTTGGTAATAAATGTCTTGCTCAAATGCCAGTTTAAAAGCAGACTATTTTTCATCATTAAGAGCACCTTCTTCCTTGTGAATCTAACTGATATGAAATTATTTAACTTGAGTTATTGTCTTTGTAAAAACTATCCCTTGCATTACTTTTGTCAGTGGACATCCCTGACTTAGATAAAATATCACAAAGACTATCTCTTGCAGAGTTGTGACAATCATAAACCTATTTTTAACAAATATACTCTTATTATCTGTATGACCTAATAGCTAAATGTGTCTAAAAAAAATTCCCTAACAAAGGATGACACTCAATGTTCCAAAATTAAATTATTCATGCCATTCTGCCCTCATATATGAAAATAGACAAAATTATTTCATCCATAGCTACTGAATATTGCATGTGATTTTGTGGATGATATGGAAATAGAGGAGTTTAAGAATTTCCAAGTAATCAAACATTGTTTATTTAAATATGTTGCTTTTCACTCTGCCCTGTTTCTCCAAAACCAACCAACCAACCAGACTCTAGATTTGAGGTATTTTAAATCGCACTTGAAGACAGATAAAATAGAGGAAAAATAAGGGACTGACATTGCATAAATTATTTGGACTACATGTTCATCAATAACACATTTTCTTACATTTCTATCAACTCATAATCAAGTATAACTAGAAAAAGACATACCCTGAACAAGAGTATGATTATTAAACTTTGGATGAGACTTAGTAATGTTGTGTCTTCAGAGCAGACCTGTGAATGAGAGATGGACAGATCAGTGACCCTGCCTTGGCTGTCATTCATGCGTGAGATGAAGGGTTCTATATTGTCCTGCAAGGAGGCTTATTGCAAGCAGATGTTTCTCTCTTTTATGCTGAAAATATTTTGTCACTAAAGGCCAACAATGGCTTCTTTTACTTTTGAAACTAGTTCCATTAACAATAGTGAAAAAAATTGTATATGTAAATTGCTCTTCTGTGACAGTATATTATTTTATTCTTCATAGTTTAGAGCATAGACAGAATATGAACAATTCTTTTTTCAGTAGCATGGGAAGTAACATGGAAAATTTTTAAAATATACACTGTTTACAAAGTGCAAAGGTTCAAATAAAAAAATTGAAAACCTCTTCAGTGATGATTTTAGATTCAATAAATGGAAAGACTATAATTTTGAACAATAAAAGAAAAAAATGATCAAAGTCTATTGGTGATGTTAGGGTAACGGTGCACGGTCTCCTTGTGAGATAAAGGAGGCTTTATAAAGCCCAAATGTTCTTTAGGAAAGCACAGAAATAGAGACAAAGAACATTCTTTTATATTATCTTTGCTCCATATTTTTCCAAGCTATTACCAACATTTACTTGCCTGCCATTTTGAAAACTGTGTTACATTCAATTAGTTTTTAAACTCTGCACCTGCCTTCCTACTGAAGCAAAGGTAGAAAAGAAGGATATGATATACCTTAATGTATTCTCTTGCTTTTTTGCAACAACTGCTAAGAAATATAACAAAATAAGAATAAAAATAAAACAAAACCATTTTCTATTCTCTCATGACCGAATAAATGCTATGGAAATAAAAACAAGCTTTGGCTTGAAAACTTCACCAATGAATAATAAAGGAGACCCTTCCCAAAGGATGGTGGTAACCATTCAGTGTGAAGCACTGCCTCCTGCCGGCTGTCGAACACAAAGATGAAGACAATCACTTTGTTGGACATAAATCCGAGAGTTTGCATGTAGCATTGCTGCATGCTTTTACTTTTGAGTCTCATGACATATACATATATATTGTAAAGAGGAGCATAATTATCAAAGAAGCCATTTGAAATTATTATGTGGAGTATTTCTTCAGAAATGACAATACTAATAAAGAGAGACCCACATACCCTGAGAGAGAAGGCATGATCATGTATAACTGTGATTGAGGGAAAGGTGAGAGAAGGAAAGAATACATGATAAAAAGAATAACATTTAGAAATTTAGATAGTAATGTTTATTTGAACATGAATTTACTTTAAATCCTTTGGACAATGCTTCAACCACAACCTTTTAGAAGCTCAATGAAAACTTGTTTTTAGAAGACATTTAGTTCAAGCCCTTATAGTCTCTATGCAAATATTTGCCCACCTGTTGAATTAACAGCAGCTGCAGCTAGGTCAGCTTAATCAATTTTCCACATAATACAGTTTAGACTTACTTTTATGAGGCAATGGTTGAAGAGAGTAAAATCATTATTCACTTACAGGAACCTACTATGATTTGCAAGCATAAAAATGAAATAAGTAGAATTTGGAGCCAATTATTTGGGACAAAGTAATGTCTCATTTTGTTTGTGGCAGAAGGTTTCAGCAGGATATCTTGGAAAGCATGCTAATAATATCAGGCACACAGAACTCTGGCCCAGCATTGAAAACAGAGTTCCATAAATTTTCCTGGAAAAAAGTTTGTCAGTTGTTACACAACATAAAACTGCATTATTCTGATTAGATAATAGAATAGAGAACAGATTAAATTAAAGCAACTGCTTTGTTTCAGTTTAATTTAGATTCTGACTTACTTAGTAAAAGCTGAAAAATTTGCAGTTGAAAGTCCAGACTTAGCCAAAGCCACAGTATGAGTATTAAAATACATAGTATACAGTATTTTCACAGTATCTTGCTGGCATTTTAGTTTCCAGATGTTAGTTCAAGGAAGCATTCAGTGTGTAAATGCATGTAAGTTCAAGAATTCAGAAACAACTGAAGAAACAGTAATGCTGCAAAATGGTGAGTTCCCATGGAAATTCAGTCTCTGATCCCCTGGGGATCTCAAGTTCCATCCCTCATAAAAGCAACAGTGACTTGAAAATCAGAACACTGGAATTTCTACTGGAATTTTGCAGGAACTGTGTCTATCTTTTTGGTTATGCACAAATGAAATATTGAGAAGGGTTTTAGATGTTATTTTGGAAGAAATAGAATAGAGATAATTATTCCTGTTAAACCAAAATAATCCCATCTGTTTTGTGTAAGTCTGGAATTTTTATACTTAAAATTGTTCTCTGATAGCAATTACATATTGGAAAATATGATACTTTGGTCAGAAATGAAAGCTTTGACATAAAGAAAATAATCTCATTATATTTTTTGACTGCTGCATCAGAAGTCTTTATCATATATTCATTTTTTAAATTTAGACATTGGACTACAGTGCAATTCTCAAAGGTAATCTCGTGACAATTGATAGCATTTTTCCTTACAAAATGCATACAAAAAAGGAAGACTTTTGTGTTTCATAGCTTTATTATTTGCTTCTTTGTGTTCACTGAGGAATTATATCAAACACTTTGTATGATTTGTGATCAGCAAACATGCTAACAACTTGCAGCATGCCATCAACAGTATCTATTTTAAAGCAATTTTGTCTCACAAGCAATTTACTTGAGACAGGCAAACATAATCATTAGCACTCTGAAGCCACTCTGACCTAGGTCAGACCTGGTAAAAACAGCTGCTTCATAATAATATCCAATTTCCTTGTAAATCTTGTTCCAGAGAAATTTATAAATCACAAGTTGCTCTCAGGCCATGGTAAACCTCCCTTTCAAAACATAGCCCTATGAAGATTGTTTGAAAGCATATTATACAACCATCTGAAGGGTCAGGTGCTGCCAACTGGAGCATTAAAAACTCATTTATACCTGTTTACTGGTAACTGCTATCAAAGGCTCACAAACAGGGAAGCAGAAATATAATATACCCATTATTTTTTCAAGTCGCCTTTGACTCTTGATGTTCAAATGAAAGAGTAAACCTACTGCCTCTAAACAACAGACAGTCTAGGAGACGAATTCAGGGGACCAAGTAAAAAGTGAAAGTTAAGATACTCTGGGATATCCTACCTGGCCCTGAGCTTCTGCTCCAGAAAAAAATCCAGTGTCCTGGGACAGCACAGTCCCGTATCTCACTCTCCAGCCCTAGGCTATCGTTGTGTGTCCTGTATCACCTAAAATGTCACTAGTCAACGATATTTAGGCATCCCCATTGCTCTTTCATTACACCTTAAGGGTAAACAAATTTTCCTCAATTTACTACTAATCTGCAGATATAATATGTGTCTAGAATTTTATTCATGAACAAAAAATCTTGCTTTCCATCTTTTGAGTAAATATACAGATGGCATTTAAAGTGAAGAATTTAAGTATGAGAGTAATACTATGCAAAAAAAACAACCAACCAACCAAACAAAAAAACCCCAAGAAAAGAAAAACAACAAAATACCAAATCAACAACAACAAATCAGCTAGCACCAGAGCTCTTGGTGCCAAGATAGATACCTGAAGAAAGGTCAAGAAATACGAATGACATCAGAAGGTCATATAATTTCTGCATTCTTCTGTATGCTTATTTCCTACTAAAATGATATGCTCAACACCTTCTCAAAAAGCCCATATAAATATACTATTCAGAATACATTGATCCTAAATACAGTAGTGCCAGGCTGTCCCAATGTGCCAAAATATGAACCATTGGGAAAGACCTGTGACCTGTCTGGCTGAACAAATGTGGTTCGAGCTCAGGGAAAAAGGAGACTTTATGAACTTTGGAGGAAGGGGGACACCACTCAGGAGTACTATAAGGTGAGCCTATGCCAGGACACAATTAGAAGAACCAAAGCTCAACTAGAATTCAGTCTAAGTACTGCCTATGAAAGACAATAAAATGATTTTCTTTTAAGTATATCAACAAATAAAGGAGGATTATGGACAATGTCCATTCTTTATTGAGAAACTTAAGACAGAGGTACTTAATTTCTTCTTTACCTCAGTCTTTAGTAGTAAGATCAATTGTTTTTGGGTTGCTCAGCCACCTGAATTGGATGACAGGAATGCGGAACAGAAGGAAGCCCCCATAATCCAAGGGGATCAGTGACTTTCTATACCTTTTGGACGTATACAAACTTATGGGACCAGATGGGATCCACCCAAGGTTACTGATGGAGCTATTGGAAGAACTCACCAAGCTACTTTCCACCATTTACCAGCAGTGCTGGTTAACCAGGGAGGTCCTGGTGGTCTGGAGGTTAACAAATGTGAGACTCATCTGCACAAAGTTCTGGAAGGAGTATCTAGCAAACGTGCTTGTCGAGCTGACCTCTGGGGAAGGTTATGTGAGTAGATCATCTTGAGTGCCACTGTTGTCTACCCAGACTGCAGAAAAGTCTTAGACACCATTTTCCACAGGATTCTCCAGAAGAGACTGGCTGCCCATGGCACAGACAGGTGGATTCACTGGTTAAAAAACTGTCTGAATTGCTGGGCCCAGGGAGTGGTGGTCAATGGAGTTAAATCCAGGTGACTGATAGTCACTAGAGGTGTTCCTCAGGTTTCAGTATTGAGACCAGGCAGGTTTAACATCTTTACCAATAATCTATATGAGAGAATCAAATGCACCTTCAGTTTGCAGATGGAAACAGGTTGGGTGGGAATGTTGGTCTGCTGGATGGTAGGAAGTCTGTGCAAAGGGATCTGGACAGACTTGACTCATGGGCTGAGACCAATTGCATGAGGTTCAACAAGGTAAAGTGTCAAGTTCTGTGCTTAGCTCACTACCCCATACAGTGCTACAGGCTGAGGGAGAAGTGGCTGGAAATTTGCCCAGTATAAAGGGCCTTGTGGGTGTTAGTCAACAGCCACCTGAACCTGAGCCTGCTGTGCCCAGGTGGCCAAGAAAGCCAATGGCTTCCTGATTTGTATCAGAAATAATGTGGCCAGCAGGCCAGGGATTCTCCCCTTGTACTCAGCACAGGTAAGGCTGCACCTTGAGTCCCATGTTCAGTTCTGGGCCCCCCACTTCAAGGAAGACATTGAGGTGCTGGAGCATGTCCAGAGAAAAGCATCAGAGATGTTCTGGAGTCTAATAAGTCATAAGTCTAATGAGGAACAGCTGAGGGAGCTAGGGCTGTTTAGCTGGCAGAAAAGGAGGCTGAGGGGAGATCTTTTTAGTCTCTGCAACTACCTCAGAGAAGTGTGTAGCAAGGTGGGGATCAGTCTCTTCTCTTAGGGTAAAACTGACAGGATAAGAAGAAATAGCCTCATTTAGATTGGATATTAGGGAAAATGTCTTCATCAAAGGGATTGACAAACATTCGAACAGGCTGCTCATGCAAGTCCCTGGAAGCCACCATCCCTGGAAGTATTTAGAAGAGGTGGAGATGTGGTTCTTAGAAACATAGTTTAGTGGTGGACTTGGCAGTGTGGATACTTTCAGTGTGGGTGACTCCATGGAATTAGACAAATAAAATCAAAACAAAACAGCCCAGCAACCCTCCTTTTTATAAATTTAATTGAAGTGTCTGAGCTTCTAAGTACATGCAAAACCTATTCAGATTTCATCAGTAAAGTTTTATATGAGTATGCAATGCCTGATACTGGGGTGTTTTTCAATATCAAACTATTTGTGAGGTAATATTTGTGGATACATCACCACATTTATATACTGCAATGAAAAGCTTTTGAAATGCATAGCAATGCAATGATATCCTGCAATCTTTGTATATCCATTTTCTTCTGGTCTTAGCCAAGAAATCCCATTAACCTCAATGTCAGCAGAATTTTGAAAAGCAGAAAATAGATACTCAGCTATATTTCTCTGTACAATAGACACCATATGAATTGTTTAAACATTTTTAATCAGTCTGTTTTTCTATCTGGTATTGAATAGTTTTCATGTAAAATACTACTCAATAAAAAAGTATGAACATGGTTTCAGCTGTTACAAATGTGCCTACTAATATTCCATGTAAACTTTTAGGAAATCGTTGGAGGTAACAGATGATGAAGAGGGAGTTTTTTTGGCAAGTTTAGTAGTGCAGATCATTATACTAATTACAGTGCAGTACAACCAGGCTAATTACAAATTAATTACAAATTGATAAAACTGTTGTTAATGATAGGCGTTCTGTTTTCAGCCTGTTTTTTGTTTGTTTTTTGCTGCTTAGTTTTGGGAATTTTTTCATAAATGAAAAGATGAACGCTTTAGGGTTTCAGTTTTTATATGTTAAATCCTTATTTTAGAAGTTCTTTGCTTTTTGAACTAAGCAGTCCTTACTAAGAATATAAATTAAAATATATGTCTTTCACTATTAAATTTATGTGAATGACTAGCTATATACCTCAGTGTTTTATCATGTTACTCAAAAAATTAAGCTCACAATAGCTAATCAGCAGATTAATGGAAGCTGACATTAAAACACAAAAGTAATCAAAAACACCTGTTATTCATGGATTGATTAAGTTATTTATTAGAATTAATGAATAAATAAATATAAAACATTTTAGAAAATAATAATTCAAATAGACTTCAGGACAGCCAGGATTACATGACTGATAAATGGCAGACAATTCAGATTAATATTAAAATTTTGCTAAGTTCTGAAGAATGAAAAAGACTGGACTGAATACAGTGAGTTTTGATTAAATAACGGTTAATGATGCTTCACTATTCCTTCACATTACTGACAACATATTGTCCTTAGCAACTTAGAAAACCACAAACAAAACTCAACAGTCTACATCTAATTGAACTCTTCAGTATTTATAGAAGTTTATAGCTAAATAAATGCATCTAAACCATGGTTTTGTAACCTGGTAATAGAGACATATCAAAATGATTGAATGCTTCCAATGCATTCACCCCACTTAGCGGAATTTTACAGAGAGTGGGATCGAGCACACCCTCAACAAGTTTGCTTATGGCAGCCACCAAACTAATTGGTGCAGTTGGTTCGCTTGAAGGAGGGGACATCATGTGGAAAGCTCTTGAAAGCCCAGAGGACAGGGACCATGAGAATTTCATGAAGTATGCTGCACAAGCATATGGGCAATCTCCAACTGTGATTCTCCTTTTCTCTCTTTGTTCTTGTGAGACCACAGCTGTAGTACTTCATCCAGCTGTGGAGCTCCACAGCAAAAGAAACACATGGACCTGTCAAAGCGGGTTCAGAAGGGGACTATGAAAATGATCATTTTGCACAGGAGAGCTGGAAGAGCTCTCCTGTGCAAAATAGTTGAGAGAGCTGAGATGTTCAGTCTGAAGGAGGGAAGGCTTCAGAGATACCTTACTGTGGCCTTCTAATGCATAAAGGGGCTTATAAAAAGAGGGAGAGAGACTTTGTACAAAGGTCTGGAGTGCTTGGAAAAGGGGAAATGGTTTGAAACCTAAAGAGAGTAGGTTTAGATTGGACTCAAACAGGTCAGCCAGAAAACTTCTGGAAGTGTTAAAGGACAGGTTTGATAGGACTTTGAGCCACCTGATTTAGTAAAAGATATCCCTGGCCATGGCACTGGGGTTGGGACTAGATATCTTTAAAGATCCCTTCCGACTTAAAATATTACATAATTCTTTGATTACATTATCCTAAGATTCTACAATTCTCTAACAGATCTGATGAAGTTCACACTGAAAAACACACAGAAAAAATATGAGTAATCAGGAACTTAACCAATAAGGTGTGCAAACTATCTGTCACATTTTGGAGTCTCATACAACCCTGGACATGTGAAATAGCAGCAGACATCTGTGATTATACAACTAAATAACATGGTGATATGCGGATGCAGACACCTGTTTTGTAAACATTAACTTATATATCTCAGTCTGAAGATAAATATTAATTAAAAAATTGGCAGTTTTAGCAATGAATATAAGTCAGACCAGTGAATGAAACCACTAGTGCAGTGAGGTATGCTATGATTAATTCCTGAAATTGCAGAAAATGCTGTTCTTGTTTCATTACCTCATTAATGTGCTCTTTTATATATCCATCAATACTTGTATATTTATCCTTTAGTTTCCTCTTTATCATGACTTCTTCTTCCCTTCCTATTATCACTTCCTATTTAATGTAACTGACTTTTTTTCCCTGATCAATAGCTATTTTTTTCCTTTTTAATTTAGTTTAGAAGACAAAAAACTCAGAAAAATAACATAATATTTTGTTTTCCTGTTGCATCTGATTGCCCTTTCTTCCCTCATCTAGTTTGTTTATAAGTCTCTCCCAGCAGTAAAACAATATTATTGCAACTACAGAGTGAGTAACAATTTTTCTCGGAATTTAAGCGTCATATTATTTAGCATAAATAGTATACTACAGTGTTTAGAATTACTACTATATAATGTTAACAGGCATTTGAGGAAATGTTTTAAAAAAAACCCCAACATCTATATTTTAGTTGCTATTCAACATATTTTATGTGTGCCAATTTTAACCTCAATATATATGATCATAAGTTAATACTAAGCAATATGCAGAGGAGGAAAGTAAAACATTATAAAATGAATTGACCAGAATTTTGATTCTATTTGTTCAGTTTTATCATTTATAGTGAATTCTAGTGTATTTACTGTTTCTGATTTATATACCATAAGTCAGATCAGGAGTAAATTTCATTAAAACAGTTACGTGGCTAATTTATTTCTGAAATTTTAAGCAAATATTGGCAATGGTATTTAGTAGTCAGTCCAATAAAAACCCATTTTTATTTTTTTTTTCCAGGAAGATATCTCTTTTTCTCTTCCTCTGCTAAGACTAGAAATTGTCAAAAAACCAACACAATTTCTGTTTTCACTTGGTGTATATTATATTCTACAGAAATGATGCTATTTTTCACCTTGTTCAATTACTCTATTATTACTTCATGCAATCTATAAAATAGTTTTTGTTACTTTTCTGTCATGTCTTTCATCAATCAGTTTGGGTAGGTTCCGTTTTTCTGAGTGCAGAATATCTAAGATTAGAATAGAAGATTTTGATCTGTAGAGGATTAAAAAAAATAGGTGACATTAAATCACCTCCCTTTCATATTAAGTGCTTAATTTCAGCATCTGAATACTATAAAGTAAATGTCCTGAGATTCTGGTGGGTATCTGAGTTCAAGTTCCCAGAGTAGTATGTTAAAGATCCTTAGGATTTCCTGTGTATCATGACTGTGTGTACTGGTTTAGGGCAA
>VWZS01003441.1:0-22910 GCA_013397075.1 Rhabdornis inornatus
GATCAGGAGGGAGTACAAAGGAACATTTTTTTCTCCTGCTCCAAAGTCATCTAGGGTTTTAACATTTATATTATGCTTCAGCATGTAAATTAACATGTAAAAATGGGTTGCTTGTCTAACGTGCTCCAAGAGTAATTTCTCTTGAAGTCTTGCCCCCACAAAATATTCTGCAATCTGATTACTTTTAGGCCATAGATCAAAACCTGCCACCATCTGACAAATATGCTTTATAATCTGTATATCGATGGAACACAGCATTCAGAACAGACTTTCTACCAGAGGGTCTGAAAAGTACCTTGCCAACAGTAACTCAGCAAGCCTCCTAATTTGTGTTAGCTGGGAATGTTTTGTCCCAGCTGGGAGAGAAACAGGGAGTAGATCCATTGCTAGTGCATAGCAAACTACAATGGTGTCATAATCAGGATCTCTGAGTCCAAATGGCTGCTTTCCTGGTGCTTCTGAGCAGGTTTTCATGTTATACAGATTACATGGTTTGCTTAATGTCTTGTGGTGCAGAGGTGGATGGTCACTGGCATATAAAATATTTGTTTGCAAAATGCCATGTGTAACTCAGAATTTCAGAGTTTATGAACAGAAGGCATGATTTGGTCTCTGCAAGATATTACTTCAAATACACACTAATGCTTCACCAGGAATTGTGCTTAAATTTCAGTTGGAAATTTAACCCATTTAGGGTGGTTTTCGTGCTTTTTTTTTNTCTCAAGCTTTTTTGGGAAATTTTGTTTTCTTCCTTTCATTTTTTAGAAGTACTTGACTTTTTTTTAAAGGGTTCTGTTGAAAAATGGAGAACTTGTTTACAAAACACTCAGATCAAACATACTAGTTCTCCAATTCAGTACAATGTGAATCCATTAGCAGCTCTCTGCTTACAATTCTGATACTCATCTTTCATTTTTGGTGGGAAATTACCTAATGTTCATGACAAATCTGGATTTTAAATGAATATATATTGTTTGAGTCTAATTCTGGTATCCCTGGAGACAGCAAAAAACCAGATCTTAATGGCAATGTTATAGTCTGAACAACTCTGCATCTGAGCTTTTCCCACTGTCATAAATACTTTTTTAGGAATATGTTAAGCTAAGCAACCCCCAACAGCATCTCTTCTAAAACTAAGCAATTATCTTCTGAAATCTTCATGTCAAATACATGCAGGATTCTGTTAAAATCACTTATAAATTGGTCTTTTTTGTACTGCAACCTTGCTTAAAGCTAGAGACCATTTTTTAATACCTGAAAGTACAAACACCACCCAAGAGAGGCTTTCATGGGGAGTTCAGTAGCTAGTAACTTTGCAAAGTCTTACCTAGGACTTGGTTGTTTCTTTTTCTGTGCTTAATTACCTTGAAATACATACCCTTACATGCATTTCTTTAGAACTGATGCTCTTGACATGTCAAGCTTGACACATTATCAAGCTGAAAAAGTAAGTGGAAAGCCAAACCAGATATTTAGGGGAGTAAAGAGAATGGATGTTGATATATGCATGTACTTTATGCTGAAATGTGGCTATAAGTAAAAATAATTACATTATCTATGCTACCTAATTATGTGAAGGCTACTTTAGAAATAGCACGGTCTTATGTTTTTATGTCCTTTGTGGAGCAATGGATAATGCATTGCTCCATCTTTTCCCTCTCCTACCCCTGTACAGCTGCAGTACAAAGCTATGGTTAATGGTTATGTAGCCAAAGTGGCTCAGGGTTTAGACTCCCACGACAGCTTCAAGGTCCAATGCATACACTGTGTAAACATTAGAGCCAGCCAGACACCTGTTCAACCTCTGAAACTGAAACAGGAGGGAGAATAAAGTGTGAAATGGTTTGGGCTCCCTTGATTTCAAAGTCACACAGTATTATCAGCTCCAGCCTTCCTTGGACAAAATTACAAAGATATAAGGTAGCCTTGTGTCTGTGAGTTGTCAACATGTCAAACTTCCTTCCAGTATCTCCTTCTCAGTCCATCAGGGTACTCAGGGAAGGATTTTTCTTGTCAAATGTTTAATATGTTTAATATCTTTTCCTGTATGATTTGTCATATTCCTCATGACTATCAAAAATTTGAAATTACATAGTATAGAAAACCCTCTCAGGTTGGCTGATGAGTCTTGGTCACAGAGCTATGCTGAATGCTGGATTTGATTTACAGAGAAATTTTCTCTCTGAGGAGATTGACAAGGCTCCCAAATAGACTGGTATTCTGTCTGATTTCCCCTGCCTCATGCAGCAAAACTTAGCTAATTCATTCTCTGCAAAATGCTGCAAGGTAGACTGATGCTGCAAACTCCTTGGTCTGTCTAGTCCTTCCTGTTCCTTATCTTATATGATGGACTTGTTCTGATCTAATTTAAGCATACCCTTTTGTCTTTACTTCCTAAACTGTCTGAACCCTTTAAAATACTACTAGCATGTTCTCTATAACACGCATCTCAGAGGATCTGGAGACAGAATTCCCTGAACACAGGAAAACGGTGCATTCTTCAAAGGGGCACAAAAATGATAAAAGAACTCAACCAACTGTAGATGAGCAGTCTTCTTGGAAGAAGATAACAATACACAAACATGAGTGTGTTCTCTTTTCCTTCATCCTACAAAATTGTTGCTGTTGTGTTCTTATTATGAATAATCTGAATCTATAAAACTGTATCTCTGTGGATAGAGTGCCGTGGGTGCTCTCAGCTCTTTTCCCTTAGGACATTAAGCCTGATCCCACAAGAAGAGCCAGGCTTAATTCAGGTTCTTGATTATCAGCATTGTTAATTGCATCTAAACACAAGAAAACCTTTTTTAACTGTGAGAATGGTGGAATAGTAGAACAGGTTGGCCATAAAAGTCGTGGAATCTCCATCTATGGATATATTCAAAGGCTGTTTACTGTCCCAGGCAACCTCCTGCAGCTGACCCTCCTTAAGCAGACCTTGGAATAGCTGAATTTCTTGAAATGTCAATAGTTTTTATCCTACTCTAGAAAGCTCTTGTTTTCTTCTTCATCTCTTCCTCATTCTTGTAGTACACAAAGAGACATATTGTGAGAAGATACCTTCAAACTCTCTAATATGTCATTCTTCTACAGCCTTTTCGTTCATTACCTTGTAAGAGATAGAAAATATCCACTGGATGGTTTTTTTCTCTTTTTTGCTTTCTTTTATACAATAAATTGTATCCTGTCATCTTTAAATCCATAAGATTATCTTTAATTTTTTGCAACTATACATATTCAATAATACATTGAATGTTTCCATTTCTATTCAAGTAGGTTTTTTATTGGTTCTCATGTGTCTCCTCCCCAAATCTGTCCACTTTTATCTGCTCTCAAGACTGATCAGAAAGTATTTTTTTTCAGTTAAAAAATCAGTCACACTGCATACCTTTGACAGATTATTGATTTTTTAGATTACTCTGACATTTTTAGTAAAGCTCCAGTTTATCAAGATTTTTTGGAGTTCTTGTAGTACATAATAGTACATTGTCCTTTAAATTATTTTCCATCTCATCCAATTTCTGAACTGCTCTTCTAACACAGATACTTGTCAGCACTGAAATGTCTTCATATCAAGACATGCTGAACCCTTCTCTTCCCACTGAAGTTAAAAAATCCTGTGGTAGCCTTTCTGTGAGTAATTCCCTTGTAGACCTCCTCAAGCCAAAGCTTTGATGAAGTTTGTCTCCTATTCCATTCTATGGGTTATTTAAAAGTCTTGATAAAATGGAAGTATTTCTAAAACATCATCAGTGAATCTGGATAAAATGTATAATCACAGCTCCCAATGCAGTGTGTTTTTCTTGGCTGTCCTCCTCTGCCACTGCTGTCCTTCATTCCTACTATGCTTTGGAAGAAATGTAAACAAGACTGATCTCCTTTTGCTCTGGGCTAGTCATACGCCTAAAATATCTTTATATGTCCATTTTTTTTTTCTGTCACATTGGTTTCTTATTCAATCATTTGTTTCTAAATAATTTTTAGAAGAGTTTATACATTCTGACAGAGTGCATCTGAAATATGAAATTAATATAAAGGGAAAAGAGATTTGGATGAAAGAATCAAACTAATAAATGCAAGTCACAAATCCATTGCACAGAGAAACTGAATGGCTTTTTTAAATGGAAAAAATGTTTTTGAGCTCATCCTTTAAAGTATCTGCTATGACTACATGCAGTTTTATATTGGTAAAATTATTTCAGTGGATGATGCTACTAAACTATGAACTTTGGTGTAGATCTGGCCATCTTTGGATAGAAATGTTTGTATGTGTAGAGTATAAAAATATATGTACAATTTACATGGATAGATTTTCTACTCTCAGGTATGAATAAATATGCAAGTATTTCTATGGAAATGGCATACAATGCTTTAACTGTTCAAGACTAATTAAACCTCTATTTTTTCTGCTACTAAAAAGTTTCTGGTTGAGTATAATTTGTTCCAAGCTTGTGATGTTCTTTTGTATCTAAAATAATAACAGTTAATTCTAAATTTACTTTGTTTAAAAAATTTTTGCATTTAAGACAGCTGCATTTTTTTTCTTCTTCTCTCTGAGCCCTTGTTTCCTCTCATCCTCTCATACTTCTTGAGCAACAGCTTGGCTGAATATCAGAACAGTGAAATTTCCATTTCCTGAGAAAGATAATTTGATGACAATCCTGTATAATTTTGGAACAGAGCTGAGAACTTTAGTTTCATAGGCTAAATTTGAGTGTGAATACTTTAGGGATAATTCATAATGAATTTAGTCACACAGAACTCCATGCTGTTAAATAATTTCAGCCCCATTTCCAGTTGGCTGTGGTTGATCCTGTAAGGGGCCTCTGATCCACTTGGTACATTGGCTGGAACATAATTCACTTCTGACGAATTGAAAGGAAACTTTAATAGTTTTCTCAGTATACAACCTTGAAATGAAAATAATTATATTTACTGGATCATTAATGCAGGTTCTTTGTCCAAAAGGCTGTTATATTTTCATAACAAGAAAAGAGTTGTGAGGAAAGTAGAAGAGAGAATGAAGTGAGGAAATGCCTGGTCTGGTTGTCAGGAATCTGTGGTGCCTGCTGCTCTCATTGAGAATGTACAGCAGAATCTGTACATGCTTTACACTTCAAAAAAATCAGGCCATTTGGCTATTAAAAGCCAAAAGACTCCAGGCACCTTCCTATTTTGCCTATACTAATCAAAATGACCTTTCAAAGCAGGACTGGAGGGTCAGGCTTATCACATTTGCAGGCTTGAATAAAATTTCCCTATCTGACAGGACAATTTGCTGAAAAATGCTGCTGTAAGAATTATGTCAATTCACCTTCCTCTGTGTAGTATACACGGCTTGATCAGAGGTGATATCTGAGGACAGCAGCTCATCACCCATTGCATTTATTAAAGCAAACCCCCTAAAACTTGTTCATTCATTGCTCTCTTCTAAAATGTATTTGGGGGGAAATTATGAATTCACATTTTTTACATTAGATAAATGTTTCAAGAAATAATAATAATAAAAAAAACTTTAGTGCCCACATGCCTGAGGGTAAGGGAAGGTGTAATAACATTTCTTTTGCTTTGCTGGGATCATTTTCTCTTTAAGGCCTTCTGCCTCTTAGAATTTTGATTAACAAAGTGAGTTGAAATTAATGGTATATGATGTCCAAGAATCAGCATTAAAGTAACACCACTATGAAGAAATAATGCAGGCATGGGCAATTCCATCACATTCTCTTTTGCATTAGAAGTAAAATTTTTTGGATATATCTAGAGAAATTTACAGAGCTGAACAATCAATTGCAAACAATGAAAAAAAGCATCCTGACATAAGAGATAGGCATGGGAAGTAGGAAACCACAGAAGAAACCATAAATGTATTATTTCTGAGAGCTGAAATATATGAACACCATCATATAAATGTAATATTTATTTCTTCCTCAGAATAACCCTGCCTTCCTAAAATATTTCTATATATTTCCTGAACTGCAAGTGGGACTTTAACTTTCCAAGGAACAAATATTTAAAAAAAAAACAGATATCTACAGAAAGGATTGGTTCAACCTTGGTGATTCTTAACATGATTATGATATAATGAAATGAAAGTAGGAAAAGTGCTTCCTGGTCCTAGATATTTCGATTTGTAGAACAACATTCACAACTTCAGATCTTATAGGTGGAGAAATAGAGGCAAAATGTCAATTCTTTTGTGGACAAAACATAAAGTTATAATTTTGTGCAAGTTAGATTTTATACATCTGTCTTGCAGTGGAGTGTCATATGTGACTAAGAGAAAGCTCCATGAGGAGTAACAGTGCAAGGTTTTAGTACAATTTGCCACCTGGTTCTGAGGACAAGGAGAGATGATGTTCAAAATTGATTTCTTAGAATATATTGAAGTTTAAGGCTTGAATGCAAAATTCCAAAATATCCAGTTTAGGTATGGGTTTTGAGGTCTCACTGGAGTCTGGTGGATAGGAGACCTTTTATGATCCTGAAAGACAAATGGACATATAACATGGCTGCATGCAAGCACTGTGAGGTTGAATGGTCATATTGTCCATGAACTTCTTCCCAGTGGGCTTGGCCTAGGGCAGAGCAGTGGCTCAGAAAATGTCACACTTATGTGCTCAGGCAGCAAGGACCAGATTGGGAAACTTTAATGTCTGCTCCCTCACATCATAGAACTGGTGTGTCTACAGGAGAGGACTCCATTCTCACAACACAGGCTACAGCTCATGGGCCAACACTGGCATCTTGTTTCCAGGTGACTCATTTACTGGAAATTCCATTCATGTGGATGGCTGGCAGCCTGGTCTAAGGTATAACATATCGGAAACACAGCCTGCAAGTTAACAGTTGTGGATACACAGTTGCCCCTGGGAAGGCTTCCTGAGAACAGGGGGCTTTCCCAAGGGCTGGCCTGGGGGCAGAGGTTTTCCCAGGAAGGAACAAACAAAGGCACCTGCTACTGTTTACAGAGTGTGTATTTTGAGAACTCTGTTGTCTATAATGAAAACATGTGTGCAAGAGGTGCTGCCTGCTCTGACCAAAAAATGGGCTGTATTCTGTCCCTGGAGTAGCGAGTGAGTGTACTTAAGCAAAGCAGTGTTACAATAAAAAGTCTCTCTTTCTTATCTTGAGAGAGGACCATGTTGCTGTGTGCTCTTACGGCCGTTCCAAGGATTAATCCTTAATTAGCAGCAACAAACAGTGGCAGCAGATATGTATTCCTCTACTTTAGAACACCTTAAAGATGAAAAGGAGAACATTTGTGCTTAAAAGAATGTACAAATACTTACCTTTATTTAATACTACAGCAGCAGGTAAATGTTCTACCCTGATGTCATGGTTTCAGTTCAACCGGCTGGAAGGACCAATTTCGTGTAGTGGTTTTGGTTTGCCAATTTGAAATTTCCCAGCCAATGTACCAATTTATGTCAGAGGTTTTCTTTGTACCCTTTAAAGTTGGAGCCTGTTTTGCCTTCCTCTTAATCCTATCTCACAGCAAAAAATGAGTAAATAATTGTAGTGGGTGGACTGGCGATTTGGCCAATGCTAAACCTGCGACACCTACCTGTCATGCTGGGTGCTCAGAGGATATCTAAGGATCATGACTATCTGAGTTTGAAGGGACTCACAAGAATCTTTGACTCCATCCCCCAGTCCTGCACAGCACCATCCCCAACAGTCACACTGTGTTCCTGAGGCCGCTGTCCAAATGCTTTCTTGAGCTCTGTCAGGCTCGGTGCTGTGACCACTTCCCTGGGGAGCTTGTCCCAGTACCCAGCCACCCTCTGGGTGAAGAAACTTTTCCTAATATCCAACCTAAACCTTCCCCAACACAACTTTAGGCCATTCTCTCAGGTCCTCTCGCTGGTCACAACAGAGAAGCGATCAGTGCCTTCCCTTCCTCTTTCCCCCACAAAGAAATGGTAGACTGCAATGAGCTCTCCCTTCTCTTCTCCAGACTGAACAGACCAAGTGACCTCAGTCTCCCTCCCCATACCAGAGGACCCTCCAGACCCTTCACTATCTTTATTGTCCTCCTTTGGACACTCTATAACAGTTTAATGTCTTTTTTACATAGTGGCACCCAAAACTCCCCCAGCACTCAAGGTGAGGCTGCCCCAGTGCAGAGCAGATCAGGACAATCCCCTCCCTTGCCTGGCTGGTGATGCTGTGCCTGATGCTCCCCAGGACACTTTTGGCCCTCCTGGCTGCCAGGGCACTGCTGACTTGTGTTCAATTTGCCATTGACCAGGATCCCCAGGTCCCTTTCCATGGGGCTGCTCTCCAGCCTCTCATTCCCCAGTCGGTATGTATGAGCAGGGTTGCCCCAACCCAGATGGAGAAACATATAAAATATATAATATAAAAGATATAATTTATAATATATGACACATAAACGTCTAGGGGCTTTTATAGAGGTTTTATAAAACAGTTTCCGTGAACTAAATTATTTGCTTGGCTTTATTACCTGTAATCCTTCTAGAATAAAACCTTATCTTTCATTTTATCATGAGACGATGACACACCTTTATTGTCTTATTTGTATGAAAACTGACAATACCCTTTCCATATGGAAAAAAAAATCCCGGAGAGAGCAGTTATGACTTGCTGTATGGAAATGCAAAGGGAAAAAATAACTATTTTATATGAAAACAAGATTAGATATTAGGAAATGTTTTGTGTTTCTAAAGTTCATGAGAGGTTGCAAAGGTCTTCTGGATAGACTAATGGATTTCTTGTGTGTTGTATCACCAAAGCAGGCTAGTTAACATCTGCCAAAGATAGCTTAGTTCTAGTAATTTCTACACGACATGAGGACACAGGATGGAAAGTCGGTTGGATGACCTCCTGCTCCTGTCAAAAAAAAAAAAAAGAAAAAAGAAAAAAAGGGCTTGAAATGCAAGAATGAAAGTCCAGTTTTCGTTCATGCTGAATCAGATATTAAAATGGTCAAAGAGAAAGAGGGTAGGTAGGATTTTCATAAGTTCCATGCATTTTTCACTACCACTTTGGAACATCATGTTTGCAATGATGAAATACCAAGCTGATGGGCTTTTGTCTCTCAGACATAAATTGCAGAAAAGTGTTGAAAGAATAGTGATGGAAGAAAAAAGTTTAAAGATAAATTATCTACTTAAATATTATCTCAGATGTTTAGGGAATGATGAGAGGTTTTTATTTCTTTTAGTGTGCTTTCGAGAAATAAACACTTGCTGAGTCAGCAAACTTAAAGCTAAATAAAGTAATATCCTTAAAAGTTAGCTGGGGTATTTTTTTTTTAACATATCTTCCTTGGAAAGTTATATTTCCTGAGTGTTGCAAAAAATCAGATGTATATTTACTGTATCTTCTTAGCACAACTACTTACACACAGTCTAACAAAATCACTCAGTTCTGGAGACAAAGTACAGACATAAAACTATTTATGCAACAATATTAAACTTTATATGAAAGAGAAACATATACCAAATACTTTATTTGTAGTGAAACCTATAAATTTATCAGAATATTGTAAGGAAGAAAAAGGATATTTGTCTTTATGTTCTTGGGTTTTTACCACTTCATTTATCTTGCTTTTGGAAACCCAATTTTCAACATTTTGAAAATTGCCCGTTTTTTCTGAGGATCATAGTTTCCTGAAGCAATTCTAAACAAAATACAGGGTTATTTTTTTTGTCAGATTTGATGAATGTATGTTGAATTTTGTAGCAGGTAGTTTCTTAAGATCAGCTTCTTGAACAATATCCTAGAAGTGCAGATGACATCCCAAAGTGATAGCTAGATAATCTAAGTTAAGGCGAACACTCCACCATTTCGAAATTTTTATTTTAATATGGTCTAAGTCAGCTTGCCAAAACATTTCTAGGAATTCTAATTTCAAAGAATAAAAAAGTGAAGATGGTGCCCCCATGGTTGTAAGGTGTATTTTAAAAGGCCCAATAAGGATGATATGGGTCTTGAGAGGAAGAAAGTAATGTATGCAAAATTAATAGAATTAATGGAACGAATTGAATTAATGGAATAAATGGAAGAGGGCGGCTCAAATACTTGAAGATTATGAAGGGTTAAATAGGAAATAACAAGGGAAGAGGATATGTAAGCTCAGAGAAAGGAGAATTAAGAAGAGCTGCAAATATGGGAAAAGTTAGGGAGATGATAACATATGTAATGAAGGGAAGAGAAAGTGAGAAAAATAACCCAAAATCTCTATTAGATATATAATTCATTTGTGGAAGGCAGGTGCCAGAGGATAAGAGGATACTACTAGCAAAACTAAAAGACAGAGAAGTGGCTTTTTGGTGTTTTCTATATCAACAATGGACTGAACTTGGTGGTCTGTCATAGAATCTTAGAGGCATAGAATGGTTTGGGTTTTTGGTTAAATATCATTTAGTTCCAACCTCCATGCCATGGACAGGGACACATTCCACTACAACAGGTGGCTCAGGGTCTTATACAACTTCCCCTTGAACCCTTCCAGGGATTGGGGTACCCACAACGTCTCGGGGCAACTCGTTCCAGTGTCTCAGCACCCTCACATGAAACAATTTCTTCCTAATATCTAGTCCAAAGCCACCCTCTTTAATTCTGAAGATATTCCCCTTAACCCTGTCACCTCCTGCCCTTCTAAAAAGTCCCTCTCCAGCTCTCTGTAGGCCCCTTTTAGGTATGGGAAGGCTGCTACAGGGTCTCTCAGAGCCTTCACTTTTCCAGGCTGAATAACCCAAATTCCTCATGTCAGTCTTCATAGAAGTTCTCTAGCCCTCTGATCATCTTCATGGCTCTCCTCTGGACTGGTTTCACCAGGTTCACATCCTTCCTCCATCGGGGGCCACAGAGCTAGACACAGCACCCCATGAGAGTGGAGCAGAGGAAGTGCCCTGCTGGATGTGCTGTTTTTGATGCAGCCCAGGCCACAGGTGTCCTTCTGCTCTGCAAGTGCACATTGACAATTCATGTCGAGCTTCTTCTCAGCCAATACTCCTAAGTTTTTCTCCTCAAAGCTGCTCTCGATCCACCCTCTGCTCAGCCTGCACTTGTGCTTGGGATTGTCCTGACCCAGGTGCAAGACCTTGCTCTTGGCCATGTTGAACTCTATGAGGTTTGCACAGTCTCACCTGCCAAGGTCCCTCTGGATGGCATCCCTTCCGTACAGCGTGTCGGCTGTACCACACAGCTTGGTGTGATCAGTGAACTCGCTGAGGATGCAAGAAATCCCACCATCCATGTCACCAGCAAAGATGGTAAACAGAGCTGATCCCAACCCTGACCCCTGAGGAACACAACCCACCACAGCCCCTGGAAAAAATGTGAAAAACATGGTGTCCAAGGCACTCCAGCTCTCTGCTTCTGCCATCTCCTGCCACAAGGACCTCCATGAGTTCCAGCTCTTGATCCAGAGAACACCAGTTGCCTTCTTCAATGGAGCTCCAGCTGCAGGAGAGATAAGGAAGCGGGGGGCAGGGAAGGTTGGTACCATTTTCACTTTGTCATTCAAGCCATGTGCTCAGCTGTGAAACACCATCTTGTGTGTGGAAGGGATTGCTAAGGCATTTTGGGTCTTTTTTTCCTGTGGGGTTTGTGAGATTTAGCAATTTTGTGTCTAGTGATTATTTACTGGGATTTTTGCCGCTTGGTGTTTCAGTCATTAGTGAACTCATTTTTTTCACTTATGCCTACTTGTACTTGTTCCTTAATGGTGGAAAGGGATTGGTTGAAACTAAGAGGAGGTAACTCATTTTAGAGTTTCCACCTCTTAAATGGTCTTAAACTAAGACAATCTCCAACCCTGGTGGTTTATAACCAGTGACTGAGTAGATTAGAACTCAGGAGGTCAGGTTTCTGACACAGCATCTTGTTTAAGGAGACATGATTTTCCAATCACCTGAGGCCTAATTTTCAAATTTGCTTATTTTAAAATATATTATAAAATAAAATAAATAATGCTGAAATATTATTTCTAGCCTTTATTGTTTTGGGCAAAGCAGACCTAATCATCAGTGACAGTGGTAGAATCAGAAAGATGGCTTTTGTTTATAAGCACATTTCTCTGAAGAGAAATTGGACTCAGAACATAAGCAACGCAATTAATTCTAAATTAAAATAAATAACTATTTTACTTAAGAAAGGGGGATATAAAGCATAAACAAGTTGTTTCTGCCAGCAAATTTTTCTTGAGGGATTCTTAGTACAGATTTTGCATAATTAAGAATGCTTTATGTAGTGTAATGAGAGCTCAGAAGGCAACTGATGATGATGTTCTTTGGTTGTTGTTTTGTCTCAGACATTTTATAATATTTTTTACTATAAGTAATTATGCAATAAGGAATTACTCACAATTGGTTTGCTTATGTTGTGGGTAAAAATTTTTAAAGCATTTTTCCATAAATCTTCAAAGCCTGAACAAAGAGTTAAATTTGCTATAACAAAAGCATGAAGTTCCCAGATTTTTTTTGTTTAAAATTCCACACAAAGGATCTAATACAGATTTTCTACAAGCAAATTTTCCACTTCCTTCATTTTTACTGTTCGTGCTATTGCAAAAATAAAAATTTTAAAAATATTAGTTGAAAATAAGAACTAAAAATATACGTTGCTCTGTCCAACTATATAGCATGCAATTTATTTATTATGATGTGAAGTGTGTAAAGCTGAAATATCCAGCCTACTACAGTTGTCTACCTGCCCTTTTGTAATCTTGAGATTATGAGACAGTAGCACTTTTGGAGAGCATCTCATACCTCCTAAGGTATGTGCCTGAGGTGTATGAGTTAAAATAGAATACAATAGAAGAAAGAACAAGAAAAAAGAGCAGAATAGAATAGAATAGTTCAGTTGGAAAGGACGTACGAGATCATCTAGTCCAACTATGACCATTTCAATGTTGACTGAATCAAGATTCTGGATAGTCTTTTTTCTTACCTTTAGGTATAGGGGGAACGTGGTGAACAAGCGAAATCAGACTCCTACTTAATGTTTATCTCATACCTTAGTGAGAAAAATTCTAACTGTTGGCATGTTCTTTCCAAGGGTGGGAATAATTAAACATTTACAACTTGATCTAATAAATCAAGTGAGAGGATTTCATTGGTTGGTTGGTTCTTTCTACAAAATATCACTCTCAAGTATAATATTTCTTAGCAACCTGTGAGACATTATGCACATACCAACCTTAGGCATAGAAATGTATCATTACTAGAAATAGAAGATTGTGACAAACTCAGCAATGAATGATTACTGGAAAAATGGAGAGCATGCTGGATTAACACTTTCCCCCACATTCTCTCTGCCCCAGGAAACTCATCTGTGTGGCAGCCACATGCATCAAAGCAACTTCAGAGCTTGGACTTAAACATTAAAGGATTGTTTTCCCATATGGAAATATTTCTCATATTTTCCATTTCCAGATATGGTTAGTGTGAGAGTTTCTTCATTGTGTCAAAACAGTTTCTATCGACATTAAGAAGGCAAGTTTTTAAAGTTCTAAGGCTTTACAAAGTATTTTACAGTCAGGGCAGGTATCACAGTAGCTCACAATAATGGAGCAAAGGATCTCATTTCAAAGTCGTCTTTTATGGGCTCCCTTTTAGGGATTACAGTGCAAGAGTAACTACTGACATTACAAAGCCTGTCTTTTGGGGATAAAAGCAGATTTTTTGCATCAGGTAATGATGAGCCTGCATCAGAATTTTCCTCATTCCTATTGTTCATTAGCTTATACAGTGCTACTCTCAGCAGGAAAAGATCAGCACCTTTACGATTTCAGACAGGTACTACTAAAATTAGACAGTACTGCTTCCTGATGGTAGTCACTGATTCCCACTTCTTCCCCTATGTAAATGCAAAGTGCTAGTTTTGAAGTATAAAAAATACAGTCCATCTTTAGGTTTTGATGCTATGTATTCTTATACACATATAACAATGAATAAATATGATTTAAGTTCTGACTCTTCACAGACTAGCAGAGGTAGGAAAAATATTTTAAATTATTTCTGAGACATCTTCTGGTCACTCAAGCTCCAGAAAATTGAACTCAAGTCTGACGAGATTCAGAAAGCAATATTATATGTATAAGGGAACAGAGGTTTTTTGCCAAGGATGGTGGGAGAGATTGGCTTATTCAGCCCAGCAAAAGGAAAACCAAGTGTGGAAAGAGACATGAAATGCATGTATTTATGTAGAAACACTAAAGTGGAACAAGAATTATTTACGTTCTCATAGTAATATGTAAAAAAAGGGAATGAACCAGCACTAAATTTATATAAACTGGAAATTAGAAAAGCACTCTTCAGTTAGAAATAGACTTGGAAAAGAGGAGAGAAAGTGAATGAGGAAGCTGCAAAGAAGGATATGGGTTGAGACAAGGCTAACAACTGCAAATCTTTTTTTGTTTGCCACAACATATTGTGTCAATTTTGAAATACCTTTGACCTGGAAAAAACCAAACAGATCCAGAGACAGAGTGTAGATGACACTGAACCAAAGAATAAAATATTGGTTGGTGACTTGAAAAGAACTATGTAAGGTTATGTTATTTTCTGGCTTTAATAAATATGTATTCAAACAGTAAGAGCAATTCACACTAACAAGAAGACTGATCTATGTATATATCAGGCAAAGAACCTAAAAGCATTGTTTTGTTAAATTGTTGTATGTGGATTCCTACCAATGCTCTGACCATTTGGGAGACATGGGGTTTTGCAGAAGATGAAGTATCTCATCCATCAGCTAGGGATCCATGGAGCAAAGCGCAGTGTCAGCAGAAGTGTGCATTCATTCTTCTAAAATAATAAAGGATAATCATATTTTATTTGAGGTGCTTTAAAAAGGAAACTTGGCAAATAGCACAGGAGATATTATAGAGTGAGTAGGACTTATGCTGTTCTCTGTTCCATGAGAAATAAACTGGCACAAACACTATTTTCCTGACGGAAGAGCAAGGCAGCAAAAATAGTCTCCCTCATCCCTGTTCTGCACCTTTCCACCTCTGCTCTTTTCTCTTGCTAATCAGTTCATTGAGCAAATTTTGTCCTGAGAGTAATGACATTACTGAGGCATTCGTTACTTTACTCCAAATTAAAAAGGCAACTAAAGTCTTAGCCTCACCTGCTTGTTTTTATTTTTAATTCCAAGTTAGTTAAGTGCATTATACAATCTAAGGCAAGGTGACTCTGTCAGGATTGCCCACATGGGCCTTTGTTCTTATAGCAGAATCACTTAAAAAACAAAACACATATTCCATTACTGCTGACTGCTTAATGGAGAAACAGACATCTTGTGTTTGGTACTTAAAAAAAACCCACTCAAAAATCCAGTGAAAAAGATGTCTGTGTGTCAGATCAGATGGGTAGTGTTATGTTAATGAAGATTCATTTCATTTTGACCTTATTAATTTTTACAATGCTCATGCCTTTTATCAAAATAGAGATGAGAATTTGAAGAAGAGTGAACAAACCGCATTTAGCGACTTTTTAATTGTCTCCTACACACCCAAGCTAATGAAAATCTAGAAATATAAGAGCCAAACAGTGATAATATTGGTTTAGGACTCAGCTGATGAGATGAAAGGGTCTGTGGTGTGTTGTCTAACCATCAGATATTAAACTAGATGCAGTCCTTCAAAGAAATGCTGGTGATAAGCCTTCAAGTGAGTTAGACAATGCTGGAATAAAGATCAACATGCTCCAAAAGACTGGGATAAAATGGCTGGTGACCTAAAAACTAATGAAAGATTATTTCTCAACAGAGAGGCCATCAAATAAGGTGAAAGGTTGAAAGAAAAAGTCTAGGAAGGAGCAACTCATATTCTGCACTAATTGTGAGGAAAAGATTGGAAGAATGAGGTTGTAAAATCCAGCCTAATCTGATTTCTAAACAAGTGCCTCCTATAACCAGCCTTTAAAAACAAAACAGTTTATTTATTGTTTCCAGTCAATAACGGAAAATCTTTAGAAGTAACTTTAATCCTTCACCATGTGTTTTTCAGATATATTATTATTTAACTACTACATGCATCACAATGTATTCCCGTCTGAATTCAGAAGATCATGGCTGAGTCTCAGGACTTTTGGCTTATGTGCCACATGCTACATTTAGGTGTGTGTTGGCTGTGACCCACCACAGCCCTGCTCCCCACTCAATGAATAGCTAAACTCCCTACAACCGAACAAACCAACAAACCAGACTTAAACAGTAGTATTTCCAGTGTATATTTTCATAGGAAGAAGAGCTCAAAAGTCCTGATACATATATGTTCTCATTTTTTTATCTCTAGAATGCTTGTAGTAATTTTTGTCACTGCGTACTTTACAGTATAAGCACATAGAAAAAAATAAAGTCAATAATAAAATAATAAAAACCTCCAAACAAAAAATGAGGAAAACTGCACCTCAAGCACACAATCCAACAGCTGGGAAAACAACAAACCCTTATTTCGTCTTTGTGACACTACTGAATGCTCTCAGAAAATTCCCCAAGGTGAATAATATAAATAGTCCATAAATTCAGAATTACCGGCATATCCAAAATTCCCCCATGCCAAGATTCTCCGAGGAATACAAATACCACCACAGATACTACTCTGTGCCTAAGAGGATTTTGAAAACTCAGACTATACTGCTAATTTTTTGCTTTACCTTTTACTTGTGAATTCTATGTGAAATATACATAAAATATTCTATTAAATGCAAGCAAGAATTACAGACTTGGCTGGCATAAATCACCTCTTTAAACTTTGCATAAAAACAATCACTCTGCACTACATAAATTTATCCATTCTCTGCTTTCTCTAGAAAACCAGACCGATTACTCTTTTTTTAAAGAAGATGGCTCTCAACTTTAAGAATCTCAAAGGAAGGGAAGGGAAGGGAAGAAATTGTTCTTAACTTTTTGATCATTCCTGGAACCTAGAAATTAGAACAGTTCATATGTTTATATATTAAATGAAAAATATAGATTAAATTGGCAGAAGAATTGTTGAACCCTATCTTACAACTGCTGGTATATTGACAGTTAATGTTGTATTTTACTAAAACATGGCTTGTTATTAAGAATAAAGTGACCTTTTAATTTTTAACATAGAAATCAAAGTGTTTAAATGAGGCATGGCATATTTCAGCTCAATCTGTGATAGTGGATCCTTAGATTACAGTTGATTTTTCTTTCATGTGGTATATCAAAATGTTAAGCAGTTTCATATTCTTTTATTCCAAGAATCTGTGCCTTGCATGTTAATGAGCTATCTAATATAGATAAGGGGCAGGGAAAAAGAGCAGCCTTTTCCACACAGAAAATGTACTTTACAAAAATAACATATTTTTACACAAACTATGATAAATATATATATATTATTTTATGGCAGATTACTTAGCTTATATAAAGAAACAGCCACATTCATTGTCCCTAAAAATCAGAAGTGTAACTTCTGAATATGTACTGAAATGATCCTTTAAGGCAATATGCTATGAATGAGAAGCAAAACAAAAAGATATAAAAAATTAATACAAAATACAGACTGCAGAATCTGCTCTAGCTGCTCATCAGCCTCTGAAAGTTAGATGGATGAAAGCATCAGACAGCAGGAAACACAGTTACATAGAATTTCTTTCTTTATTTCCAATCCACTGCTTGCAGAAAAGAACGCTTCAGGAATCCTAGGGCTTTATGTAATATGTGGTAGAGATGTCTCCTAGAACAACAGTAGTTTAGGTCTATGATCTTCTAGATGCTGAGGAACTGAGGACAGAAAGAGAAATATTTGGAAGGGGTTCAAGATGTTAAGTCTGTCTCTGTGCAGAAGGTGTGAGAGAGAACATGTTCACGAAACATGAGGAGAAAACCCAACAATCTCAAATTCTTGCTGATATCCTACAAACTTCACTTTTAAATGTGTCACTGTAAATGGCATATTAGATACAAGGTTATTTTGTTTTCAAGGTATCTATGTGTTAAAAGATTAAGAAGCAAATATTTGTTTTACTCAGTTTACTATATTCCTAAAACCGATTCATCATTTCTGTGAAGATATTGGCTTAATATCCAAGTATTATTAATTTTATAAATTAGAGGTTAAATTTTCTCTCCTTTGCGTAGGATAGTACCTCTGTTCCATGAATAATCCTAAATGCAGAGCAATGGATTATTGGAGAATGAAGGCAGCAATTGACAGAAATAACCAAGATAGTTTCTAGATCAAAGATTCAAGATGTTTCCCAACACGAAGTAAGCAATTCCCGACATTCTAGTCCTCTCTATTGAGTAAAACCTGCTCTTGTATTCCAGGGACAAATGAAGAAGACGAAAACCACTTTGGAAGTACAAGAACAGTTCCCATCTGCATTCTGATATGGACATAGTGAAATTTATCAGAACACAACTGACTATCTGAGAAACTTGCTTTGAGGAAGAGGGGAATGACACAGGTGTTTAAATTAGAGTTTAATTAGTTTGTCTGAGAAGAGACGTTTTGACAAGTGAAAACAAATCTGATGGGCAGTCATGATCTCTGCTCATGGCAAAGCAGCCCTAAAATTTTAGATAGAACTGGGTCAAAAGCATATAAAAAGTCATGACGGTAATTCCTGTAAATCCTAATAGTTGGCTTTGCAGAGAATAAAGCTTCACCCTAGCAGTCCTAAGTGCAGTCAACAGCATGCAAAGTATTTATTTTCAATCTGTCTAAACAACAAATTATAGGGCAAAGAAGGAGAAAATATAGTTGAGTTTGTAATGAGAAAAACCTACATTAGCCCCAAATGAAGATGTTACATTTCTACATGATGAAAGCTGTGTTCATGCTAACAGTATTATAGTGTGACACACAAAAGTGTTAAAGGGAGCACTGAAAATATAAAAAGTAGAGCTAGCTGTTAAACCTTAGCCTGTACATTTTTGTTGAATTGAGATTCACAAATTGTTTTGGAATATTTTGGAGAAAGGGAGGGCTTTGGTTTGCTATAGCATGGTACAGATGAGCAGCTGGGAAAGAGGCAGCAGCTTTTTTTCTAATATCACTTGTGTTTTTTTCAGCAAATTATCTTTTTTACACTCCAGTCTGCAAGGTTTGTTTTGGCCACAAAGTGCAGTGTAAGTGGTTAGGAATTGAAAATTCTCACTAGATCATGCTGAGCACTCATTAGAAAAACCCACATTTTCTTGCAGGAGTGAAGCTGGTACAGCATAACCTTTATTTAACCCCCTAGTCACACACACCCTCTTCGCCTCACAAAGATGCATAGGATTCAATTACATTTTTTGCCTCCAGTTATGTCAAGTATAGAAAGGAAAATAAGATCTTAACAAGACTAGTTTTAAAATAGCTGCAGGTCATAACTTTTAAATGTTGGAAATTCCTGTGCAATGCTCCAGACATCTTAAGTGAATAGTCCAAATGACTCAACACTAGGAACATTTCCAAAATAAACCTTCATTGTATTCTAGGTGAGATGATTTGCAATTAAACCCCAAAGGATTCTATTCAAATTTTAAAGGTATCCCCTATTTTCTCTTGGAATAAGATTGACATATTTTTTTTAATGTTTTCCAAGTCTTCAGTAATTGAATTGCCTCCTCTGCATTTTTAAAGTCTCAATTCATTATTCTAATGCCTTAATTTCTAAAAATCACTTGTATTTTCTTGTTTAGAAAATTTGGCGAAAGAGTAGTCTTGAGAGTCTACTGTGCCTTACTTCACTGTAAATACCTAGCAGTTTAGGTGGGATTTTTTGGGTTTTTTTGGGGGTAGTGGTTCTTGTTTGGTTGGTTGGTTGGATTTTGTTTGTTTGTTGGTTGGGGTTTTTATGTTGTTTTGTTTGGGTTTTTTAATCTGGTTTGGTTTTCTTTCCACATTTGTTTGGAAGTAGATGGTTAGATCCTTAAAATACAAGCTAAATTCAAGGCTGAGAATCACAAAATAATGTCTTTTCACCAGAACTTATACCAAACACACAGCCTGTGTTATAGGGTCTCTATTGTCAGAAAGAATGTTTCTTCTTCACTGAATCTTAATTTCCCTTTTTTCCCTGATTTTAAGTCAAACATCCCATGGTGAAAATAATTGATATTTTTAGACAAGCTCCCATATCTAAAAAAAACCCCACTCTGACCTGGTTCAATACTTCAAAAATTTATTGTGTTAACAGCTACTTATATGCTATTCCTTGCTTTTTACTCCACCTACAGGAGCTCATAATACATGAGCAAGGGGAAAAAAGGACATGGAGATTTCTCAAAGGCAGCTTTTTGCTCTGGAGTAGAAGATGAGGATACCCTTAAACTCTTGAAGATGGGAAAGGTAAGGATTGCTGTAGTCTTACAACCTGACTTTGCTTTGATCTCTGACACGTACCAGTAGCACCCTATGATGAGGAGAGATGCAGTGAGCCACATACATCCCCCAGTACCATGTACTGGAGGGATCTTGTACGACTACTGACTCAATCTGATACACTCACAGTCCCTGGCTATAGAGAGACAGTAGCACCTGAATAGCAACAGCAAAACTCTCTTTGCAGTCTGCTAAGTCTCACCTTATATGTTTAGGACTGCACAGTCCTAATGGATTTTTCTGGTTTTAGGATCAGACCAATGATTTAATGACATAAACATACCAGTTTTAATTATTGCTACCTTCAACATTACTGAAAAACGTAGACTTCTGTAAAATAATATTGCTAATTTGATAAGATGCTGTACAGACCTTAGCTCAGAATGTCTGAAATGCAGCACCGTTGCTTAACTGCATCTTGTTCTTCAGCAATTATGTGGATTCTACTTTGGATTATGCAGAGAAGTTTGAAAATTCCAAAGCAAAATGTGAAACAAGTCAATGTCACTTTTCAGTCCATTTATATTGCTAGAACAGCGTTTAAATGAGGGTTGGGTGCATCCATCACACATAAATAGGAAAAGAGGGGAACTGATTTCCAAGTAGATTCCATCAAACACAACAGTTATTCATTGACCAGGAAAAATTAGTTATTAGACTTCCAGAAATTATCTTCATGTCTTAACTCACAATGATTTTATACTGATATGACACAATACAACTAGAGATGCAGTCATTTATTCTGAGTTCTGCAATCAAAGATGAAAACAGGATAAAAACTCATTATCCCTGTTCTCTTCCCTATCAAATACACAGCGAAGGCATAACAAAGCTAAAGCCAAATCCAGCCTTATGATCCAATTCCCATTCATTAGATTTACTGTCAAGCATGGCTGTCAAGACTGGCTTTGTTGTGCATTGTGCATGAACTTTTTCTGAAGTCCACTGAAAAATTCACATTTCATCTCTAAACTTGCTATGTTTTCTAATGACTGTAAAATTCAACTTGTTCTGCTCTGCTGATGCCTTGCCTAAAATATAGCCTTTGTGCAAATTAATATTTACTTTGCTATCACTGAATAATGCAATCCTTCATGCACTTAGCAGTGGCTCAAAGCATAAACTAGGCTCCTGATTTAGAGATGTGCACTTTATTTTAAAGACACAAGATGAAGTAGACCTTATATAACATTCAAGTCCCTGTTTGCTTAAAATTCTTTGTTTCAGCTTCCGCTTGCCTTTTCCAGAAAGGAAATACGTTTCTCACTGTTAATTCTGCCCAGTATATCCTTGGATTCTTTGCATGGTTTTTCTGCTTGTTTCCACACTAAACTGATACATTTTGATGTCATTTTTATAGAGATTGTTGGAATACTGTGCAGAAGCTCCTCCATGAGGCTCATAAGTAGGAAATATCAGAGAATAAGTGCTTAAAAGCTTGGAAATTATCTTCATAGCATTAATGTCTAAGTTGTGCAAAATCATTAGGAAATAATGTTTTATATTAGAAATAATAATTGTGTAATATACATCAAAGAACTCCTCTGAATTCTTTTCTGATAAAGACAACAGTTTAAGGATTAGCCCCATATCACTGATTTTCGAACATGTGATCACTGTGATCTCTCAGAAGATGACATATTCTACTAAAATAGTCCATATACTAACATAAGTATTTATGTATCTGCTTAAAAAATTACACCCAAAACACAGAATTGAATTAATTTCAAGAAATGCTTTATTACTACCATAATTAGAGTGGAAAATGGAAGTGGACAAAAAATAATCCTTAACCTATGACAGGTAATAAATACAACAGTGCAGTCTGTCAAACTGCCAATGAAACCCCACGATTAGATGAGCATTCAGCAAGCTCAGGGGGTAAGGAAGAAATTGGTTGTTAACGAAAAGTGTTATCACTTTGTTATTGCTTCTGGAAAGAACAGAAGTCATTTGTCTTTGCAAACACAATCTCTATAAATAATGAAAGATGTTTTGTAAGGGGGATAATAAAACGACAGTTGCATTTTTACAGCAGCAAGACATACCAGGATTGGCCTCGTGGAAATATAACTATGTAGAACAGCAATAAATATTGTTCCACAAGTTTTTGTGATATATTATTGTTAGTTTTAATTGTTACAAACAACAACAACATGGAACAGAAGGAGAACTTTGACATTCAGAGTGCTTCAGAGAAGTCTGTGCTTTCCAAGCATTAGGTTGCAGGATTTTTACAACCTTGTGCAAAAGCACTTTAGTTTTTCTCAGGGACTGGTCCTTTCATTTTCCTGGGAAGCTGATTTTTTTGTCTCCCTGCCTATACGAGTACTACCCTGTAGCCTTTGCACTATTGCATTTCTTACTCTGGCACCACTGGAAAGCAGTCATTACCTGACATATACTTTTGCAATGAAAAAATTAGCTTTCATTTGCCACACAGGGATAAAACTGTTCACAGAATTTTCTAAGTAGACTCTGAGACATGATGTAGACTTTCTGAGCTATTTGGTCCTTTATCTTGGTCATAATTAGAATCTCCACAATCCAGAAGAGCAATAGCAATTGTCAATTCCATTGCACTTTC
>VWZS01003446.1:0-50971 GCA_013397075.1 Rhabdornis inornatus
ATGGGGATGGGGATGGGGATGCAGCTCCTCAAATCCCAGCTTTTGTTTTATTCCCCAATGTTGAACGTGAAGAACACAACCCTGAGGTTAAGGGGATGAATTCCCTGTGCTGCAGAGCTGGTGGCTGAGCAGCCCAGCTGGGCTGGTTCTGGAAGCGCCTCCAGGTTGGTACAAATCACACCTTGGGGACACATGGTCCTGTCACCAACAGGATCTGCCCAGCCTGTGTGCTTCCAGATTCCTCTGGACATCCATCATCCCCTCCAGGCATTTCTCTCTTCCCTTATGGGGTGTGGTGGGATTTTCCCCTCTCCTCCTCATGCTCAATGAAGCACTTCGGGAGAAAAACTTATCAAAACCAGTGGATGTTCTTCCATTATTTAATTTGGAAGCAAAGCCATCACCCTGCACTGCAGGGACGTTCCCCAGCAGCTCTGCTCTGCTCTGGCTGCCCCAACACCACACACCTGGATTTCTAACAGCTTCAAAAGCCACTCACGAGGGTCAGTGGCCACCTCTCCCATCCTTCTGGGAAGAGCAGAGTTCACATTTCAGTTAAATCCTGGTGGGATGAGCCCTGGCAGCAGCACAGACCAAAGGGCTGTGATGTCCCATGGGAGGGGACAATTCCCCCCTCCCCGTTTTTTGTGGGGCTGGGAGGCAAAGCACCAGTGCTGGGACACTGCCAAACATATCCCTCTGCCATGGAAGAGCAGTGCAAGGAATTCTTCCCTGGGAGGGTTGGGAAGTCCTGGAATAGAATTCCCAGAGAAGCTGTGGCTGCCCCAGATCCCTGGAATTGTTCCAGACCAGGCTGGATGGGTTTGGAGCATCCTGGGATAGTGGAAGGTGTCCCTGCCCATGGCAGGGGGTGGAATGAGATGATTTTTAACATCCCTTCCAACCCAAATTTTCATGATTCTTGCTGCAGACCCTCAGCACTGGGGCCCCTCCAGGCTCTGCTGCCAGCTCTGTGTTTTCCCAGATCTCTGGCTGGGCGTGTTTTGGGCACCAGCTTTCGTGCTGCGTGGCTGGAAGGGGCGCTGAGGAAGTTTCCCAGTCCTAGGGATGTCATCTCAGGGGTTGTGGTTTGGCTGAGCCACCGTGGAGAGCCACATCTGGACTGTATTTCTGGGAATCTATAGAGCTGAGCTCTGTGTTCTCACTCAATTACAGTGGGACACTTGTCAGCAATTTCTTGTTTTTATTTCCTGCGACTTTCCAAACTTGCTTGTTTAAAAAAAAAAATGCAGGAGGAAAAAAACCAAACAATCAAGCAACAAAAAGCCATAAGCACATGACATTGGGTTGGAAGTACACCAGGAATGGAATTTTTCTGGGCAGGAATGACTCCATTTCTGCTGGAGCAGTGTGTGCAGGGAGAAGGAGCTGCCCAGAGAGCTCCTGAATGAACTGTCAGTGCTCCATGGAATCCCAGAGTGGTTTGGATTGGAAGGGACCTTAAAAACCATCTCATTCCACCTTCCACGAGACCAGATGTCTCCAAGCCCCATCCAGTGTGGCCTGGAACATTTCTGGGGATGTTTAAGAGGCACAATTCCTTCAATAATTAACTTTTGGTCAGCCCTGAGGTGCTCAAGCTGTTGGATTTGATGGTTGTGACAGGTGAAATATTCCAGTCTGTTCCTGTTGGGGATCAGAGATGCTCAGTGCTCTGTCCAGGAGCACCTTCACACCCTCCAGAGCAAAAGGAACCCCAGAGTGATGCAAAACCCCCCCAATACCCTGATCCCTGCATCCTGCTGTGGGCACTGGAGTTGGAACAATCCCAAAATGATGGACTTCTTCCAGTAATTGCTGCCTGAAAGCACATAATTAATTCTGATGGATTGAGATGAGAACTTTAAATTGATTTAATGGCAGGTGGAAAAGAAGAATGCCCAAGGGTTGCCAATTTCTGCAGTTTCACTTCCCTGATATATGTTGGAGCTTTGGAATAATCACATTTGTCATTAGCACTGACAGTGCTAATACATTAAACCAGACTAGTGCTGAATTGCTTTATTTTAAAATTTATTTTATTTATTGGACCAAACTGATCACGCTTGCAAATTTCCTTGTTTTGGAAAGAAAGTGGAGAATCAGGGAATCACTGAGGCTGGAAAAGACCTTGAAGACAATGAGTCCATGATGAACCAGCAGAGGTTGTCAACCTCTGTCTCTTATCTCATCATCACCTTGTCCCACAAGAGTCCTGCTTGTAGGTGTGGCATTAACAGACCCTGCAGATGTCAGAGCAGGGATGTTGGATCCCAAAAACCTGGGATTTTTGAGCTTTCTGTGCTTTCTGGCACTGACCCCCTGCAGAACACTGCTTTGGACCTGAGCCCTTGGAGAAGGCTCCAAATTGGAGTGATGGAGTTAAAATCACGGGTGTGCAGTGAAATAGAAGTGTGTGATTGCACATGGTGAAGGGTTTGGAATTTGGGGTTTTTATAATACAGTAATAGGTGTGGGACAAGATGGAGGATTTTGGGTGGTGTCTCTTTTGGTGTTCATCTTCCTTCTTCTTCATGGTTTCAGGCAGCAGTTTCTGGTTGGTCAGTCAGTGTCACACTGAGGGTCACAGGAGTTTGGTTATTGGGTTAAAAGGATAAATAATATAGGTGTTAATTCTCTGTTGGACTGTTTAGCTTTAATAGACCTTGTAGCAGCTGCATCTTCCTCCATTTTCCTCACTTCTAGCAGGTAGCTAGAAGTGCTGCTGAACTCTCTGTACTTTAGATAAGATTTAATAAACAACCAAGCCTGAACATGAGAAAATGCATTTCCATCATGTGTTTTTAAATCCTGGTTCTGAGTGAAGAGAGACTCCAGACAAGCCACTAATTAAGTGGTACAAAACACCACCCTGTCACACAGGGATTGTCCCTGCTGGGCCTTGATTCCTCCCAAATTCCCCCCTATTGGAACAAGCACTGCAGAGTCACAGAGCCTGGCTCCTGACAGCTCATTTTCCTTGTCTCTTGGATCCAGCCCCGTTTATCAATGGAAGATCAGGATCACTTGGCTCCAGCAGGGAGGAAATCCCTCCTGGCCCCGAATCCTTGGCAGCAGGTTGGCAGAGTGGGCAGCTTCCAGCCCCCCTCCGATGTCTTGGCTTCCCTGCAGTCCCTCCTTCACTGGGCAGCTCTTGTCCAGATGGTGCTGGAGCCAAAACATCCACGCTCCCTGATTCCCAGGGCTTTTCCCAGGCATTAGCACAACCATTCCTCCTGCTGGAACCTCCTGGGTGTCCCTTCTGTGAGAGAGAACATTCCCAGTGCAGACCTGGATGCCTGATCCTGCTCCTCAGGAAGCCTCTCAGGAGTGCAGGGAGCCCAAAATGTTTCCCAGCCCCTCTGAGCAGGTGCTGGGAGCATTTGGGAAGAGCAGACCTTGCTGGGAAGGAAACTGCTGCTGGAACAACATCCAGGAATTTCCCACTCAAGGTCACCTTGGGCTGGTCAAAGCCATTGGAGTTGTTCAGTTTGGAGAAAAGGAGGCTCAGGGGGGACCTTTTCACTCTCCACAGCTCCCTGACAGGAGGGAGGAGCAAGGTCAGGCTCTGCTCCCAGGGGACAGGACAAGAGGAAAAATTCTTAAGCTACACCAGGGAAGGTTGAGATTGGATATTGGGAAAAATTTCTTCATGGAAAGGTTTGTCCAGCCCTGGCACAGTGGAGTCCCCATCCCTGGAGGGATTTAAAAGCCATGTGGATGTGGCACTTGGGGACATGGCTCAGTGGTGGCCTTGGCAGTGCTGGGGGAATGGTTGGACTCAACAATCTTCAAGTGCTTTCCCAACCTAAACAATTCCACGATTCCATAAGAATCTGTGTCCTGCCAGCTGCTGGCAGCTGATGGCTGCTGCTCTCCTTTCTTCTTGGGACAGCTACAAATCAGCACATCCCAACCTCATTGCCAAATTTTTTTTGGGAATGCTCATCCTGGAGGCTCATCCTGGTGTTCCCAGCCTCTCCACTTCTGTGCCATGGCCATTCCCAACCCACACAAGCACTGCTTCCCTCATCCCTGCTCCCAGCCTGTGGAGAGCCCAATCCAGGCTCTCCTGCAATATTTATCCCACAGGAAGCTTCACCATCTGCTGCCTCATCTGATGCTCCCCAGGACCAGCTCAGCTGCTTTTCCAGGCTTTCCTGTGGAGCTCCAGGCCTGGGGCTGTGCTGAGCTCCGTGCTGCCCACCCAGAGGGTGACACCCACACCTCCCAGAGCATCCCAGGGCTCTCCCATGGCACATGTGATGCTGTAGCAGTGCAAAAAAAAGTATTGATAGGGGTAGATTTTTCTTCTGTGATTTTTTTTTTCTTTTTTTCCCCTTCATCTGCCTTACAAAAACCTCAAACCAAACTCAGGAGAAATTCTGGGTTCTCCTTTCCTCTTGTTTCTCCTTTCCTCTTCGTGATCAGCTTTTCACTGCTCCTTTTTGGATGAAACCTCACCTCATCTCCCTTGATTTGTCACATCCCTCACCCTGGAGGGAGCTGACACTTCCACCCTCCTCCTCACCTCATCAGAGCTCATCCCTTGTACTTCATCTCCCAAATTAATTTGTCCTGTGTCAGCTGCTCGCTCGTTCTTGATTTATTTTCTTCAAGGCTGAGGAAGCAGCACTTGATGGGGATCTTTTCTCACTGGATGCCTTCATCAGTAAATCCAAAAAGTGCTGCCAGATGGAGCTCCTGGAGCTTGGCTTTATCCAGAAGGTTTTCCTGCAAGTCCTGCTGACTCTGACCCCACCACCCAAATGTTCCAGCATCCCACGGGATCCTCAGTGGGGTTGGAGGTTGATCTAAGGAAAGGTTTCCCAGCCTTGCACATCCTCTCCTGCTCTGCAGCATCCCATGGGGCACCTGCATCCCCCATGGAGGTGAATTCCTGGTGGGGTCACTGCTTTGCATCCAACACTAAAAGTTGTGTTTGTCCCTGTCACTGACGCTGGGTTTTGCCCACTTGAGGCTCTCAGAGTCTTGGAGCTGCTCTGAATTGCAAATTTCCCTCTGAATCCTGATCCTGGGATCTGAGTCACTGCATGATCCACGGCCCCAGGGCTGAGGGGCTCAAATGCAGGAGAGTCATGGAGTCATGGAATGGGGAGAGGAAACCACGTCTGGGAATGTAACACCCTGCTTGGAGCTGACACACCACGGCCATGAGCTGGGTGTGATGCATCACAGCCTCCCTGGGTTCCTACAAAGGGCAGGGAATTGTTGGGATAAGTCCAGGAGAGGCCATGGAGATGTTCCAAGGGCTGGAGCCCCTCTGCTCTGGAGCCAGGCTGGGAGAGCTGGGAATGTTCCCCTGGAGAGGGGAAGGATCCAGGGAGAGCTCAGAGCCTGAAGGGGCTCCAGCAGAGCTGGAGAGGGACTGGGGACAAGGGATGGAGGGACAGGACACAGGGAATGGCTGACAGTGACAGAGGGCAGAGATGGATGGGATACTGGGGATTAGGAATTCCTGGCTGGACTGGAATTCCCAGAGAAGCTGTGGCTGCCCCTGGATCCCTGGAAGTGTCCAAGGCCAGGTTGGACATTGGGGCTTGGAGCAGCCTGGGACAGTGGAAGGTGTCCCTGCTCATGGCAGGAGTGGACCTGGGTGGGATTTAAGGTCCCTTCCAGCCCTGGCCTTGTGGGATCACAGCTCTGTGTCACCCCCAGGACAGCTCAGGTGTGGGAGGAAAGAACTCTGGCCCTGTAAATCTCCTTCCTTCACAGACAGAGTCACCCTGGAGCTGGCAGCAAGCAGCAGCCAGGCTGTGAATCACTGCTCGTGCTGGTTCTGAGCTGTTCCCATATTTTGGATCTGTCCATGGAGAGTCAGAGCAGCCCCAGATGGAAACATTCCAGTTGCTCCCTGTGTGCATTCCCAGGATTTAAAAAGGCAGAGATCAGAGGCTGGGTAAGGAGCTGGAAGGACTCACCAGTTAATAAACTGGGGGAGCTGCAGCTCTGGGGGGATGACACAGGGATCATCCGGAAACCAGGCATGGCTTTGCTGGAAGAGCCAAGGAACCAAGAGAGATGGAGATGTGGCTTTGAAAAAAAATAGGGGGAGAAAAGGACAATCCATGCACTGAAGAGATCATGAAAATAATGGACATTTATTTCTTTGCCTCTATATTTTCCCAAATGTGGGGTGGGGAGGTGCCATGGACAGTGCTTGGAGAAAGAGAAGTCAATGGTAAGGGCAGGAGCACAAGGAGGGGAGATCCTACTCCAGGTTCCTGAAAAATTCCTGCAGCTGCTCCTTCTCTGCCCCTAAAATGAGCACGTGAAGATGGTTTTGGCTCGTGCTGCAGTTTTCAGTGATTTCAATGATATTTGTCAGTGCCCAGGAGCTGCAGGACTGGCAATGCTCCCCCCACCAACCCCTGGATTACCTGCAGGAGGGACTGGGGGTCACTTTAAACCCTTGTTGATATCCATCTGGTTTTCCTGTGAAACCCAGCCAGGAGAGCAGACACAAGCCAGCCTGGAAACAAGACACAGCAAGCCTCACAGCAGAGTCCTGAAAATTCTCTGATCTGTATCAGGACAGGAATTCTGGAGCAGAGCAGAGCTGCACTGGGTCAGGGTCATGGAATCATGGAATTGTAGAATGTGGAATCCTCACCTGGAAGGGACACACAGGGATCATCCAGTGCAGCTCCTGTCCCTGCACAGATCCCCCAACAATCCCACCCTGGGCATCCCTGGTGTCCAAACACTCCTGGAGCTCTGGCAGCCTTGGGAATGTCACCATTCCCCTGGGAGCCTGGGCAGTGCCCAGCACCCCTGGGGGAGGAACCTTTTCCACTGGAGTGGTGAGAGCCTGTCCTGGGTGCTGAGATGCTCTGCTGGAGCAAAGGTTGTCCTGGCTTTAGGAGGAGAAGAGACATAAAGATGGGAATGTGGGGGATTTCCATGGTGTCACATGAGAAAGCCCAGAGGAGGCAGAGCTGGAATCTCATTTGAGGCTTTGCTTTTTTTCCCCCTCTGATTTTAGTTGTTGTTTATCTGCAGCATCGAATTCTGCCCTCATCTCTTGTTTGTTCCTCTGTTTCCAAGGCTCTGAGAGCACCAGACGAGGCAGAAGCAGCCTGGGGTCAGATGAGGGGATCTTTGGCTCATCCTGGGGTGGGGAACACTCAGAGCCCAGCGAGGGGGATGTGTTTGTGTGCCGGGTGTCCTCTCTAAAGTTCTTCATAAAATTCACAAAGCCATCCAGATCAATCCCTGTGCCAGCTTGGCTCATCAATACTTCAGTGCTCGTCTCCTCCAGCCTCTTTGAAGGGATTATTTTAATATGCACCAGCTCCTCAGACGTGGATAATGAGGGGTCAGGAGGATGCTTTTGTGTGCTCAGGATGTGTCTGCAGCTGGGCTGCTCCTCACTCCCTCCTGCTGGG
The DNA here is from genome assembly GCA_013397075.1 of Rhabdornis inornatus. NCBI lineage: Eukaryota > Metazoa > Chordata > Aves > Passeriformes > Rhabdornithidae > Rhabdornis > Rhabdornis inornatus. Next base: position 7,410 of record VWZS01003446.1, read on the forward strand.
GCTGCCACAACATTCCTCTGGAGCTTCCCAGCTCCTGGATTCCTGGGGTGCATCCCAGCCTCGTGCTGTGTCTGCTGCTGGGACTGAGAAAAAGCCAAGCTCTGAGGACAACAAATCTGTCCCATGGCTGTGGGGACAGAGGAGATCCCAGACTGCCTCTCCTTAGGGGACAATCCCATTATTCAATGGATGAACTTTCCCATTTTATCCCAAAATTTTGGCTGTGGGATGTTGTTTTGGCTGTGGGTATTTGATGGTGTTGATGTTTTTGGAAACCTCCTGTGTTGAGAAGGTCCCTCATCCTTCTTCCACTTCCAGGAGGATTTTCCCATCCTGCTGCCAGCCCTGGAGGACACCAGGCATGGAGAAGCAGAGCCCTGACAGATTTTGGGATGGGGTCATGGCAGGGAGGTGTCTGGGAGAGCTGGAGTTACTGGAATGCTGGCTGTGGGCTCCAGGGGGGCTGGGATGGAGGAGCCACAGGGAGTTGCTGTTTTCCTTCTTTCCCTGACAAGGAGGAGAGCTGGTGCTTGAGTTTGTTTGTTTTTCTCATCCTTGTTTGCAAACTCGTTTACTGTAATAACAGCCCTGCTGGGCTTTTAAAGGACAGGTTTCCAGCACTTGGAAAAGGAGATTCAATGGATCAGGAGCAGGAGGGAGCCCTCTGCTATTTTAAATATTTTTCTCTCACAGACATCCTCTCTCCAGCCTTACCTGCTCACCACGGAGAGGTTGGAGCAGGAGATCTCCAGGGACATGCTCCAAGGGCTGGGACACCACTTCTAGGGGAGCCAGGCTGGGAGAGCAGGGCAGGAGAAGGATCCAGGGAGAGCCCAGAGCCCCTTCCAGAGCCTAAAGGGGCTCCAGGAGAGCTGGAGAGGGACTGGGGACAAGGGATGGAGGGACAGGACACAGGGAATGGATTTAAGCTGAAAGAAGAGAGATTTAGGTTTGATATATGGAAAAAATTCTTCCCTGTGAGGGTGGTGAGACCCTAGAATAGAATTCCCAGAGAAGCTGTGGCTGCCCCTGGATCCCTGGAAGTGTCCAAGGCCAGGTTGGACAGGGCTTGGAGCAACCTGGAAGGTTTCCTTGCCCATGGACCTGGGTGGAATGGAATGAAATTTAAGGTCCCTTCCAACTCAAACCGTTCCAGGACTCTGTGGTTTTGTGGAAGTGGTGATGTCACTGCTGTGCTGTCATTTGGGAAAAGCTCGCTGGGAGCTGCTCCATCATTCCATGGCACACCAGGGAAGGGTGTCCCAGTGCTGGGGCGTGGGAGTCACAGGGAGCTGGGATCAAAGCCACAGCTGTGCCAAACTCTCCTGAGCAGATGTGGGTTTTGATAAAGGAACTGGGTGATTATTGCTCTGCCTCCACGGAGTGTGTGCAAATCATTAAGTGCTTATTAATTCCTCATTAAATTCCAAGCCTGAGCAAGTGTGAGGAAGGATTCACTCCACGTGGCTCGGCCTCAGCACTGAGGATGTCACACCCTGATGTGCAAGAGGGTTTGGATGGCTCTGCACATCCAGAGGGATGTTCCTGCTCCAGGGCATCCATCACTTCTTGGTAAGACTGTCCTTGAGGAGATTCCTGCTCTTTCACTGTGCCAAATAGGATGGGATGAATCCCAGAAGACCATCCCCACATCCTCAGCCCTTGTCCCATTATTCCCAGCTGACTTTGGAAGCTGTGAGCAGGCACAGTGACAGTGGGGACAGCTGCAGGGTGACACCAAACCATGGCCACCAAAAACCTTAGCAAAGCACAAACCCCAACGCGCAGTGGTAACCCTGTTTAGACTTTTTTTTCCTTCCAAAAGGGCTACAATACAATAATAAAGTACAGAAATACTTACAATACAATAATAAAGTCAATAAATAACATCCTCAAGGAATGCTGGGCAGGCACATGCTCCAGTTTTTCTCTCCAGCTGCAGCTCTCCTTGAGCAGGTGAAGGGTCCACGAGCCAGCAGCAGAGAATTAATTGCACAAATCACGAAGCATTTTGGTTCCTGGGAGCAAATTAGAGCTCATCAAGGAAAACTTCCAGAGATTCCTTTCCCAAAGCACTTCTGCAGGGCTGTGAGGTGAGCGCTGGGGGTATCTAAAGGATATTTTTAGGGATTGTTTTGAGGTCACACCTCTCGGTGTGCTTATTCCAGCACGGACCAGGGGGGCTGGTGGCCCTTTGGGTGAGACCCTGTGGAGATGTTTTCCGTGGAGGAGAGCAGGGGATGGTTCTGCAGGAGGCAGAGGAGAATCCGGGGAGCGGCAGCTGCGGGTGGAGCAGGGACAGGCAGAGCCGGCTCAGCCGCTTCCCACGCCCCACAGATTCCCTGCGAGGTGGCTGCAGGCTGGAGACAGCACTGAGGGGCTCTGGTGGCTCCTCAGCCTCTGCTTTCCTTCTTGTCTAGATGCCTTGGGTTTTAGATTTTATGTTTTTCAGATTCTCTGCTGCCTGGTGTGTAACTCTCAAAGTTCGCGTTGGGTGTCAGTGAGTTCTGTTCACACATGATTGGACAAAACAATTCCTTCCCAGCTGGAGAATCAAGGACAACTGGTACCCAAAAATCAGAAACAACGTCAAAGGGAAGGGGGCAAGCCAGGGGGGCTGAGACTTCATAACCTGGAGCTGCAATTGGATAATTAACCCCAATGTGTAGATGAATCAAAACTTATAAAAAAGTAAAAACTCATGACCAGGATCCATCTTGGATCCATCCTGGGTGTAGCCCTGGCCAGACTCTTGCACTGCCCAAGATATATCCCTTTTAGGCCTTTCAATAAATAATAAATACCAATTTTGTCCATTTAGCTCTGTCTAGTGTCTGTTCCAGATGAGCCTGGCCATGGAATCTGCCTCAGTTCGGGTTTGGGATCAGCAGGATGCACCTGATGAGCTTTGTTTGCCCTGCTGGATCCCCCATCCCACAGCTGGGCTGCAGACAAGCCCCTCCTGCCCCATCCCAACACCCTCCAGTGCTGGGATCTTTGGGATCATTCCCTGCCCGTGTTTTGTGTGCTGTGTCTGGGTGGGGGGCTCAGGGACACCCCCAGGCTGGCACGGGGTGCTGGTGCTTGGGGGGACTTTGCAGCTCTTTTGCCACCCCTCTCTTCTTTCCCCTCCTTCCTCCTCACTCTCCTGCACAATTTAAAGAGAAAACATGGACAGCCCTGTCCTTCCTTCCCAAACTCTCCGAGTCCTTCCCTCTTTGTGCAGCACCTGGTGCCTGCTCCAAAGGAGAGGGGACAAAGAGAGGTGGCAGTGCCACATCAGGTGACATCTGCCAGCAGGATGCTGGAGGAATCACAGCCCTGGGACTGATCCAGAAGCAATGGATGGTGTCTCTCCAGGTTTCAGGGAATCATGGCTAACACAGCTTTTCCCAGAGCCCCAGCCTCTCTCCCTCCACGTGGACAAAATCAGTTCGTTTTCTTCCAAAAAGGAAAAAAAAAAAAAAAAAAAAGGCAAAGCAAACACCTCAGGCTTTGTTCAGGGAGACAAGGGCTGCAGCCTGCTCAGATGGAATTTATTTTGTGCTCAGTAATTCAATCCATTCGGGCTCAGGATGTGGCCAAGAGAGTTGAGCCAAAAAATGCAAGTTTAAAGCAACTAAATTTTATGCTGTGTATACAGTGGAGTTTGGGGTTGGCTGAGACAAGCAGTTTCCATGGGGGTTTTTTTGCAATTCCTGTTGTAGCAACGAGCTCCTTGTGCAATGGAAGGGCTGGAGAGGGGCAGGAGGGGGACTGGGACAGCTGGGATGGGGGACAAGGCTTATCACAATGGATTGATACTGGCCCAGCTGAGTGACCCTCACTGGGGACAGCGTGCTGAGAACATCCCTGTGGAAAGGGTTGGATGCTTTCCTCCCAGTCCATTCCCCCAGCATCCACATTCCTCCAGTGCCATGCAAATCTTCTCCCAGTGCTGGAATGCAGCTGCTGAGCTGTGCTTTCCCTCACTGAGGTGTCCCTCTCCCTGCTATTAACATTTTTCAGCTGGAAAAGCTGAGCAATGCTGAGCTGTGGCCCAACAGCTGGGCTGCAGATGTGGCAAAAGCCAGCCTGCAGCATCTGGGTGTGTGTCCCTGTCCCCTCCAGCCCTGTCTGCTCTCTGTGCACATCCCTGAGCCTTCATTTTGCACCTCTGAGTCCTCCATGAAGCTGCAGAGCCACTCATTAAAAATCATGGAATCAAATCCAGACAACACCCCAGGGCTCTCAGGAATAACTCCTTGTTTTCCCCTTGACCATGGGGCTATTTTTTTTTTTTTGCTGAGACCAGCCCTGCACATCCCTCAGCCGTGATTTTGGCAGGAAAATCTTGGTGTGGAAGTTGCTGGTGGGAGCTCAGCACTCCAAACCTGGAAGAGCATCAGGGCTTGGGCAAAGCAAACCTCTGCAGGGAGGTTTTCCTGTTAAATGACACTTTTTTGTCCAGGCATCATTCCCACAAAAGTGCTGTTCTTTCAGGAAGCTCATCCCAGTGGCAGAGTGGAGCCCAAGGAAAGTGCTGGGATTTATTCCCAATCCAGTGCTGGGCTGGAGGGGATTCTCCTCCAGTTTTGCCCCTGCTGCAAGCAGGGTCAGTTCACAAAACATTATCAGTTTATCAGGCTGCTCCTGGAATGTGCCCACAGCCACCCACAGGCCTGGGAGCTGCTCTCCAAATCCTTCCTTCCTTCTCTCAGGCTTTGCATTTCTGCCTGCAGAACATGCACTGCCCTGCTGAAGTCAGATTAAATTAATCCTGGAATCATTTAGGTTGGAAAAAACCTTTAATTCTCCCAACCCATCCTGTCCTATGAGAGTCACTCAGAGATGGGTATTTCATTTCACTTGTCCAGCTCAGAGGCTTCCTGATGAGAGTTTAACAAGCCAGTGGATTTTTATCCCATGAACTTCTCCAGTATCCTCATGAACCATTGGCATTCCTGGTGTTCTGTGAGCTCAGCAAGTTAATTGGGGGGAGGGAATTGGGGACCCACCTTCTTTTGGGTGCTCTCACCTGCATCATTTGATGCCTGTTTGATTCTGCATCAGGACTGACTGGACACAGCTCCTAATTCCCAAAGCCACCAAGATTCCTGTTGCCTTATCCTGGAATTCCAAGTCACCTTGGGCAAACAGAGGGCTCCTTCCCTGCCCAGAGAAGCTGTGGCTGCCCCTGGATCCCTGGAAGTGTCCAAGGCCAGGGCTTGGAGCAGCCTGGGACAGTGGAAGGTGTCCCTGCCATGGCAGGGGTAGGAATGGGATGAGCTTTAAGGTCTGTTCCAACTCAAACCATTCCATGATTCCATGATCCCATCCTGCCCCATCCCCTCCCTGGTCTTCCACCACTGCTGGGCCCCACAGCTTGTCCCCAAAAGCTCTTTGCATCCCCACAGGTTGGAATTGGAGTGGATTTTCCCCTGGAACTCGCACGTCTGTGCCAGCAGAGACCTGAGATGATCTCCTGAGCTGCTTGGAATATCCTGGACCTGCAGGAGATCTGTGCATTCCTGGAAGGTTTTCATCCATCCAGCATCACCTCGGGGGTGTCCACGCCTCACCAGTGGCAGGACACCACGGAGGTGACACATGGGCACCTCCTGGAGGCCACCACCCCTTTGGGGACACCACCATGGCAGGGGGGACTTGTGGACCCCCCAGAGCCGCTGATGAACAGATCTCCACAGGCTGGCCCATCAACTGTTAACACATTAATTAAAAGAAGAAAAAGGAGTTGGTCCCATTAAGCTCCCCATCTGTTTTAATTATCCACTGGAGCTCACAGAAAGCTTTGTACACACTGTAATTGCATAATTAAAACGAACTGTTGGGAGATAGATGGCACTGAGATGACTGGGGAGAGAAAAGCAGCCCTTGCTCCTGCTCTGCTGCTGCTGAAGAGCATTTTAATTAGAAAGAAACATTTTAAAAACCCCTTTTTGGGCTGGGCTTAGCATTGCACAGCCCCAGCTGACTTCTGAGATCTTCCCAGGGGTGTTTGTGCCATCTCCACCCTCAGCAGAAGCAGAGACAGCATCAAACCCCACTTTGCTGATAGCTGGCATGAAAATTTGTGCTGCTCCACAAATTCTGGATTTCCAGCCCAAATCAGCACCTGGATGCAGCTACATCCAGCCTCTCCTGCCTTGTGCCCATCTCAGCAGAGCCAAGGGAGTTTGTCTGGCAGCTCCCAAAACCAGGCTCATCCAAAGGGATCACATCCAAAACCCAGCTGCTTCTTCTTGGGCATGGAGCAGGTGGCCTTGTGCTCGTGACAGAAGTTTTAAAAATCAAAATATTAGTCTGAAGAAGAGAAAACAACAAGCGTAACAAACTTCCTGTGAAGCAGAGGGAATTCTTCACATTTTTTTGAGGGGGAGGTTGTCTGTGGGTTGGTTTTTTTTTATAATTCTTGTGGTATTGAACGGATCTTCTCATGTCTTGTTTTTCCCAGCTTGCTGCTTTTCCACGTTCCCTGCAAACCTAATCTTTGGATTAATAATTTTATTTTTCTTGACATTAAACTTCTGATCTGTGCTGAGAAAACACAATGAGGTCACTGTGAGTCCTCAAAACTGGCAAAAGTCCTTCTGGTTCAAAGCCCTCCTGGGACAAGCCTCTGACAAGGAGGAGATCCAAAACACAACTGTTCCCGAGGAAAATATGACTGTGGATCAGGCCAGGAACGAGCTCATGACAAGGAAAACACTGGAATGGAATCAGAGCAGAGCTCTGCAGCCAGAACCTCCCAAAATTAAATGTCAGCTCCGAGACACATGGATAACTTGCAAGGGTCTTCTGGAGCCAAGGTAAACTTGGGATAATCTCCCTGGTACCACCTCCTCCTTGGCATGGTCCTGATGGATGGTTTCTGTCACATCCTATCTCCCAGGGGCTGGTGTTTTGTTACAAAGCAATTTTCCTGGCAGGGAATGATGATTCCATCAAAACAGAGGTGTTTTGTGGGAATGTGACTGACCCTCCTCACGAGGACAGGTTTTGATTTTTCTTTAGGGACAAACTTCCCTCTCCATGACAAGACAGGTGTAACTGTGTTGAGGGAGTTTTGCACCACTTATTCAGTGGTTTGTCTCAGTTTCTTCTGCTTTCACTCAGAGCCAGGATTAAAAAATACACAAAGGAAACGGATTTTCTTTTGTTTGGGCTTGGTTGTTTATTAAATGTTATCAAAAAGTACAGAGTGTCCAGCAGCATTTCTAGCACCTGCTAGAAGTGAGGAAAATGGAGGAAGATGCAGCTGCTACAAGGTCTCTTAAAACTAAACAGTCCAACAGAGAATTAACACCTATATTATTTATCCTTTTAACCCAATAACTAAATTCCCATGACTCTCAGTGTGACACTGACTGACCAACCAGAAACTCCTGCCTGAAACCATGAAGAAGAAGGAAGATGAACACCAAAAGAGACACCACCCAAAATCCTCCATCTTGTCCCACACCTATTACTGTATTATAAAAACCCCAAATTCCAAACCCTTCACCATGTGAAATCACACACTTCTATTTCACTGCACACCCGTGATTTTAACTCCATCACTCCAATTTGGAGCCTTCTCCAAGGGCTCAGGTCCAAAGCAGTGTTCTGCAGGGGGTCAGTGCCAGAAAGCACAGAAAGCTCAAAAATCCCAGGATTCTCGGATCCAACAGACAGGTTATCCTTTTTAATCAGAGCTGGAATAAAAGGCTCGGATTCATCCTGGTTTGTCTTTGGAGTTTTGTTTCCTGGCAGATTCCAAGGTGTTTTTGAAATGAGTTTGCAAACATGGAGAGCACTCCCAGCAATCCTGGCAGGCAGCAGCTCCAAACATCCCACAGCAACCCAAGGCATGGAGAAAAACCTTCCACCTGCAAGAGTTCATTTGTGGGATCCTCATGGAGATGGACCCAAGCAAACCCTCTGTTTAAGTGATGCTTTTCCCTGTTTTTTCCTCTCCCAGAGTTTTTTTTTTTTTCAGACAAAAAGCTGGTGTTGGTTGCTCAGCTCTGCAAAAAAAAAATAAAAAATGTGGAGAGGGGAATGGTTACAGATCCCTGTGGATGTGGCACTTGTTAAGGGCTTTAAAGGCTGGGTCTGAAGACTTCTGAGGGCTTTTCCAACCTTAACTCCTTCAAGTTCCATCATGGATCCCCAGCAGGAGATGCTGGGATTTCTGCCCATACAAAACTGTGGAAAACATCACAAATTAAAGCAATGAAATGGGGTCATGGCAGCAATTGGAGAATTGGAGGTGTCCAGTCCTGGATGCAGCAATGCACTCCAGGACGGGGTCCTGAAGCACCCAGAGGGTGGAAAAACACAAAAGCACCTGGCTGGAATTTTCTTGGAAAGCCAGTCTTGAAAGTGGTTGTTTTTTGTTTTTTTTTTTAATTTATTTAGAGTTAGTTTGTTTTTATTTAAGTTAGGATTGAATATTTAAGAGACAGATTTTTTTGTTCGGACTTGGTTGTTTACTAAATTTTATTTAAAGTACAGAGAGTTTTGTAACACTTTTAGTTATTAAGCCAAAAGTGAGAAAATTGAGGTATATCTAATTAGTTACAAGGTTTTTTAAAGGCTAACTATCTAATTAAGAGCTAACATCTATATTATTTATATTTTTGACCCAATAACCAAACACTTGTGACCTGCACTGTGGTACTACCTATCTAACCTAAAAACTATTACTTGAAATTATGAAAAAGAAGGAAGAAGAAAGAAAGAGATAACACTCAAGAACATCCATCTTGTCCCATAGTTATTACTATATTTTAAAAATTCCAAATTCAAAACGTTTTACCATGTGAAATTATATACTTCTATTTTAATTGCACACCCGTGATTTTAACCCCATCAGTCAAATTTGGAGTCTTCTCCAAGGATTCAGGTCCAAAGCAGTGTTCTGCAGGGGGTTAGTGATAGAAAACACAGAAAGCTCAAAACTCCCAGGTTTTTGGGTCCCAACAAGCCACTCTGAATCCCAGTGGAATTCCCAGGTTGGAATTCCTTGCTCATGTGTGCTCTGGAAAACTCCCTGGCCTGGGATTGGGAAGCAAATCTCATGGATGGCTTAGCTGAGATGTGTTTTGCCACAGGCCTAATGCTCTGGAAAATTAGAATGCAGGCTTCATCTTCTCTCCTTTCTTCTCTCAAGTGTACTCTGGAATTAATTGAGCTCAGTGTTGGAGTGAAATTGTTGCGAAACATACAGAAAAAAAAGGACTTTTTAGTCCAAAACTCTTTTTGAGACATTTTTAGTGCACAGTTTGCCAAGCCACGGCTCAGTTTTGTTGGCTGTTGCAACGGGAAATTTGTTTTGAGTGTCTGCTACCACGGATGTGATCCATGGTGGCTTTCTCTGGAGAGCAAAATTCACCCAAATCGATTGCTCAGGGTCAAAATAGTGAAGCACCTTTTGGGAAATCTCTTCCACTCTGGAGAAGGTTTTCTTGGGAAAGGCCACCAGTAGTCACCAAAATGCAGTTGCTCCCCTGAACACATAAATATGTGAATATATGAATATAAACTGCCCCAATTCCCACTGAAGTAAAAGAGTCAAAAATGCAGAAAGAGGAATAAAATCAGACTAATGCTCTGAGGGTGGATCAACATCACACAATCCCAGAATGGTTTGGGTTGGAAGGGACCTTAAAAATTGTCCAGCTCCCCCCCTGCCATGGGCAGGGACACCTTCCATTATCCCAGAGTGCTCCAAATCCCATCCAGCCTGGCCTTGGACACTTCCAGGGATTTGGGGCAGCCACAGCTTCTCTGGGCACCCTGTGCCAGGGCCTCCCCACCCTCACAGGGAAGGATTTTAAAGAGGCCCTGAGGATTCTTGCAGGGTTTATTAATTGGGGTGTTGTTTTTTCAGTTAATGAGAGCGACCAAAAGGAGCCCAGAGAGATGAAGAAATGGGAAGGATCTGGATACTTTGCTGTAGCGGCCAAGCCAAGAAACTGGGATGGTTCTGGTGTAGGGGGTCCAAACCAACTATGCTCTAGATTTCCAAAAAAATAATTAAAAAGAAAGAAAGAAAGAAAAAAGCCAGATTTCTGAGGGATTTTTATTCCACAACTTTTACAAAAGCTCTGAAAAACTCTTTGTCTGGACCCACCCAGAACTGCTCGTGGGACCAGCACCGAGGTTTTGCTCCTGGCGTCAGCTCCCCGTCCCTTTTGTGCAGCAATTTTTCTTCCCACTGAGGTCACTGCTGAACAGAAAGCTCTGGTTGTTTGGAAGCAGCAAGTTTCCTGTACAGAAACATCCAAATGAAACATTTCAGCTCTGGGGAACCTTCCCTCCCACCCGCTCTGCCTTTGCCTGATTCTCCCCGTGGAAAATCCCTGGTGCTGCAAACGCAGGGCTCATCCCTGTCCCCCTGCCCTGTCTGGGATGCACAGAGCACAAATCCACCTTCCCACTGCTTACCCCTCCTGCCAAGCACCGACCTGGAGTGTGTTCAGCCACTGATCAGCTTCCTGGGAAGCCCAGTGAGGTGGTTTTTAATGGAAGTGGAGGGGACACCTTGATTTTCCATCCCAGGCTCAAAGCAGGTGCCTGCCACGCTCAGCAGGTGTTAGAGAGGGAATCATCAGGGGGCTGGAATTGCCACAGCTCAGGTACCACTGCACTGAAATTGTCCATCCCCATGGAATATTGCAAGGGAGGCAATTCCCAGCCCATCTGTTTGCTAGATGATGAGCAGCACAAGGCTGTGTTTGGGCTGATGGTGATGCTGGTGACACGGCTCTGCTCAGGCTCCAGAGGGGTTGGGGACATTCCAACATGAAATTCCCGAAGGCACACAGAGCTGTGTGCTCCTCACTTTTTCCAGAGCCCCTCTCTGGATACCTGCTCACTCTGGAGCCCCTTGCAGGCTCATGAGGAGCTGATTTCCCACTCCATGGCACTTTGGAGCTGCTCTCCCTGGGTTGCACTCTCAGCTCCCTGCCCAGTGTGGCTCAGTCCTGAGCTGGCCTGGCTCCTTTCCCTGCTGGGACAGTCCCAGCTGATGGCAGGGTTTCTTCTGGGTGTAGATCTTAGCTTTCCATCCAGGACCTCCTGGTTTCCTTCTCTCCAAATGCCTGAGCTGTGGGCAGGACAAACCTCCAGTGCTCCAGATCAATGCCTGGTGTTCCCAAACCTGAGGAGACTTTCCTTCCCCACACTTGGGCACTGCTGCTTCACACCCCGTTCTCCTGCCTTGCCTCCTTCTCCTTTTCCATGTCATCCACAAGAAAGCAAAGGGAGAAACAGAACCAGAATCATGGAATGGTTTGGTTTGGAAGGGACCTTAAAGCTCATCTTGTTCCACCCCTGCCATGAGCCTGGACAATTTCCAGTATCCCAGGTTTCTCCAAACTCCATCTAACTTGTCCTGGGACACTTCCAGGGATCCAGGGGCAGCCACAGCTCCTCTGGGCACCCTGTGCCAGGGCCTCCCCAATATCTCCTGGATGTTTCTCATCCAAAGATGAGCAGTGCACACGTGGGATCCCACCTGGGCAATCCCAAGCAGTGCAGATTGTTCCTGGTGAGCTCCTGGCAGCATCGGGGCTCTCAGGCTTGGAAGCAGCTCTAGGACAGCAAGGAAAAACAGAACACTGATGATGCTTTCCATGGAAAATGGCAGCTTCCATCCCAAAGGGCAGCTCCAGCCCCCCAGTGGGGCCCTGCCCAGCCATGGGATGGGGTTTAGTGGTGGATTTTTAGGTTAACATTGGACTCATTGATCTGACAGGTCTTTTCTTAATGATTCCATGATTCTATGGAACAAAACTGGGGATCTCATCCTTCCTGAAAATGTTCATCTCCATCCCCTGGCATGTATCACTTCTGTGAAATACCCAGGAAAACCTTGAAATCAGACAAAGAATATAGGGAAAAACTACCTTGGAATGATCTGCTTGATTGTATTTCCATCACCCTCCCATACCAGCTGCAACACAAAGGACAGGAAAAGTAATAAACTGTTTAAAAAGTCGTATTTCAAGTTAACTACCCTTTTCTGATGCTCCAGAACAGCCTGTGCCGGGCTGAGCCAGAGCCTTGGAAGAAAAATGAAGGGTTGTTCTTGCTTGGTCTGAACTGGTTCGTTGAGTCATGCTCTTAGTTAATCCCTGGCATCGGCACAGCGCAAAATCCTGCTGGAGGGGAAAAACTCACTCAGGGAAAGTTCAGGCCGTTCGTGCTGCTCCAAAAGGGGCGAGCAGACAAAGCCTTCTTGTTTCACAGGCGGGGGAGAGCAGAGAGGAAGAGGGAGGCGAGGAAGGAAGGGCGAGGGGTGGCGGGATGGAGCTGGAGAAGAGGCGGATTTGGGATGCCTGCCCACGGCGTGCTGCTCGCCCAGCCCCAGCCAGCCAGGACGCATTTTTGCAATGCTTGAGCTGTGTCAAGAAGAGGCATTCCCTGTGCCACAGGGGTGCGTGCCTTGGAGGGGCAGGACAAGACAAAGCACGGGCTCAGGGGGGTGGGAAGATCCGGGTTTGGGGAGGAATGCCAGTTCCTTGGAGAAGAGCCCATTGGTGGTGCAGGGAAAAGGTGGGATGGGAAGAGCAGGGTTTGGGAAAGAAGACTGGGACCCTACTGTTGGTGGCATGGAGAGAAGAAGATTTGGGGAGCATGGGGAAGAGCAGGATTTGGGGAGGAATGTCAGGTCCTTGGAGAAGATACCGTTGGTGGCATGGGGAGAAGGTGGGATGGAAAGAGCAGGATTTGGGAAAGAACATTGGGATCCTGGAGAAGATACCGTTGGTGGCATGGGGAGAAGGTGGAATGGGAAGAGCAGGATTTGGGGAAGAATGTCAGGTCCCTGTTGATGGTGCAGGGAAAAGGTGGGATGGGAAGAGCAGGATTTGGGGAGGAATGTCAGGTCTCTGGAGAAGGTGACATGGGGACATGGGGACATGGGGAGAAGTTGGGATGGGAAGAAGTGCCTGATACACCAGAGTGGTGGGCAAGTTTTTCCAGGCAGGGAAAGCTTTCCCAGGCAGGTTGATGGATGCTCCTTTTGTCCAACAGCTCCGATGCAGGCAGAGTTTGGAATGCCCCTCCAGAATAGACACAAAGCAATTCCCTTGGCAAAGATTGGGGTGACACTTTGTGCAAACTGTGCTCACCTTGAGAGCCCTTTCCACCCCATCCCATGCCAGGAGAGGTGGTGGGATAGGAATGAAGGACCTTTTTCCACCACACACATCCAGGCTGAGCCAAGCTCTGGCCCCACAGGAGGCCTCAGCAGGTCGGGACACATGGCTCAGCATGGCTCAGCTGTGACAGGACGCATGGCACAGCTCCAGGCAGGCCACCACCTCCTCCTCACCTCCACTGCTGTCATCAAAGGGTGGCAGCCAGGTGAACGCCTCTTGCTCTTGCTGGCTGACTTCCAGGGCACAATTAGAAAGGCAAAACTGGATAATTAGGGATGCCTCAGAGCTGGCCATCAAGCCAGACGCTGATGGGTCTCCAGGGAAGATCTCTGAGCTCGTGCTCTGGAGGATCACAGCAGCCATCAGCCAAATGTGATCTAATAAGCAAATAAATAATCTGCAAATCGACTGCAGCTCTGACAAGTTCCTGCATCTGCAGTGCCCTGGAACTGCTCAGGGCAGTCAGGTTGGGTAATTCCTCCTGCTTCCAAGTCAAGCTGCTGTTTTGCTCCTCTATGAGGAGCAGATCTGCAAAAGCTGTGGGAGGAAGGGGAATGGCTCTGAGAGCACAGCATTGGGCCAGAGGTTCTCCTGCTCACCCTGTGGAGTGAAATAATTGAATAATTAGTGAATAACTGCTGCCCCTTGGCTCCTTGTGCTCCTGGATAAGAGAAGTTGATGCCCAGCTCTTGTTTTCTGTCCAGCATCCCAAGGGATGAGTTCACAATGAGTGAACTCTGGTCTGGGCAGGAAATACATTCATATTCCATTTTATTATATTCTGTAGAATATTATCTAGCCTGCAAAATCATGTCACTGCACCTTTTATTCTCTTTGCATCTATATTGTCCCTCTCATCTCAGTGTCACCCACCATCTATGTCTGCAGTGACTTCCAGATCAGGCAGGAGACAGAATGAATCATAAAAGTCACTTTGCATTGGCTCACTCCTAGAATATTCCTCACCTTAAATCCTTACCCAGCTTAAAATGAGGTTTCCACATTTCAAAGGGGTGTTCTTTTTTAATCCCACCACGCTTCCCAGGTAAGCCTTCCCTGGTTGCCTCTGTTGGGAAATGAGGCCGTTGAGCAGCTGCAGGGGCCTAAATTGTGTTCACAGTTGAGTTTGGATTTAACAGAGGATAGAGAAAGGAAAGATCAGAGGGGAAATTCTTCTCTTGGAAATAGGAAAATCAGTTCCAAGATAAGAGAAGATGACCATGAATCCATCAGGGCTGCACAAGGACAGATTTGATTCTTCCCTGTGAGGGTTTTAAGGCCCTGGCACAGGGTACTCAGAGAAGCTGTGGCTGCTCCTGGATCCCTGGAAGTGTCCAAGGCCAGGCTGGATGAGGCTTGGAGCAACCTGGGATGGTGGAAGGTGTCCCTGGCCATGAAAAAGGGGTGGAACTGGATGATTCTTAAGGTCCCTTCAACCCAAACCATTCCATGATTCTGTGACATGTCACTTAAGGCCCAGATGGCTGAAGTCCTGTATGGGGGAGAACATCACCCTACCAAATATCCCCCTTTTGTGGGGTAACCCCTCTGCAGAGCCAGCTGGGTGGATGAAATCCACCTTTTAATATGTAATTTTCTATAAGTTTGTAATTTAGAGTACAGCACCAATGCTCTACTTCATGGAGTGGGTTGTTTTTTTTTGAAGGACAGCTGCCTCCTGGGATCTTCCTGCCAGTCTTTAATCCTTTAATGGGAGCTTTATGGATATTCTATGGAGCTTAGGTTTTAACAGCAAGCTGAGAAGCCCCTCCCTCCCTTTGTTAAAGCAATGTTACACCTGGCCCTGCTGGTGCTGCAGGTAGAATCCATGGTGGGATCCTTTTTCCCTGCCCAGCAGAGCTTGAATTCTTGTTTGTGCCAATTTGCTCTTTTTTTTTTTTTGTAGTTACCTGCTGGATCTGTTCAACAGTCCAGCTGCCCAAATCCACACTAAAAGGTGGAAAACACCATCCTGCATCTCCCACCTGCAAGGCATTGGGTTTCTTGGGGCTTTTTGCACAGGTGAAAATGAGATTCTGATGTTCTTCACAGCAAGGAGTGACACAGAGCTGGTTCCTCTGGTTATATGTCTGCTTTCCTGGGCTTTTCCTGAACTGAAAATTGCATCCTGCTGCATTTCAATGCTCAGTCACCTATGGAGTGAGTGGCTGGGAGGCTGTGGTGGTGTTTGCAAAGATTTCCAGGGCTTCAGCTTCCTCCTGCTCTTCCCAGAATCTGCCCAGGCTGTTCCTTGGCTTTTGGGGCTATTTGCCAGGAAAAAGTGTTTAAGGAGCTCCTGACACCTCTGTCTTTGCACAGCACTCCTCTCCTTGCCAAGAAGCTGGAGCAGAGCATGGTTGGCTTGGAAAAATGTTTTGGGTTGTGACTTTTAGAGCAGGGTCAGCATGGAACAGCCACAATTCCCACGAACAGTGGGACAGGAGACCCTGCTATGGCCACCAAACCCTCTGGGAGGGTGACAGAGGCCACCACGCCGACTGACAGAGCTGTGGAGGGAGATCAGCCAGCCCTGGGAGAAACTCTTGCCGTGGGGCGGCTTAATTACACCCTGAGCTGAGCAGCTCAGGGCCCTTTGATGTGGGGACATGGCACAGGTATCTCGCAGAGGAGATGTCTCCTCAGCAGCCGCCGTCTAGACTCCTGTGCACAGCTGGGAGGGGGTGACTCAGCCCATCTGCATCCTCCTCCCCCCCATTCCGAGGTGACTCTGAGGGACAACGGGATGGCAGCCCTGAGCAGAGGCCACCTCACTCCCAGGAGTGCTCTGGGCACAGGGTGAGCTGCTCCAGGCAGGTAGGGCTGGCAGGTTGCTCTGCCTCCCGTGGCTGCTCCATGGATGCTTCCACAGGCTCCCAAATCCACTGCATGGGATGTTTTCCCTGTGTTTTAAGTTATCTGTTTGCATCATAAGATTTCAAGGCCTCATTAATTGTTGGACAGGGCTTGGAGCAGCCTGGGGTAGTGGAAGGTGTCCCTGCCCATAGCAGGAGGAAGAAGGGGATGGTTTTGAGGTCCTTTCCAACCCAAACCATCCTGGGATTCCATGATCTTATGCAATGACCAGCATCTTCTCTCCAGTTCCCCAGGCTGGAGATGGCAGCCAGGGACAAGTCATGTCCAAGTTCTGCCCAATTTGGGGTGAAACCGTGACTTAATTGGAGCATGGGTGTCACCAAAATAGCTCCTAGCAGGGAGTTGAACTAATTAAAGTCCATTTAGGGGAAGGAGCTGCCTTTCCTGTGGCAGGAGACAGCAGCTTCCTGGGCTCTAATAAAGTCAGGGAGGAAAGCATGGACGTGGTCATGGATACGGGAATGCTGCTCGTTAGGAACCTTCAGGGGAGGAACCACTTTTGCTCAATTACCTGGAAATGTAGGAACGTTCCCAGGCTCTCAGCAGGGAGGTGTGAGCTGATGGCACCTGTGCTCTGTAGGGACATCAGCTGTAGGGTCAGCACAGCTCCTCCAGCTCACCAGCACCAGCGAGTTCTGACACAGGGACATGAAGGAAAATACAAAATAAATTAATGTGTTTTGTTCTTTATTCTCCCTGTCAGGCCCTAAATGTTCTCTGTGTCTCCCGTGACCTTGAGAGTGGTCCTGCATCCTTGGGGACCTCTTTTTTGGCTTTCCCAGCTCCATAAACCAGCCTCACAGGGAAGAATTTCTTCCCAGTATCACATCTGGCAGTGGGAAGTCATTCCTTGTGTCCTGTCCCTCCATCTCTTGTCCCAAGTCCCTCTCCAGCTCTTTAGGCACTGGAAGGGGCTCTCTGGAGCTTTCTCCTCTCCATGTGAGCACCCCCTGGTCTCTCAGCCTTTCCTTTTGGAGAGGGAGCGTGCTTCCCAAATCCAGAAGAGAGGCAGACTGGAGTCTCTCTAAGGCCAACTCCTGTGCCAGCAGCACCTTCCCTACTCGGTGTTTTTCCCACTTTTGATCTCAAGAGACAAATGGAAACATCTGACAAGCAAATGACACCGTTCCCTCCCAGCCCTACCCCACCATGGAACCGTTCCCTTCCAGGTCCTGCACCCGTGACCTTTGGGAAAAGGCCATGTCCAGGGGCAGAGCAGAGATTTCACCCCCAGTCTTGGTGGGGGGATGTGCCTTCTGCAACCCAACTTTGCAGGAATTCTGGCTTTCCATGCTGGGGACAGGGTTCCCTTTCCCCCCATCCTGCCCTTGGAAGGTTGGCTTAACCCAGCTCTGGATTTCTGTCTCCCCCGATAAAGATCCATGTGAAATTTATCTTGCCATCTTTCATTAAAATAAACCAATTAAGCAATGCTGAGGAGCCTCTGATCCAGCCCAGCTCTGTCAGTTGGTGAATCCCTGTTTCCAAAGCATCTTCCCTCTCTGCTTACCCTCACATCAAAGCAAGCCAGGGACCAGCCCCGTCCTTGGAGCAAAGCCTGTCAAGAGATTGGGGAAACAGCTGATTTAATGCCGAGGAAATTAGTAACCAAATCAGTTCTTAGCCAAACGGCTCCTCTTCTTGATCTTGGGAAAAGTGGTGTTTAAATTCTCAATCTCATGGTTTTAGACTCAGGAAATGTGATTACACATCTGTCATTATTTTACTCTTCTGTGTTGATGGCTCATATTAAACAAACCACATTCCTGAATCACTTAGTAATCTCTGCTGTTCCCTTTCCTTGCCGAGGAGACAAGTCCCAGCTTGACATCCCCATCCCTGTTGCTCACAGCTCTGCTGTGAACCAACCTGCAAAGCCGTGCTGGCACCAGCTGCAGGAGTGTTTGCACCTCCGACCTCTTTTTCTCCAGCTTCCCACAATTCTGCAGCCCCCTTTTCTCCCAAACCACGTTTGGGTGAGGAGCAGGACATCCACACCCTGCTGAGATCCATGTGTTTCTTGGAAAGGTGGTCCAGCCTTCCCCTGCCTTCCACTGAGCAGGTAAGAACATGTGCTTTGGGCTTGGACACCAGTCAAAAAGGGCAGGTCCTTCCAAGCAGAGCACCATTCCCAGGGATCCCAGTGCCTCAGCAAGCCGGGAGGACGTGGAGAGCCCCACGGCTCCTGCGGGATGGGCTCCCAGCGGCCACACTGGAGGAGCCTGCCCTGAAAAACACCACCTCTGCAGGGACACTGAGCTTTTCTCTTGGTGGCTTTATCTTCCAGCTGTGCTGAGACAACGCCAAGCTCGCCATGGAGCTGCTGGAGGAACCTGGCTCGTAAATGTTCCCAGCACCAGGTAGGAAAACAAGGGACAGATTTAATGGTGTTGGGGATGGAAGGGAGTGGTGGGGCAGGTGGTGACCTGGTACTCGTGGGGACATTGGAGATGTGGGGCTGCGGTGTTGACTGAGAGGTGCCTATCCAGGTGTTTCCCACAGCTTGTGAAATCCTTCCTACCTCTGGAAACTCAGCAGAGGATCTCAGGGAAATGGGTGTTGGAAAGATTTGCCTTCTCCTGCTGAGGTTGGCCAAGCATTGGCAGCCATGCTCCTTGTGGCCGTGTTTTTCCTTTATCACATTTTGGCACAAGAGCTGTGCCAGGAATGGTGAAGATATCTGGGAATTCTTGTGGAGGATGGTATGGTCTCGGGAAAACCCCGAGCTCCTGGTGCAATGCTGTTTGCTTGGATCTTGGGTTTTCCCTTGGTTTTGTTGGTGTGATTTCCATCTTTTGCCTGCACCAAGCCCCAGATTTGTCCCATCCTGGCAGCTGCCAGAGGTGGAAGGGTTGGAGTGGATGGGAAGTGCTCCTTGTCAGCAAACCCACCATGTTTGTGCTGGACTGATTCCTGTGGGAGAAGCGTGGCTGCTGTGGCATCGCCCTGTTCTTGTCAAAAATGGATCCATTCGGTTCAAAACAGCTCCTTTTGTTCTCTGCCATGTGACATGGGGAGTTTTCCTCCACCAACCCCTACAGGATGAGAAGGGAAGGTCCCGGTGGAGTGGGATCGAAGCAAAATAGTGGTGGGAGTGGGAGGGCAAGGTTGGGTGTGGGCAGGGGACCACTCCTTGCTGTGGGAGTTTGGGTGAGGTCCTGGGGGCACCTCTGCTCCCACCCTGCACCCAGAAGCTGGGAAAGATCCAGTTCCCTTGGTACAGGGCATCCAGAGCTCCATCTTCCACAGCCACCCACCTGAGGGTGGTTTGGGCAGTGGGTGCAGCACTCTGCCTTCGGGTCCTGGTGCTTCCAAGCTTCCATAACCTGAGGAATGAGCTGGGATTGCTGAATTCCAAGCTGCCTGTGGCCTTTGGATTTTTATACATGTGTACGGCTGGTTTTCCTTGGGTGTTTTTGGCAGGGATCCCCTCTGGATTGCATTGGGTCACAGAGTTTGGGGACAAGGGCTCAAGAGCACTTTATGCTTCATGGTGGATCTTTGCTTATTTAAAAAAATCTTCAAGATTGATGTTGGCACTGTCAAACTGCTGGAGCAAGTCCAGAGGAGGCCATGAAGGTGTTCCAAGGCTCTGGAGCCAGGCTGGGAGAGCTGGGAATGTTCACCTGGAGGAGAGAAGGCTCAGAGCCTCTTCCAGAGCCTAAAGGGGCTCCAGGAGAGCTGGAGAGGGACTGGGGACAAGGGACAGTAGAGCAGGACACAGGGAATGGCTTCCACTGCCAGAGGGCAGGGATGGATGGGATATTGGGAATTCCTGGCTGTGAGGGTGGTGAGGCCCTGGCACAGGGTGCCCAGAGAAGCTGTGGCTACCCCTGGATCCCTGGAATTATCCAAGGCCAGGCTGGACATCGGGGTTGGAGCAGCCTGGGATAGTGGAAGGTGTCCCTGCCATGGCAGGGGTGGAACAAGATGGTTTTTAAAGTCCCTTCCAACCCAAACCGTTCCATGAAACTCCTCTGGGCCCAGTGGAACACAGCACCAGGCTCTCTTGGCAAGCAGAGCAGCTTGGGAGGAGCATTTGTAGGATGGCTCTTTTTAAACAATTAAGAGCTTCTCCAGCTCATTTCCTTCAATGCCCTCACAGAGCAAATCAGCTTAATTAGCAGTCTTAGTGAATAATTAATTTTCTCACAGGTTTTTTTGATAGCTTCTTTAAAGCAAGAGGGTTTGAGCAGCTCCTGGCATGACCACAGCTCAATCCTTCAGCCTGCAGACCCCGAGGCCCATTTATTCCCTTATGGACAGTGGAAATGGCCAAAAAATGGCACAAGAAGGGACCAGTGGCATGGAGAAGTTTTCCACACAGTTTTCCACCCCCAGTATCCCGTGGAAATGCAGCTTATCGATGTCCTAGCAAAGCACTGATGTGTGACCTTAAAACCTGCTGCTCAGCCAGCTGATAGAGAGAGGTTTGAGGCTCCAAAGCCATAAAAATCAAGTTTATTTTCAGCTTTGCTTCTGCTTTTAATGACAGGAGGGTCTGCTGTTGTTTAGACCTGAGTGGAGAGACTTTAATTACTACTCTGGTGCCAAGGATGTAAATATGGACTCAGGGAAGCAGCGAGGGTTATTAAAGAGAAAAGTCTGTAATTGCTGGGCCCCTCCCTCTCCATCAGATTTTCCTCTTGCTCTGGTTTGGAGAGGACCGGCTGATCCAGTCAGGCTGTTTCTGGCCATGGGTTGCAGGCTCTCCCTGAGGAAGGGGAATATCCAGCAGCACCCACCCAAGTCAGGATGGAATCACTTTTATCCAGGCAGAAAAATTTTGCAGAATCCCTGTTTTTTAGCATGGCTGCACAGAGATGTTTGCAGTGTGAGCAGCAGGGCAGGCATTTTGGGTGGCTTTTCCCTGGGGAGATCTTTTTGCTGTGGAAGAAACTCCCAGCCCAGCTGTAAACAGCTTCTCTCTCAGATGCAAACACTCCCGTGGCTTTTTTTTAAAAAAAAAAAAAACGCCTATCTTTGATTTCATTTAATAATGGATGAATTATCAGAAATATGTGCTGGCAAGCAGCCCAGGTTTTGTCAGGAGGCAAACGACTTCAGTAACGTGTCGGTTGAAAATATTTTTAAAAAGAAAAAAGGGAGCAAGAACAAATAAAATTAAAAGAAAAGAAAGTCAGTCTATGCAAAAGCCTCTGGGGATGGGAAAAAAAAACTGACTGCAGAACTTTTTTTCTCTCCCTTTTCCTTCATGTCTGTGCTGAGGGTAGGACTTGTCTCAGTGAACTCATGTCTCTCCAAGAGCACACTCTCACTCCTGTGGGGTGGAGGGGGAATATGGAGGTTGTGTCCCCTCTGGAGGAGCATTATCTCCTCCAAAAAAATTTGGCACAGCCTTTTGGAAGTGTGGGTGCAGAGATGTGATGCTGTTCACCACATCTCAAGCCATGCACCCAAATCCTCCATCCATGGCCGTGCCCATCCCTGGGGTGGCACCGCAGGGAGCAGGCAGTGGGTGCCAAGGGGGATTTTCTCCCCAGGGCTGGAACGTGTTGGGTGAAGCAATCCCAGGCAGCCATGGACAGGAATGGGGTGAATCCAGGGCGAGCAGAGCCAGGGGAAGGCACAGCCATGGATGGAGAGATGGGGGATTTGGATGCATGGCCTGAGAGGTGCTCAAGAGCATCCCATCTCTGCACTGTCACTCCTGTGGGGTGGAGGAGGAATATCAGGGCTGTGTCCCCTCTGGAGGGGCATCATCTCCTCAAAAAAAATTTGGCACAGCCTTTTGGAAGTGTGGGTGCAGAGATGTGATGCTGTTCACCACATCTCAAGCCATGCACCCAAATCCTCCATCCATGGCCGTGCCCATCCCTGGGGTGGCACCGCAGGGAGCAGGCAGTGGGTGCCAAGGGGGATTTTCTCCCCAGGGCTGGAACGTGTTGGGTGAAGCAATCCCAGGCAGCCATGGACAGGAATGGGGTGAATCCAGGGTGAGCAGAGCCGGGGGAAGGCAGCTCCTTCCCAGGGGCCTGCACCGACGCGCGGGGCCCGGCATGGCCTCCACACAGGGCCCTGCTCCTTCCAACCCTTCAAAGCCAGCCCAGCACCAGAGAATGGAGTGAGGGCAACACTGAGGACAAGGATTTGGAGTTGTGAGCCCATGTGAGCTGGGAGCCCAAAAAAGCCAGCTGGGTGCTGGGCTGATCCCACAGGGAAAAGGGGAGGATTCTCCTCCTCTGATCCCACCTGCAGAGCTGCCTCCGGCATCCCCAGCTTCAGAAAGATGTGGAACTGCTGGAACAATCCAGAGAAAGTCATGGGGTTGTTCTGAGGGCTGGACTCTGCTCTGGAGCCAGGCTGGGAGAGCTGGGAATGTTCAACTGGAGAGGAGAAGGATCCAGGGAGAGCTCAGAGCCCCTTCCAGGACCTAAAGGGGCTCCAGGAGAGCTGGAGAGGGACTGGGGACAAGGGATGGAGGGACAGACAAAAGGACAAGGGAGAATGACTTCACTCAGATCAGGGTTAGATGGGATACTGGGAAGGAATTCCTGGCTGTGAGGGTGGTCAGGCCCTGGCACAGGGTGCCCAGAGAAGCTGTGGCTGCCCCTGGATCCCTGGAATTATCCAAGGCCAGGCTGGATGGGGTTGGAGCATCCTGGGATAGTGGAAATTGTCCCTGCCCATGGAAAGGGGGTGGAATGAGATGATCTTTAAGGTGCCTTCCAACCCAAACCATTCTGGAATTCAATGACTCCATGATCCCTTTGGTCATCCTGCTGGCTCTGGGTGCTTTGGGATTCATTTTTGGGATCCCAACACTGGTGACAACATCACCTTCCACAGCCATGGCTGCTTTGGCTGTGTGGAGGGACATTTCCCACCTGTCCTTCATTGTGCTGATTTTAAAATGGAAATGGAGAAACAGGGAATTGCATCCTAAAAGCCTGACTCCATTTCAGCTGCTTGCTCCAGCTGGTGAATTCAGCTTTGTTTTGCTCTAGAGAGTGATCTCTCCAAAGAAAGCAAAGCCCACATGAAGAAGCTGCCCACGGGATGCTCAGCCCTGGCAGGTTTGGGATCAGTCCCTGTGTCCTGGCAGCGTGGCTGAGGCAGGAGATGCTCCTGAGCCAGATCCCATCCCACTCCTCTGTGCCTGAGTCAGAGTGAGTCAGCCCTCTGGATTGCTCTCCTGCTGCCCCGAGCCAACCCAGCATATTTATTAGTTAATTAGTTTGCATTTCCTCCTCCTCTCTTCCCTTCCCTTCACAGCAAGCCCTCTCCCCCGTCTTTCCTGCAAAGCAAACTTTGGGAACCTCCATCCCATAAATATCCCCATCACCCGCTTCCAAAACCATCCTGCAGAGAGACCCAGATCTTGGTCCCCTGTCCATGCAGTGGGTAGCAGGGGGGACCCACGCTGCTCCCAGCAGAAAATCTGGGGTCCATCCCAGCCTTTTCCCTACTAAGACCCAATTTTAGCCCTAAAATGTAAGGATTGGAGTTATTTTTTCCCCTGGCAGAGGAGCTGGCATGCCCCGGGACACAGGAAGGGTGCAGGCTGTTATTGTGACATCCCAATGAGTTATTAGCAGAGGGGGAAGTGTGCTGAGGATTGCAGGGAGCAGGAGGAATTCTTGGTGGTTTGCAAACTGTCCCCAGGGCTGGTTTTGCTCCATATCCATGCTCTTCATAGACTCATGGAATCCCAGGATGGTTTGGGTGGGAAGGGATCCTGTTCCAGCCCCTGGGATGTCACCCACTATAGATCAGCATCATCCATCCCTGCTTCCCAGAGTTTTATCCCTTAGGGAAGTGCCTGAGCTGGGTCCCACAGCCTGGCTGAGCCCTGCACATGGACCTGCTTTGTCCTCACCAAGAAAACTTGGAATTTAGCTAGAAACCTGGAATTTAACTGAAATCCTGATAAAAACCCGGACTGGCTAAAAACCCTACAGGAGAGGGTCTGTCCCTCACTGGGAAAAGGGATGGAAATGGATACAGGAATTAAGATGGAAATGGAGATGGGAAAAGGAATAGGGATTGGGATAGAGATAGGAAAAGGAATAAAAAGGAACAGGGATTAGGGTTAGGAAGAGATACAGGCATTGGGATAGAGATGGGAAAAGGAATAGGAATAGGGACAGAGACAAACATAAGGACAGGAATGAGCATGGAGAAGGGGATGGTGGCAGACATGGGGATGAAAATGGTGGCAGGAATGGGGATGGGAACAAGGACAAGGATGGGAACAGAAACAAGTACAGGGATGGGAGCAAGGATAAGGATGGGGATAGGAATGGGGACAGGAACAAGCATAGGGATGGGAATCTGATGGGGATGGGTGTGGAGAGAGGGAAGGGACAGAAAGGGAAAGGGAGCTGCCTCATTCCCGCATTCCCACCGCTGCTGGCTCAGGTTCATGAGCAGCTTCCCTGCCCTCGGCTGCCCCGCCTGGGTGGGGAGGGTTTTTCCAGCACTGAGGGTTTCCAAGCGAGGCACCACAAAGCAGACGGGAAGGAGCAGGTAATTTTTATCCCCATGAACTCAGCACTGCCATTTCACTTTGAAAACCTATGGATAATCCTGCTGTTTCCTCACAGCCTTTGTTCTTCCTCATCCTGTTTCCCACAAGAGAAAAGGGGAGACCTGGAGGAGCTGGGCAGTGTTAATGGGGCAAGTTGGGTCTGATAGGAATCAGGTCCAGCTCTATCTCATCTCTGCTGGAGAAAAAAAAATCTCATTTTCTTTGGCTTTGCTGATTAAAGTTTAATTACCTTGAATGCAAATGATTCATCAAAGGAACACAGATTATTTTTTTTTTTGTGAGAAGTTCATGTGTAGCCTGGGAAGGAAAGTGTTTATTGAGGTGCTCTCTGAGCAGGGTCTGCTCAGTGTCAGGCAAAGCTTTTGGGCAGAAACAGGGAAAAAATTACTTTTGCTCTGCTCCCAACTTACTTTCCCTTCCCTGAAAGATCTCCCTGAGCACTTGACAGCATCACACAGCCCATTGCACAAGTGACTTATATTTTCCTGCTCTCCAGGTCTGCAAATCTATCTCTGGGAATTGCCCAGATGAGGGAAAAATGGGGCCTTTGCTGCTTTTCCATGTTCTTTATGTGAATTCATACTCTGGGAGATCTGATTGCAAAACCAGCCCTGGAGTCAGGGAGACAGAATTCCAGGCAGGTGTTCCCACTGCACTTGGGAAGCTTCTTCATTTCTTTTGGGGTGTGGAATTCCTTTATCTTGCTTATCTTTCCTAGAGATGCCTCTGTAAACCCAGAGCAAGACTTGCTGGGCAGCCAGCAGAGTTAGCAGGGCTGACAGGAACTATCTGATTCCCCAAAATTAAAGGGAATGTCAGTGTGGGAACACAGCTTGGACTGTAAGTAGCTTGTGCTATGAAAAATCACCTCAGCTTTGTATCCTGATGGATTTAAAGCAGGTAAAAGGCTAAGGAGGGGTTGCCACCACTGTGGCTTTTATTTACAGTCCCAAGGGAGCTGATCCTGCTGGGATGGGGCTATGGAAGGGAAATCTCTGCACAATCCCCCTTCTGTGAAAATCCCTGGAATAGGAAAACAAAATGATGCTGTGTTCCTTGCCCTTCCCAAAATAACCCCAAATCCTCTGGAACACCGTGGGTGGACCCTGTGCTGCTTATCCAGCTTCTCCCTAGTCTCCTGCAGATGTTTGCAGGAATGAGGCGCTCAGGGGCAACCAAATTCCCCCCAAAACCCCAACCTGGGGAATGGGGCCCATGGATACAGCAACACGAGGATGCTGGAGAGCCTCAGGGTGAGGGGCAGCCATCCCCCCAGGAATCAGCCATTCCCAAGAGCAGATAAAAGGGATTGGGGCTGGCTGCCTGCCCATGGAAAATCCCAGCCCAATCTTCTCACCTGGAGCTGTTTGCAGTCTTCTCCCCCATTAGCATAAGCAAAGCTGTCTCGGTGTGATGCTGCCTTCGATCCCACTCAGCTGCTGCTCCTGTTGGGATTTGAGGCTGTTTTTAATGTCATTCCCTCCTCCCCTGTGGCACCTGGAGCAGGACCAGCCTGGCATGTCCTGGCCATGGGCAGACAGACACATCCCAGTGGCCTTTCATCAACTGGGCACCAGCAGCACCAACCCTGCCCTGCAGACATCGCACCCATCCCATGGGTCAGCAGGGAAATTCCCGAGCCAGCCATTCCCTGGGCTGCCCACTCGTGCTGGGTGCTGTGGGAATGATCCTTTGGCACCCCTAAACACCCACTTTTCCAGCTTACAGCAAAAAACCCCCCCAAAAAAACCCATCAAACACCGCCGTGCTTCGCAAACGCATCAAAATAATCGATCTGCAGGTGTTTAGAACCCATCTGCATAATGCAAAAATGTTATTAATTGCCAATTAGTAGTCAAACAACGCTAATGACACCTGGCACAGGGAGGGAATATGCAGCTGGGCCTCTGCAACTGGAAAAACACCCAGCCCTGTGTAATTAAATGTCTTCTCCAGGCTCACCCCACACGGCTGGCCTGGGCACTTGTGTGGGAAGTTTCCCATGCTGCTGGGATGGGGTTCTGCTGCTCCCACAGATGTGCTGTCCTTTCCTGGGATGGCTGGGGAGGAAAGGATCTCTCCAAGCAGCAGCACAATTCCAGGAGCTGGTAGGAGCAATCCCTGCACAGGGTAATTGGGGTGTTTGAGGGATGAGATGTGGATTAGGCTTAGATTTAGGCTGGGTGTGAAGCTTAGCTCAAGGGAGGACAGGTCTGGTGTTCTTCATGCAACAGCTTGAGATGCAGCCCTGTCATAAACAAAGCCATGGGAATGTGATAAATCCAAGCTGGCTCTGCAGGTAGGGTTGTTTGCTGAGCTCAGAGATGGAGGAATGGAAAATGCTTTTTGTGCCTTGGAAACTGGCCTGATTATACCTGAAAACCAGAGATTTATACTTGGAAAAAGAAACTCTGAGTGTTATTTTCTCTACTTTGTTCAGCTGATCGCCTCCTAGGAGCACTGGCTGAGCAGATCCATGTCTGCAGCAGCATTCCATGTTCCTGAGAAACTGGGAAAGTCTCAGGCACATGGAATATTGCTGTAAAGAGGGGAAAATCCCCACTGTGGGTGAGGGTGGATGAGGAGGTGGCACCAGCCTTCATCCAGGGGCAGAGTCTGTGCCAGGCACAGGAATCCTGGCGGCTCCAGGGAGTGATGCTGCAGCTCCTTCCTCACACACAGAGCACAAAATCAGGGACGTTGTGATTTTTTTGGTTCTATTTGGGGAGGATTTTTGGTTTGGGGGTGATGAGAACACCAGGGACTGGACAGAGCCCTGAATTCCTGCTTTGACAGCCCAAAGGCAGCATCTTTCTGATCACTGGTAGCATAAAACAAGTTGCTCCAAGTGTGTGCTGAGGGTCTGTGGAAATCAGGGGTGTGGGATGTGCTGCCACATCCAGTGGGAGGATTTTGGGGTGTAAATGGATTCAAACTGCCAGAGGGCAAGGATGGATGGGATATTGGGAAGGAATTCCTGGCTCTGAGGGTGGGGAGGCCCAGGGTGCCCAGAGAAGCTGTGGCTGCCCCTGGATCCCTGGAAGTGTCCAAGGCCAGGTTGGAGCAGCTGGGACAGTGGAAGGTGTCCCTGCCCATTGCAGGGGGTGGAATAGGATGAGCTTTAAGATCCCTTCCAACCCAAACCATTCTGGGATTCCATAAATCAGGGTGACCTGGCTGGAGGGGCTGAGTTTGGGGACTCCCCTCTGCAAAGCACCAAAATCAGGGAATCCCTTCAGAACAAAGGCTGAGTTTGCACCAAGAAAGGTGCAAAGGGGGTGCCCTGTGCTGCAGAAAATCATGGCTGGAGATGGAGGCATCTGTCCTTGGGCTTTGGAGCAGGATGGGATCTGGAGTGAGCCAGGATTGGGTTTATGGGATGGGATAACACTGCAGGACCTTGGTCCCTCTGCCAAAACTACATTAATTTTAAATACAGCAAGTGCTGATGGAGCAGTAGGGAATGGTGCTCTAAGCAGGGGTCTGGTGGGGTGACAGTTTCCCAAAATGTTTTCCTGGGATGCCCACAGCATCCTTCATCCCTTTCCTTCATTCAGGGAAGTCCTTGACAAAGAAATGTTGGCACAGGGCAGAGTTGTGCAAACAAGGCTGGACCAGGAACACCTGGGATTTCTCCCTCACTGCCCATCACTGGCTTCCAGGTGCTTTATTTTTAGTATTTTCTTTAAAAAAAAACAAAAAGAAAAAATCATTGGATTGGAAATAATCTCCTGGGATGGATGAAAGTCAGGGCACTGCATTTCATGCCCCTGCAGTAATGGGTGTCAGGGTTCTTCTTTAAACCTCTGTTTCCCAGGGCTTTGTATCTGGATCATAAAAATTCAGAGGAGGGAGGAAGGGGAAAAAAAATCACATAAAAGGAGGTCATAGCCACAGCTGCTTTTGGTTTATTGTGCTCACAGAGCACATAAACAGCTTGGGTTTGGAAGTGGAGAGGGCCAGGTCCAGCTGCTGTGGGATGTTTGAGGTAGGAACCCAGGGATTTCGAGGGTGCCATGAAAATGTGAGCTCATGGGACAGTGGATTGAGGTTTTGGTGATTGGGGCTTGCCTTGATAATGCCCTGCCATGGACAAAGGCCCTGCCAGGATGGAGGGCTGCTGCACCCACTGGTGGCGTGGGACCCCAAAATGGGGTAGAATCCTAAAATCCCAGAATTATTTGGGTTGGAAGAAACCTTCAAGACCATCCAGTTCCAACCCCCCTGCCACGGGCAGGGACTCATTCCACCGTCCCAGGTTGCTTCAAGCCCTGCCCAACCTGGCCTTGGACACTTCCAGGGACGGGGCAGAGGTTTGGGAGATTCCAGGGCAGCAAGGGACATTTTTGGGGTGACCCAGTTCCATCCCCAAAGCCGTGGTTCCTCCCTCCTGCTTTGCACCAACTCCCAGACACAGCCCTGGGGAAGGGTGAGCCAGTTCTTCCCCTCCCAGTTTGCTTTAATGGAACCAGTGCCCAGGCTCCTGCTGAGCATCCCAGCTTCCCCAGACCCTGGGAAGGGAGGGGAGGGGTCTAAACATGGAGAAAATTCCCTCCTGGAAGTGCAGGACCCCAGGATGGGATCAGCACTTCCCCCATCCACAGGGTGCCAGGTGACCCCAGCACCCATGGGTGAGTGGGTTCACCCTGAGAGCTCCCATCCTCCAGGATGGAAATCATCCCTTCTTCCCTGGGCAGGCTGGGGAGGATGTCTGGGGCACATCCCTGAGCCTGACCTGGCCCTGGTGTCCCCTCAGCCCATTCAGGTATCCTGCACATCCCAGACACAAGGGAATGATGTCATTTCAGGGCCACGTTATCCAGAAATTCCATTTGGTGATGGTCTGGGAGACAACATCCTTCCAAGAGGGGCTTTACCAGCTTCCCGAGGGATAAATCCTTTTGGAGCAGGATAACCCTGCTGGGTGAAAGCTGGGGGTGACATTTTCACCATCCAAACACGTCCTTTCCTCTGAGCCATGGGTTGGCAGCAGCGTGTGGAGCTGGAGGGGGAAGCAGCCGGAGATGCCACAGCTGCTGCTTCCTGGGGAAGTGTCTGGGAAAAGTTTCCACTGAAAGTTGCCCTTCAAACCAAAACAAAATTCCTTTTCCTGTTGCAGAGAAGGGGGGGAAGGCAGCAGGAGTCATGGAATTCCAGAATAATCTGGATTGGAAGGGACCTTAAAGACCATCTCATTCCAAACCCCAGCCATGAGCAGGGAAACTTTCCACTAGCTCAGGTTTTATATATAAAGTGACCAAATGTTATATATACACATATATAAAAAAATTATATCCACATATCCACAGGCTTTTCTGCCCAAGGAGCACCCCAAAATCCTGCCTGGAAAAATACACTGAATGTTTTGCAAGCCCTCCAATGCATTTGCTCACTTACAGGTTTACAAGAACATTCCTGAGCTCTGATATTGATTTAGTCAGCTAAATAAACAAATAAACACATAAATAAAGTGTTTGCTGCAACAGCAGGGAGATATTCCCAATCCATGACTAAAGCTGTGGGGTTTCAAGGCTTTTTGGGATATGGTGCCAGCTCCAGACTGTCCCATGGGTGCCAGGGCACTCAGTGGTGACACCTCTCCAGTGAGATCCCCAGGGAAGGGGACTGGGATAAAACCCAGCGTAAGCCTGTGGTTGTTTCAGAGCTGGTGTCCAGTGCTGGTTCACTGTGAAGCCCCAAAAATGGGGTTTTTAGCCTTGGGGGATGATGGAGCAGAGGGGGATCCCCTTGGGGTGGGATGGAATGAAGGAGGGGGAAGGAGAAGTGGGGAGAAAAAAGGGCGTGACCACAGTGGAGGGGTGCAGGGACATGGGACCACAGCAGTGAGCCAGGGACCCTGGGAGCTCAGGGATCCAGGGAGTTCAGGGATCTTGGGAGCTTGGAGACCCCAAAAACTTGGGGTTCCTGGGAGCTCAGGAACAAAGGGAGCTTGGAGACCCCCAAAATTTGGGGTTCCTGGGAGGTCAGGGACACAGGGAGCTTGGAGGCCCAGGGAGCTCAGGAATCTGGGGAGCCTGGAGACCCCCAAAATTTGGGGTTTCTGGGAGCTCAGGGATCTTGGGAGCTTGGAGACCCCAAAAACTTGGGGTTCCTGGGAGCTCAGGAACAAAGGGAGCTTGGAGACCCCCAAAATTTGGGGTTCCTGGAAGGTCAGGGACACAGGGAGCTTGGAGGCCCAGGGAGCTCAGGAATCTGGGGAGCCTGGAGACCCCCAAAATTTGGGGTTTCTGGGAGCTCAGGGATCTTGGGAGCTTGGAGACCCCCAAAATTTGGGGTTCCTGGGAGCTCAGGGACACAGGCAGCTTGGCTGCTGCTGTCTGGCTCCTGTGTGCCATTAATGAACACAAAAGGATTAACGAGCTATTTGTGGGAGCCCATTAGACAAATATTAGCCCAGCTATGGATCCTCCTGGAGGCTGCCTCAGTCCATTTCATAAAAATCAATTTGCTTTTGGGCAGGCATGGGGAGATGCCACGGCAGCTTCAAAAGGCAGAGGAATTGCACAAATCCTGCCTGGCAGCACCTTTGGAGCCCCTCGTGTGAGGTGCCTGTTTTGATCCAACCCCAGCATCCTGGGACTGGTTTTAGGCTGTGCTGGCTGCCGTGTCAGTGACCCTGGAAGTGATTCCTGCTGTCTCCAAAGGGGATTTTCGTCCCTGCTGTGACTCAAACCCCAGGCAGGGGCTGTTGGCACCAGCCCTGTAACCCTGTGAGGTGCCAGAGCGGGGGTAGGCAGATTTGGGAGTGGGTAATGGAACGAGATGGGTTTTAAATCCAACCCAAATCATTCCATATTTCCATGATTTGTCTCCTGGAGCCTGGTGGGAGCAGGGATGCTCAGGATGAGCCCACGGTGCTGCTGGGGTCCAAGGGGGCTCTGCTGTTCCCTCCCATCCCCTGTCCCCTTTGGCATCCATCCCTTCCCCTTCCCAAATGGAGCGCTGACCTTGGCTGGGGCCGCTGGGAAGCCCCAGAGCACAAACAGCTCTTCAGAGCAGCAGTAAATCATTGATGGATGGCTGATGGACACGTGGGGCCACGGCCAAGCTCCGTGGGCTCCCTGGGCTGCTTTGTCCCCGGGGATGGAGGAGGGGTGGGTGGCCTGGGCTGGCTTTTCCCTGCTGCAATCCTGTTTACAAAGCACCGGGCTGGTGTCCTGTTTCCCTGGGCCAGCCTGTTTTCCCTGGGGATGGAAACAGCACCAGCCACCTCCAAAGCACCCCAGAAAGTTGTGCTAGCACCAGGGTTGGTATAAGCCATGCCAAGGAAAGCACATCCTGGCAGGCCAGTGCCACCCCAGGACATGGTGGTGTGGATGGAGGGGATGGGATGGGAGCTTTTGTGTCCTTCTGTGATGGAGTTGGGGTTTAAATTCCAGGAAAATCCTAATTTAACTGGCTCAGGGGGTGAGGGCTTGACTAGGTTTGCTTCAGGAAGTGCACTGGAGGATCTCCAGTTCTCCCAGTGTGAATGTGCTGCTGGTCCATGACCCCTCGTGCCCAATTCATTCCTGATGTTGCTGCATGGGCACAGAGTAAACCCAGCCCTGCTCCCCTGACCTGCTTGGCACTGGCTCCTTATCCCAGATTTTTCCTGGATCCACACTTCCCTGGATCAGATTTGAAGCAAAACCTGTGGTTTCATGACCCCATTCCCAGATTTCACCACGGCTCCTAAAAACTTGGAACCAAACCCTGGTGCCATGGCAAATACACGGACCCAGGGTGAGAGCAAGCAGCTGCATCACCAGGAATGTCCCCCCCACACCTCCTCCTTTGGAGCATCCTGGTCCCTGATGGATGCTCTGGCTCTTTGCAGTCTTTCCACCCAAATTCCACTTTATGTTTTTTTTTTCCCCAGCAGAGAAATTCCCAGTTTTCCTCCCACCCCACCTCACTGAGAGGGGATTCTCTGATGTCTTGCAGCATCAGGGCTGTTGGTGACCCCCCTGAGGGGGCCCTTGCTGGGGTTTCTCTCCCGTTTCAGCAGCCCTGAGGCATCTGCCCCTCTGTCAGATGGGATTGGAATCATGGAGTGGTGTTGAAGCCGGAGAACAGACGGGCTAAAAATATTCCCCTGCTCACTCCTGTGATCTTTCCTCCCCGGCCGCCCCTCCCCGCCGCCCTTTCCTGCTTTACACCACAATTCCATGGGATTTCAGCAGCTCTGGCAGGCTGAGAGAGAACTCTAGGAATAACCCCCAGGCCCAGAGCCATGAAAAAACCCTTTGGAGCCCTACAAAACAGAAAGGATGGGGGAACTGCTGTGTGAGGGGGAAATGGGTTTTTTAAAGAGGGGAATGCTGAGCGGATTTGGGAATGAGCTGTGGGAAAACCAGATTCACTCCATAGAAAATCCCTGCCCACCTCATGCTGGATTAATAATTTGGTGACAGACCCCATTTTGGTGCCCTGGGTTGGGTGAGGACCGGAGGGTTCGGTTTGGGGGATGATCCTGCTTTTCCCTGCAGCCATCCCGAGGAATCTCCCGGGCTCCAATCGCATCCCTGCTGCTGCTGGAGGGGATGCTGGGCTGAGGAGCTGCAAATAGCGCGGGGTGGA
Organism: Rhabdornis inornatus; assembly: GCA_013397075.1. Classification (NCBI taxonomy): domain Eukaryota; kingdom Metazoa; phylum Chordata; class Aves; order Passeriformes; family Rhabdornithidae; genus Rhabdornis; species Rhabdornis inornatus. Next base: position 40,530 of record VWZS01003446.1, read on the forward strand.
TTAGCAGAACGCACCGATCAGCGCTGCCGAGCCGGGGGATGCTTCCCTGCCGGGTGCACGCTTGGATTTTCCTGATGGTTCCAACATTTGGGGATTCAGGCTGGATTTTTTCGCTTTCCAGCCTGGTTGGGTTTAAATCTCATGCAGCTCCTTTTGATTTTTGTCCTTGCCGACTCTCAAGCAAAGGCTGGGCACAGTAAATACAGAGGGAGATTTTTGGAGGCCAGTTAATGTGGTGACATCATCCCCCAGCTAAAATCTGATGGGAACAGCCCCTCTGGGAGCATCCCCTGAGTTCCCGGAGAGTGGATTTGGCATTGCCAAAATTCCAGTATGCTCAAGGAGCCATCCCATTCTCCACCTGGCTCCTGAGCTGGGGTGTCCCAGCTCCCAGGAATGCTCCCCCTTTTCCAGCACCATCCAGGGCTGGCTCCTGCACGCTGAGCACTGTGCTGAATTCCCAAAATTCAGCTGGGATGGATGGAGTTGGAGCTGTCCCCAAGTGGGTACACCGTCCTGAATTCCCAAAATTCAGCTGGGATAGATGGAGTTGGACATGTCCCCAAGCAGGTACACCGTGCTGAATTCCCAAAATTCAGCTGGGATGGATGGAGTTGGAGCTGTCCCCAAGTGGGTACATCCAGAGGAGAGGTCCCAATGCGTGCTCAATTTTTTAATTACAAACCCAATTGAAGCAGAGGCTTGATTAGATCTCTGTGAATTGGGTATTTATGGCCAAAAATCAGATGGAATTCTCCTCAGCAGCCCAGGAAATGCTGGAGAGGGTCCCTCCACCCTGGTTACTTCTGTGCTGGGGGGACAGGGACTCCCCCACCCCAGCCTGGATAGGGAGGGAGGAAGAGTTTCCTTGGAAATCCCCGTGAAATGCAGGAATGGGAGCGAGCTCCAGCTCCTCTCTGGAGTTTATAGCAACGCTCCGGCTGTTGTGGCTCCATGCCGGGGTTTCTTTATTTAATTTCTTCCCCTTATGGGCTGAGAAACCTTCCCAGCCCCGGCACAGCCCGCTCACAGTAGCTGGGATTTGTTTTCCTCTCTTGTCCAGGGAGGAATTTCAAAATCCCAGCTGCAGCCAGAGCTGGAGCCCTGGAATACGCTGAGTTAGAAGGGGCCCATCAGGATCATGGAGTCTGATGCTGTGCCAGGTGTCATCGAGCAGCAGGGTCACCCCTGTCCCCAAATGCACCCCACAAGGCTTGTGGAGAGTGCTGAGGTCCCTGTGCTGCTGCTCCAGGGTAAATTTTCCTAGCAGGACATCCCAAAAATCCCTAGAAATGGATGCTGGGCACTGACAGCAGCAAGCCTGGGTTGGCACAACTGATCCATCAGCCTTTGGGAAGGGAATGGGATGCAGAGAGGGATGTGTTTAGTCGTTATTTTGTTGCTTTTTGGATAATTTTTATGCCATTAACAAAATCCAAGGGAAACTGTGAGATAAGAGAGCTCCCACATCTCCATGTCCATCCCTGCCAGTGACAATGCCGGCATTGAAATTCTGGGATGGGAGACACTCAGCTGGTGATAATGCAGGATCACAGTGAGCCACTGCTATTTCCTGTCCTTTGCATATAAATACATCCAGTGCGAGAAAAATCCGTGCATTTTATGGAATGGTATTTTCAGTCATAGCCACACCACCTTTTTTTTTTTTTAGCTATTATTATTATTTTGAGATAGGCTTAGTGATGCCATTAGCTAGGCAAAGAAAAAAAAAAACAACCCCAAAAGAATTCCATTTTTTTTCCATTTTCCATCTGCGTTTCCGCTCCTTGGGACTTTGAGGGAGATTAATTCCAGAACTGTGAGAGAAATGTCACCGGAATCTTTGGGCTTTTCCTGTCCTAGAGAGGAGAGGCAGAGCGGACACTGGCTGAGCTCCATCTTTCCAATCTCTCCTCATGTTGCACCCTGGGATGGCTTCTCCCAGAGCATCCTCCTCCAGCTTTGGGAGCATCTCCCAAGGAATGAGCCGAGATGTTTGTCCCGGCTCTGGAGCAGCGCCGTGGTGTTTATCCATCGCCTCGCTGGCATCCGACAGCTCTTCCTGCTGCTTAATTTAGCCTCTGCGGCAAGGCAGGCGCTGGGATCCTGTATCCCTGGATTCCACAGGCCTTGGAATGGGGCTGGGATGTGCTCAGCAGGACCCGCTCGTCCTCCTCAGCACCGCAGCAATGGGGTAGCGTCCCATTTGTGCCTCCCCACAGCCCTAAAATGTTCTGTGGGTTCGGATAAATGAGCCACAGGGAGGTTTTGCTTGGTTATCCCCCTGTGTTAGCTGCAGGATGGGTGTTCCCAGCAGGAGTTTTTGGGGAAAAAAGACATTTCTGGCTGGAATGACAGACTCTGCTTGGGCAGGATGCTCCCGTGCCCTCGGCAGTGGCACCATTAGCTTTGTATGGGCTTGAGCAGGAGGTGTGGGGTAGAAACCCTCTCCCAGTTCCACCTGGCATGGACAGGAGCATGAGAGCAAGCCCAAAACCAAGGGATTTCCAGCCCCAGCTCTGCAGAAAGCCAGGTTGTTTTTTTCCATGAGGAGAGCGGCACATTGGATTCCCGGCGCTGGTACCGTGCACTCCCATAATGGAATTACCCAGCACGATCTGTTGAGCTGCAAACAGATTTCAGCAAGGAGTGTCAGGGTGCTCACAGCAGAGCTGCTCTTTATTTAGGGCTGGGAACAAGCGGCTCCTCTCTCCAGGAGCCTCGCAGAGACTGCGGGGGCCAAGGCAGCCTCGCAGGTCAGCCCAAGAAACGCCTTTAGACGGTTAAAAGTGAGGAATAAATAACTACTCCAAAAACAATCTCGCCAGATGGCACTTCTGAAGGAGGAGCGGCTCAGAGATGCTTTGCTGCTAATTTATGGTGCTGCTGCTGTTGCTATTCCGGGCCTGGGTCACCTATGGAGAGGGATCTGTGTGTGCATCAGCTCCAAAGGGTGGCCAGGCCTCACATGAGTGAGCCCCACTCACCCTTATCCAGCTGATAGGGTATCAGTGGGGGATTTAATGGGAATGGGGTTTAATTCTGCTCCTGGCTTAGCCTGAATCCTAAGAACTGGTTTGATGTGCCAGTGGTACAGCCTGGGAGGGGGATACTGGGATGGGTGTGGGGGATCCCCTACCCAAAGGTGTTGGGACCCCCACAGAGGACAAGGGAGTCCCTTCCCTGGGAGATCATAGAATCTCAGCGTTGTTTGGATTAGAAGAGACCTTAAAAACATCTCATTCCACCCCCTGCCATGGGCAGGGACACCTCCCACTGTCCCAGGCTGCTCCAAGCCCCAATGTCCAGTCTGGCCTTGGACACTTCCAGGGATCCAGGGGCAGCCACAGCTTCTCTGGGCACCCTGTGCCAGGGCCTCACCACTCTCACAGGGAAGAATTTCTCCCTCATATCCAACCTAACCCTGTCCTCTGGCAGCGGGAAGCCATTCCCCCTTATCCAAAGTCCCTCTCCAGCTCTCTTGGAGCCCCGCTGGAAGGGGTCAATCCAAGCGGAACACCCCCAGCCCTCCAGAGCAGAGGTTCTCCATCCCTCGGAGCATCCCCAGCCCCGCTCCCCGAGGTGCCCGCAGGAGGATGCTCAGCTCAGCTCAGCTCAGCTCCGGGGCACCTTCGGGCGGCTCAAGCCCCGCAGGGACGGTGCCCGTGTGCCCTCCCAAGGGATGCGATGCTCCGGCTCTTCCCAGAGCCTTTCGTGGGCACTGTGGCAGCGGCTGCCCGGCTCCCCAGTCCTCCTCCGGGGCCAACAATCTGCTCTCCTCCCCGGGGCCACCCCGCTCCCGACCCTTTCCCCGCTGTCCCGGGCACGGCGCCGGGGCGGGAGGCGGTGCCGGTGCCGCTCGGGGCGGTGCGGGGCGGCCCGGGAAGGGGCGGGGGCGGCGGGATGGGCTGGGCTGGGCTGNTTGGAGCCGGAGCGGTGCGAGCGGCCCCGGCTGCAGGAATGCGAGTCATTTCCTCCGCCCGCCCGCCCGCGGGAGCTGCGGCTCTGCCGGAACCCCCCCACGGCCCCCGACAGCCGCGACACGGCCACGACACCGCCGCGACACGGCCACGGCCACCCCGGACCCGCTCCGGCACAGGGCGCGCTCGCCCACGGGTCCCCACATCTCCAGAACCCCTCGCTCCTGGGTCTCACTCGCCCGCAGATCTCCTCGCCTCTGGGTCATACTCACCGTGGGCCACCTTGTCCCCTCACCCACTGGGACTCTTTTCCTTGGGTGACACTCATCCACAGGTCCCCTCACCCATGGGACACTTTGCTTTCAGGTCACACCCACAGGTCCTCTCACCTGTGGGTCGCCATCATCCACGGGTCCCCTCGTTCCTGGTTTACAGTCGCCCATGGGTCCCCTTGTCCCTGGGTTACAGTGGCCCACGGGTCACTTCACCCGTGACACCCCTTGCTCATGGCTCACACTCGCCCACAGGTCCCCTCGCCCCCAGGTCCCCTCATTCCTTGTTCACAGGTACCCACAGGTCCCTTTGTCCCTGGGTCACACTTGCCCATGGGTCCCCTCTTGCCACTGGGTCTCACCCACAGGGCCCCTTGTCCCTGGGCCACCCTCACCCAACTGTCCTCTTCCTCATCCCTGGGTCACACATCCCCACTGTGTCCCCTCAGCCCTGGGTCACACATTCCCGCTGTGTCCCCTCAGCCCTGGGTGACACGTCCCCAGTATTCCCAGTGTGTCCCCACATCCCTGTGTCACACATTCCCACCCTGGGTCACACATTCCCAGTGTGTCCCCACATCCCTGGGTCACACATCCCTAGTGTGTCCCCACACCCCTGGGTCACACATCCCAACTGTGTCCCCTCAGCCCTGGGTGCTCCGTGCCTGTGACCACCCTTTTCTGTGAGTCCTGGTGACCCACAGGTCCCCTCAGCCACGGTTCCCATCATCTCTCGGTTCCCATACCTGTGTTCCTCTGATCCATGGATCCTCCTGTTCCTGGCTCACAGCCACCTGTGGGACCCCATTGTCCCTCACCCAGGGGTGCCCCCCCACCACGTGGAGATGCTCAGGGTGCCAGCTGGCCCCTGGTGGTGTCACCGGTGTCCCTCTGCACGTTTCCCACCGGGAATGCCTATCCCTGATAGGGAATAAATCCATGCAGCTCCTGAGCCGGGCTTTACCTGACCCAGCGCCCTGGTGGCAGTGGGGAAATTGGGGCTGAGCTTTGCCAGGACCATCCCTGGTGTTCCGTGTCCTTTGTGGGAGTGAGGCACATCCCGACCCTGCCATGCCCCTGCCCCCCCTGCCACCTTCACTGCCTCTCCCATTCCTGAATCATCCTCTTCCTGCTCATGGCCAGTGCCTTTCTGGCCACCAGGATGTTTTTCCTTCTAAGCCAAACTCTGCTTTTCCAGAGCTGCTTCCGCGTGGCACTGATGGAGCTTTGCTGCTCTGCCTAATTCTGGGCTGCTTTGTGTTGGTGTTTTTCCACAGGGCTCGCTCTCCCTCTCCGAAATCTTGGATTAATTCGAGCTCTCTTGCCTGAAAGAGATGTTCCGTTTAAAATTCCCAATCCCGAAGGCTTATTGGAGTTTGGTTCTAGGTACTGGATTTTTACTATCGGTTTTTAAAGGGGTTTCTTTTTTTAAACTGGGTTTATTCAGGCTCTTTAAACCCCGAGTCTGTAAGCAATTATTCCATTACATGAAAGTCAGGACGCTGAGAAAGATTAATTCAGACCAGATGTAAAAATAAATGGGAATTTGAAATTAAGATGATGTCAGTTCCCTCCTGCTAAAAAAAAACACCCGGCAGCCTTTGGACTCCAGATGGAGTATACAAACCATGGCGCTGGTTAAAATATCTGCCTGCTCCTTAATTGAGTTTTATGCTGCCTTTTTTCCCCCCTTTGACTGAAAAGTGGGCTTGGGATATTTTTCCCAAAAAGCTTTCCCGGATGGCGGCCGGGGCAGGGAAGTTGATGGAAGCTGTGGCGTGGCTGAGGAGCTTTCCCAGCTGGAAAACTGGAGAGCGGCGCTGCTGAGGGAAGACAAATCTCCCTCTGCCCACCCCAGGATTAAAAAAATCAGGAACTTGGTTTGGCTTTGTTTTGCTGGATTTGGAGCTGGAGGCGAGGGCAGCGGGAACTCTGGATAGTCCAGGCATGGATTTGAATATTTTGGCATAAAATGGAGCTGGTTTTTGGGTTCTTGTGTGTCTGCAGAGCACTTTGCATCCTATTTTTTTCGCCTCTGTGTGCAGCAAGCACTGCACATTCCCTAGAGTGGGAATGGGTTTGGGCACCAATCCCAAATGGAGGAGTGTGCCCGTGAGTGAGATATTGGGAATGGGGCTCCCTAAAAGTGCCTCCTACTGGGAAGGAAGGGTTTGCTCAGGGTCACAGCATCTTGGGGGGGGGGTGTTGTTATAGAAAATAACATAAATATTCATTATTGCATGTTATTAATATTAATATTTATGTGGCATTATTAATTATATAATATTATGCTGTTAATTACATTTAAAATATGACTTTCATTTCTAAACGGGGAGCTCCGTGGTTTGGAGACTCAGGGCTGTGCTTTCTGTGGTGCAGTGATTTGGGATGGTGACTCTGGCCCTTGGGGCTGCTCTTTGTGGTCCAAGGATCCTGCAGCCAAATCCCAAGGGACTGATGGCAGCTGCTGCTGGTGTGGGCTGCTGCCTGCCCACGGAGAGGGGAGCAAAGGCAGTGCTCCACATCCATGTGCAGCCTTGGGAGTGATGCCTGTCATCCTGGGAGTGGGATCAGAGCTCTGTGGGGTTTGGGCTGCTTGGTGCTGGGGGATGGTTCCTAAAATGCCTGGGAATGTCGTGGCACAGGCTTTGGAGCTGGGTGGGAGAGCTGGGCTGAGCACAACCCTCTCCAACCCAGTCTTGATATTGTTCTAATCCCAAAGGCAAAGTTTCCCAGAAGGAAATCTGATGGAAGGGGCTGGTTCTGGAGCACAGGAGGGAAGAGGAAGAGCAGGCATTGTCCCGTCCCTCCCTGGAGCCCTTGCCAGCAGAAATCCGTCTCTGTGTCCATCCCTGGCAGAGGCTGGGACGCTTTATTTATATTTTAGTGCTCCAAAGTCAGGGAATGAACAGGCCTGGGGTGGCTCTGCTGTGGGTTGGATGGAAAATCAGCGCTTCCAGGCTGGATTCTGCTCCCTGCATGACAAGACAGGCAGGGGAGCAGTTTCCTGAGCTGCCATGGCTCAGCCTGTGCTTCCCCATGGAATGTGGTGTCCCTTGGGGTTTGCCCCTAGCAGGAGGGGACATCACCCCATTTTCAGGCAGATCCACATGGCTCAGCCATTCCTGCCTACTGCAGTAGCCAAGAGGGAGGAGGATGAGGAAGAGGAGGAATGTTGAAGAGGTGGAGGCTGGAGGAACTTTCCTTGGAGAGGCTTTTTGGATCCCCCCAGCACTCAGGGGCATCTGCTGGGGCTGGTGGGAGCTGGCCCCCGGCTGCCCAGGCTGAGTTTCCAGCATCTAAATAGCTTTTGTGGCGGATGAAGTAATGGAATATTTATAACTGAGTCCTTTTTCCCAGTGAAGGTCTCTTTCATCTGCCTCTCTTCATTAGGAGGAAACTGTTGAGTTCATGAAGAATTGGAGACGATTTTAATTACGGGGCAACCGCAAGCAGGAATTAATCTGGCTTTTGGGTTCGGAGAAGCTGCGTTAGGGGACGGCCCTAAAACTTGTAATAACAGCTCTGTGCATACCTGTGCCTGTGATGTGGGGTGAGACCCACTCCAGACTCTTCAAAACAAGAAATTCCTGCCCTGTGAATTCATCTTCCCATCTCGCCCCGCGCTCTGGGCAGCCTCTGGCTGCGGGATGGCCCCTGCCTACGTGTGGGTCCTGGGCTGGATCCCTTCCCTCGCCCCTGGGCTGCTTCAGGAGGGCTGCAGCAAAAGCCTGGTGGTGGGTTAGAATCAGGGAATTGTGGAGTCATTTGGGTTGGAAGAAACCTCTAGGATTGTAATCCACCATTCCCCCAGCACTGCCGCTAACCCGTGTCCCCAAGTGCCACAGCCCACACAGCTGTTAAATTCCTCCAGGGATGGAGATTTCTGATAGGGCTGGGTTTTATAGAAAAGCTGATATTTTGGTGAGGAGGGATGGGTTTGGTTGATGGAGAAATGAACAGGATCTGCCTGGAGGCTCTGGATCGTGGCTGGGTTGAACGGGAGGCACTGGGATGTCTGGTGGGAACCACAGAGGGACAAACCTGACCCAAACCCAGGAGCATGGAGACTCATCCACTTCTTTTAAACCCATTTAAATCCACGGAGATGGAAAAACACTGCACATCCAGCCAGCCTCGCTTCACATGCACGGAATCTGGAAGAAAACCCCACCTCAGCCAGCAAGTTCAATCCCCACCCTGGATTTACATCCAAATTTCTATTTCTGACGAGAGCCTGCTCCAGCACCTCCATCTGAACCAACCCCAGGCCCTGCCTGCCCTCGGATGTGTTTGCAGGACCCCGGGATGAGCAAATCCCTCGCTGAGTCAGCAGCGCCAGCCCCGGCTGCTTTTCCCAGGTTTTTTGCGGGATGTTTTCTTTGCAGCGGAGCTTTGTGATGGGATTTATCCCATGGCATCAGCGCCAGAGAGAGGGAGACAATATTCCAGCAGCCTGGGCCTGGAAAACACAGTGGATCGAGGAATTTTCTGGGCACAGCTGTGGAGTCATGAGCAGTTTGCAGTGCCTTCCTGTGGAATTTTAATGCTCTTTTCCCCATAGCAGGGAAAACAGGGCTGGAAGACCTGGATCTCCTCACTCTGCTGATCCAAGTCCTCATTCCCAGTGTTTTTTCCAGCTAACTTTGGATGGAAAACCCTCTGGATGGAGGTTCCTGCTTGGGATGTGGAGTGATCTCTGTCACCCCTCCGCTGTGGGGCAATCCAGGGGGGCTCTCCCTCCAATCCAGGATCTTTCCAGCTTGGAGCTGGGAAAGTTGGGCTAGATCTTTAAAAGTCCTTTCCAGCCCAAACCATTCCGTGTTTCCATGTTTGTGCCTCCTACCAACACTTCCTCTGGAGCAGCAGTGACTCGGCGAGGGCAGCAGTGCGGGGTCCCTGGGAATCAAAGCCCACATTGTCGGAATGAGCAGCAGATGCTTGGAAAGAATTTGCCGGTGTCTGGCTGGGGCTGCTGCAGGCACAGCACCCTGGAAAGGGCTTTGTGTGTCCCTTCACTGAATCCCTGCAGCTCCCAGAGCTGGCAGAGCCCCTGGGAAGCACCTGGAGCTGATAGGATCTCCGTAGGGGTCGTCTCTATGTGGTGGGCTGATGGAATGTTCCCATTCAGCAGCAGGAACTGGGATGTTTTCTATACAAATACCAAAATATAAGGGTTGGGGTTGGGGTTTTTTTCCCCTCCGATGTCCTGGCTCTGCTGACGCCAGCTTGTGGTGGTTTAATCCCTGGTGCTCTGGGACCAATCCAGGCTGCAGGAGGAGGAGGAAATGCAGTGACTGGTGTGGGAATGAACGGTTCCAGAATGCCAGAGAGTGACAGGACAAGAGGGGATGGTTTTAAACTGGCAGAGGGCAGGGTTAGGTGGGATATTGGGAAGGAATTCTTGGCTCTGAGGGAGGAGAGGCCCTGGCACAGAGAAGCTGTGGCTGCCCCATCCTTGGAAGTTTTCCGTGTTGGACAGGGTTTGGACCAACCTGGGATGGTGAAAATGTCCTGACCACGTTGTGGAGAGAATCCCAGTGATGGATTCTCCAGTAGCTCGGCAGTGGGTGCTGCCCGTGGCTGGAATTTCCATCTGACTGAAGAAGCTCTTGTGCAGCACTGGGGCTTGAGGAGCCCTCTGGGTGGGAGCAGGATGTGGAAGGTGCTGGAGGAGCCCCAGGACACGGCTGGAACGCAGCCCCTCCCCAGCCCAGCCTGCACAAGTCACATCCCGCTGAGCCCCGGAGCCGGGACGTGCCAAATTCCTTCAGCCCCGTTCTGTGCATTCTGGGATCTCCAGTGAGCCCTGAAACCAACCCCGCTGCCGTCGGGATCGGCCACGTCCAGCACGGCCTCGGAGCGTGGATACCGGGCAGAGGGGCCGGGCACGGCCGCGGTGCAGAGCTGGGGTGCAGGGATGCACTCACTGCATGGGTGCCGTGAGATTCCGACTCAATGCATGGGTGCCACAATGCGGTGCTGCAATGCACAGGTGCTGTGATGCACTGCTGCAATGCACAGATGCACTGCATGGGTGCCATGAGGTTCCAGCTGAAATGTGTGGGTGCCACAATGCACAGGTGCCATGATGCACTGCTGCAATGCACAGATGCACTGCATGGGTGCCATGAGGTTCCAGCTGAAATGTGTGGGTGCCACAATGCACAGGTGCCATGATGCACACAGCTGCAACGCATAGACGCACTGCATGGAGACCATGAGGTTCCAGCTCAATGCATGGGTGCCA
>VWZS01003467.1:0-101007 GCA_013397075.1 Rhabdornis inornatus
CCCCGCTTTCCCTCCGGGCCGCTGTCCCAAACTAGACCCTGATTATTCTGATTATTCCCCACCTTCTCACTCTGGGAATGGAGTTGAGAACTGAAGGCACAAAAAGGTGAAAATTGCAGGTTGAGATAAGAACAATTTTCTGGAAACAGTCATGAGATAAGAAAATTAACAGTAACGGCAGCAATATAAATAACTAAAGTGTACAAATAGAGGGTGATTTTCATACAAAATTGCTCACCCACAGAGCCCAGCCCGACACAGCAGGACCCTGAGATAATGAACAATGGCCAATCTTTTCTCCTCTTCTACTTTTTAGCAGATGTTAGGTTATTTGTACAGAGGTTTGCGTAGTGACACACTGCTAGTGTTGCAATAAATAAGCGTATGTATTTTTGTATCTTTTTTATTTCAGTCCTTCCTCAGAAAAAAAAATCATGTCACTGCAGTCATATATCGCAGTACATCAAATTAATTTTTCTGTGAAAAAATTTGGTTTGAGGTTGACTACGATTGATATAAAGTGGCTTTTTTCTCTAAAATAAAGTGTGTTTTTTAATAGAGAAGGTGACATTAAGAAAATTATATTTGTCTTTGAATTGATCTTTCAATTTAAAACATTGTGATGTTATCTAGAAAAACAGTAGCCAGCATTTTTTATTTTGGACCTGGAAAAACGGTAGAACTAAGTGGTTTAGCACAATGCTAACCATTTCCCCTTGGATAATAGGGGGTTTATTCTTCTCTCTGTCCCTGTCTTCCAGCTCAGAGGTCTGAGAATCTGAAGATCAACTGTTCTACTCCAGAAAACTGAGGTATTCAGTACCTCAGCCTTTTCCTCATTTTTAGTCACTATGTTTCCCCTCTGCATCCAGTAAAGGATGGAGATTGTCCTTAGCCATCCTTTTGTTGCTAATGTATTTATAGAAACATTTTTTAATAGTCTTATGCACCATTAGCCAGATTAAATTATTTTTTATGATTTGTTGTTTATTAAATGATATATCAAGATTGCAATTTTTTTGGCAAAATAATAACGTTCATTCATACACCAAGTGGCTAGACTTGTTTTCTGGAAGTGATGGTAGGACAAGCTGACGTGCAAATTCTGATCTTTTTTTCCATAAGATCAAACTGATGAGGATGTAGACCTGGAAAAAAAAATCTTATTTCCTGTGGTTATAATTATTAGCCTATTTGTGTTTCTTGTCTCTTCAATTCAATAGTCATTGACATATAGATAAGAACTGACTCGTGTTTTCTCACAGTACATAAGAATTATTAATCAAAAAAATTTAACCTAGATAATTCAGAATGGGTTTCATTGATGACCTGTTTATTTGAATTGCATCAGCAATTGAGAGGCTAACCAGATAATAAAGTAACTGAGATTATTATCTCAGTAGATATGATGTGTATTGAATACTTTTATATGAATATGCATTTACAGTTCATACTATTTATAAACCTATTTTTCTCTAATTTGATACATCTCTGGTCCTGACTCACCTCCATCTTGACACAAGAATCATCATAATGTGCGCTGAAGCTTTTATGCTGCTAGAAATTCTGACATGCATTTGCTACCTGCCAGTCCAGTACTGTTAATCTGACAGTTTTACTGATCTTCTCTGTTTGTTTCTTCTCTGTTTTTCCATAAAGAATATATTATAATATTTAAACAGAGGCCAATGTCATCAACTGTGAAAATAAAAGGTTTCAGAAGTTGCTACATATATTTTAGATATTGTAGATTTGTTAGTCTCACTTGTTTTTTCACCTGTCTGTACTTTCCTATTTAAGAACTTTAGGAATTATAACTTTAGGAGACATCAGGGAAAATGATTCCAGAATAGTGCCCAAATTATTACCATCTGCAATTACTAATGGAAAAATATAAAAATATTTTGGCACCTAGATGATATGCAGAAAGTAAGGATTTTCAAACTCGATTTTACTGTAAATGAATGTTTTCTAAAGTGAATCATTACTCAGTGTTCCTAGTACTGGAAGATCCATTCATGTTAGAGAATTTTTAATAAGAGGAAAAGAAGAGATAATTGTAATTAAAAAAAAAAAAAAAAAAAAAAAAGGAAAAAAAAAAANAAAAGAAGAAAGGCAACCTTCATTTTCTTCCCTAAAAGAACTAAAAGAATCTGAATCTCAGGGATACATAGTTACATTTAACTAGCAAATGTTTCCCTAAAAAAAAAATTATTTAGTGCTTCATGTTATAGCAGATTTGAAACAGCTGACCAATTGGAATGGCATTGTAAAAACCAGTGTGTTTCGCACCTAGGGGAAGGAAAATGTTTTGGAAGAAAATACTGTGAAATGTTTTTTTAAAAGTATGTGAGTTTAGGAGGTGTTGTTTTTGAATTGTTGTTCTTTTTTTTTTTTAAATAAAATTCTTCATTTCTGTAATTTAGAGTGCTTCCCTTCTTCTGGAAATATTCTTATTAGTCCAGAGCTTTAGTAGTGTGAGATTTTAAGAAAAGTTTATAGTTTTTAGTAGTCCAGTGCAGAATTGAAACTCAAACAATCCCCACATCTTTCATAGGTTATTGAATATGCAGTGATCAGTGTTGCAATTTAACTATGACTTTTGAAAATTTTTTTGGTAAGAAATTGAAATCTTGTTTTCCATTTATGCGAAAAGCTATTCTTAAAGCTTATTCTATTTGTCTTGAACAACTTCCATGAGTTAAAGCTCTTTATGCTTCATTGGCTACAGATGTGCTCATGAGTGTGATAAAATGTTATTAGGAACTGGAACTCACCTGTTTACAATTTTATTTGTTAAATATATTCTAAATTAAATATAATAAATAAAGCATTTTTAAATTATCAGACTCCAAAATAATACCCTTGTATAATTTGAAAATTTACATGAACCTGGTACCATTCTCAACAGGTACACTGTACTCTACTAAGCCATTCAATTTTGGATTGGAAAATTTTTTAAACATAAATACCAAGTCCATTCTGTGCTAGATGTCAAGTTTAATTCATGAAAACAAATATAGCCACCTGGACTGTTCTATGAATTTTGCTGCATTTTGTAGATATTTTTGAGACCTTTTTTTCTGATTATTGCAGTCCTGCTAAAGGATGGATGTCAAAATAGGATATGATTTTGCATTATTCATACTATTTTGGTTAGGACTTCTCAGCGAAATGTAAAGTCAAGCAGAGAGGTGGCTCCATCCTATAGCTTCCTGCAATCATTTTCAGCCAGTGCAGTGTATACAACTCAGGTCATGTGAAACAGTTACTGTTTTCCCACTCCATTAAGTTCAAAATGCTTTGTTGGTTTCATAGCTGGGTACTTCATGGATTTCATTTGCTTCTTAAGTTATCACAGCATATTCTAAATTATTTTTTTCCATTATCATTGTCCAAGTCCTGTCCTTATCCCTTCCAGTATTGTTTAATGTCAGTGTAATCTGTGATTTCCTCTTTGTCTTACTTCAGGACTGCAAGGATGTGTGGGCTACAGATGTGAAAATGAGGTAGTGTTCTGAAAGACTAATGACAGATGAGAATGGGAACATTTAGTAGAAAAATTATGGGTAGGGAAAAAAAAAAGGTAAGAAAAAGCACTCCCATAAATTGAAGTCCTGACATGATCAAAGTAAATATTAGAGCTTCCTCTGCCTTCATCAGGGCCACGATCTCACTTACCTTGTCCATCTAACATTTTCTAAAACCAAAGAGCAACCTTGAGTTCAAGCCAGCAGGAAACATGCTGACATAAATATAAATGTGGTTTTAATTAGAGCCAAGAGAATAATGGACTTTTTTTTGTGAATAGATGAGTTGAAAATTCAGGAAAGCTTTTTATTAATTTGATTCAATTTAATGTAATTTTATTTTGATTTTCACACTGACAGTAACAAACACTTTATTTACTCTCTCTTATTTTTTAATATTTTATCTTATAAAAATATGCTTTTTAAAATAAAAAGCAATAAAACTCCCATAAGCTTTTGAATCAAAGTTCTAACCCTTCTCAAAAATAATAAGCTTGAAAATATGGAATAAGAGGTGTTTCTAAACTTTTTTTGCTTATTGTATAGATGAAACCTTTTATTTAGCTTTTTGTGTCTGTCCCAATAGGACATGAGGATGAGCCTGAACTGTGTACAGTGCACATTCAGAACAGTTTCATCTTCCTCATACTCTTAGTCAGAGTCATAAACTATAGGTAAGAGAAAGAAATAACATAATTTTATTATAAACAAAATGTTTATACATTTGTACTCCTACCATTTTGGGACAGCTGACATTTGTTTGTCTATTATTTTGCTCTTTCCTCCTAACCATGAGGTATCATTGTTTTCATTTGGTATTGATTTCTCCATTACACTATTTAAGTGCTTTTTTGTCTCAGAGCCTTCAATGATTCTTGTCTGCTAGAGAAAAATGCTTCTGAGGAATGTCCTCATTTACCATACACCCTTGTGTGTCTGACATTTAAAGTTTTAGGAAGTCATCCCGCATGCAATGAAGAAATTATCATACTTTAAGGTAATGTAAGTATTTTGGCTAGCTTCTTGAGGGACCATTGCATCCAACAAGCAATTCTAGGTCTCTCACAGGGTGCTTGGGGGAGGGAGAACCCTGGGAGTGTGGGCAAGGACAGAGAGGTCTCCTGGCACCCTCAGGATCAGGCACAAGGTAGGACATGGCTGTTCGCCCTCGGCTCAGTTTCACTGAGGATATTTTTATTTTATGACAAAACATGTGAGAAAAGCAATGCAAGACAGGTAAGAACCTAAAAAGAAGCACATCTGTTGAGGTAAAGCTGACCCAAAGACAGAAGAGGAAAACTCTGCATTGCAAAGTTATAACTGTCCAAGGAAAATGTCATCAGACGATGGTAAATCAGAAATATCCAGGGTCAGATACTTCAAGGATCAGTGGGGGCTGATCTGTCCCCATCAGATTGGAAAGTGGTTGGCTTGCAAAGATTTATCAAGTTATGGGTCTCCGTCAGATATGGGGAATATGAAATATGTAACTTAGTATACCATTTGTCCTAGCTACTATATATTAATGACTAAAAAATTACTTTGTATGCCTAAATGGTACAAATTTCCACCCAAACCATCCTATGATTCTATGATATCATGCTCATGGGGTCTAAATCTGCATGGTAGAAGAAACTGGAACAAGAATGACCTGGTATATTCTATGTAAAAAAACTCATTGCATATCATGTATGAAAGTTCATTAGGATGTGACAATACTTCCTATCTCTATTTCACTGAGCAGCTCTGAGGGCTTGTCTCTGATGTTCAATACTGTGTGTTCTCCTTATCAGAGAATACCTTAGTGGAGGATTCTGACATCTAGTTTTCTGGGCAGAATTGTACAGGTCAATAATAAGAAGTAAAATGCAGTGATAACCTATTTTCCTGTGTAAAAGAATTTTTGAATGGAAAACGGTGATTTCTACCTGAGCAACTTTTATGTTTCTCTTTTCTTCCCTACTTCTTACCCATGTCTCTCAAATGACTCATGTACCTATCAAGAATATCTGAAACATATCAGTTCCATGTCCTATCATAGCCACTATGAACACAATGAATGAATCACTAAAATTATGCATCACTTTTGTCTTAGCATTCACAAGGAAGGATTTGTGACATAAATATGAGAGAGCAGAAAAGAGGGCCTCCTCCTTTTTGTAATACACAGGAATTGAATATTAATTGGTGGCATCACAGATTTCTGTTGACAGCACACCTGTCCTTGTAATCCAGCTATGTTTAGCCAAGTGTTTACTTTACACATCCAATTATGCGTGACTGTGGGCGAACCGGTCATGTTTGAAAACAGCATCTCCCTTTTTATCGTGTCTAGTAGCAAAACAGACCACCTTTATATATAGTATCTGCCCTTCCAGGAGCAAATGTAAACAATAAAGTGGCTTTATCATAACATATTTTGAGGATTTAATGATTAATTTCTGAAAATAGACATCTGGATTCTAGGAGAGGAAAAAGTACAGGTCTTATGTTTATTGCTGTTGCAGAAATTTGAAGACTGAAACTGTTTAAATGGTTTCTGACTGATATTTATCAGGAAAATTAGGTATGAAATATGGTAGTTTTGAACTAGCTAGTTTTGAAAAGATATGGGTGCTACAACAATGAATCATATTTTTCTCTTTTTTTCTTTTTTTTTTTTTAATCTGGCTATGTGTTTTTAGGCTTTTGGAATGCCATTGTTACTGAAAAACAGTTCATTTGCAATAAAGGTATTATCAGAAAAATCAGTTTAGAGGATGAACACAATCTCTAGATTTGTGATAGAGACTGAAAAGAAAGCGTAAAAACAGTCAATGACTTGTCTGCTGTATTTAATTCTCCTGAAGCCAACGGCACAAGGTGGAATCCTGTGCTGATAGACACTATAGTGATAGTACAGATTCGATCTCTATAATGCTAGGACATATTTAACTAGGCGTGTTTCATATGGAATCACAGTGATTAAATACCAAAAAGTTTTAAAAATGCTTATTAAACCAAAAGTGTTTGTTCAAACAAAATAGGTAAAAAGGTTAAGCCTTCACTAGATCAAGGGTTAACATTACTTGATGTGGATAAATCTACTAGATTCCTTCTGTGGCCACTAAAAGATCTACAGCACCTAAACTTTTCATTGGAATGTGCCTCAGAAGGAGCCTCTATCGATGCTCAAATGAAACTTGTACTAAGATTTGAAATACCACCTCAAAGTGTGTGTTTCATCAACATTTTGACTTATGTCCTCTTTGCTGAAGAGTTTTGAGAAAATCTAGAAGACAGCCTATTAGAAATCCATGCAATAAGTTGAGCTCAGCTTTCATTTTGGTTCTATTCCAGGTTGCAAGCTTTTATTCTATTGATTTTTCTTAATTAGTTTTGTCTTTATCTTATGCACATTGAATGCCATGTCAGTATTAATATTTAACATCTTCCAGCACCGACTGTAGTCATTCTGTTAGTGCAGACTGGGAAGGCCTGGCTGCCAATGTTCACATAGCAGTACATGCAAGTCCCATCTTATCTGGGTTCAACAATGTGAGGGCATAAGTTCCATCGCCTACTGCTCCTTTTGGGATGGTAAGAGCAGAATGAAATTGCTGTGCTAACTCTTGTTTAATGGTGATAAAATGTGCAACTCCAAGAGTAGTGTGAGAAAGAAATTAGTTGTATTTTAATAATAAAGTGTCCAAAAGTTGCAAATATCGATATCCCAGACTCTGAAGGCAGAAGGTATTGTTAATGAACTGAAAGAAAAAAAAAAGTAACTCAATCCAGTAGAACAGAAAAGATTTTCTCAAGCAATTGCTTTTTCAAAGGAAAGCTATGTGGAACGCAGAGTAGTTAATAATTACCGGTAGTGTGTTCTTTAAAGCAGCAGCATAGCAGATAAAGTGGGTTGGGTTTTTTGGTTGGATTTCTTTGGTGGACTTCTTTTTATTTTCTTTCTTTTTTTCCTTTGCTTCTGTTGGTACTAGGAGGTTCTCAAGAACAAATGTCAGATCTCAGTGGAATGGTACAATGAATGAAAGGGCAATAAAAGGATCTCTCTGGCATTGTACCTGTTGCCTAAAGGGGAAAGCAGGTACCAGCTCTCATATATAATACTATCATTGTGTATATTAACGTCTGTATCCCTCTCACACAGTTTCCTCAATTATATTTAGTACATCTGAATAAGTGTTCTAAAATATTTCAGTGATGTAGTTTAAGATTAAAAGCAAGCTTCTTCCCGGATGAAAAATTACTTGTTGGAATAAGTCTAACACATCCAAACTTTATTTTTAGCATGACCAACTTAATTTTTTTTTTTGTATACCTTTGTTTAGTGCCAATCTACCAGCCAAGTGTAAAAGCAGAGTGACTGACTGATGGGTGTCTATGCTGGGATTAGAGTTTTCTTTTGTGGTTTTGAATTTGGCAGTGCAGTAGTACACGGCTTTCCATGAGCTTACACTTTTGTTTTTCTTGAGTGCATGTGTACATGAATGCATGCTCTAATGAGTGATATGAGTGAACAAAGAGCTAAATTTTAAAAGGTGTAAATAAGAAAAATCCAATGGAGGTCAATGGCAAGTTACTGAGGCATATACCTGAGTCTTTATGAGCAGAAAATTTCTAAATACTTTACATGTCTGATGAATCACACTAGATATAATTAAGCCATGGCCAATACATTAATACATCCCTCAAGACATTAGTATTGGTTTTAATAATTTACATGTTGATAACCATGGATTAATCACTACTTAGCTTAAAGTATTAAAGATGGTTTTACAGAAAAGTAGACCAAAATTACCCAATAGATTAGTATTATATGAAGTGTGGAAAAAACCACTAACAGTTACAACCAAGTCATCAAAATACAATGGTAAATACATTATAAGCTAAATTTGGTTTTCAAAATGTCTCAAATTGTATAAGTTTATTTAAGGTACCATAAAACCATTTAATGGAAATTGTGTGGTTTGATGAAACTCTCAGGAGGTTTTTTCCTCAGAATAATTTTAGATAAATAAATATAGTTTGGGGAACATTACAAGTAATATTAGAGGGCATTACTAGTGTAAAAATATTTTCATTTTGAAGCAGACCAGAACAAGATATTTTTATTGCATGTTAATGTCTGTCTCTGATTTTCTAATATTGATAAATTGTATGTAAAGCTACAGAAATGTTCGTTCTACAAACATCATTGCATGCTAAGCAGAATGGAAAGGATATATACAGAAATATCCCCTGAGCAAAGAGCCATTGCCAAGTTCAGATAAAACAAAATATTTTCATTACTGGAAATAAAATAAGTTGCTATTTTATACGAGTAAGTAGCAAATTCAAAGCTATGTTTCATTGCATAACAACATGACAATATGTGGCTTTTGGATATAGAAAAATATATAAGGATTCAGGAAAGCTTAAGAAGAAAATATCTTTATTTGCATTGTTGATTACTGTAGTGGTTCAGTTAATACTAAGGATGCCATGAGCTTTATGCCAAATGAAGACAGAGGCTGTGTAGAAACGGAAACTCAGCTCTTCTGGAAGAGCCAAAGTTGTTGAAAAATTAGACCTGCATCTGTATATGATAAATCCTGAAGAC
Organism: Rhabdornis inornatus; assembly: GCA_013397075.1. Taxonomy (NCBI): domain Eukaryota; kingdom Metazoa; phylum Chordata; class Aves; order Passeriformes; family Rhabdornithidae; genus Rhabdornis; species Rhabdornis inornatus. The sequence goes on from VWZS01003467.1 coordinate 9,130, forward strand.
ACTGCAGAACAGTACATTTTACACATTTTTTCCCCATCCTTTCTGTTCACATTAAGTGTACCATGGTTAGAAAGAAAAGAGAGTTTATGGAATTCTATGTTAAAATAGCTAATTTCTATAAAACATGAGAAATTAATTGGTAAAGGTTGCTGTGTTTAAAAAACAAGTATTAACACTCTTTTGCATGAAAGTCAGTGACAGTATAATGTTGACAGAGACAATACAGGCTTTATAATCCTCCCTTCCCAAATGCCATCTGGCACATGGAAGTGCTCGAGTCAGCTCTGAATGGGGACCACCAGGGCCCCAAGCTGGTTGCTGCAGAATCAGGCAGCACTGGTGCCTCTCCTTGGGGGCTGGAGATGGTGTGTCCTTACGGGGACTTGGAGTCCCCAGGAAGGCTGCTGCTGGTGAAATTGTGTTAAGCGCATGAACTTGTGTACTATGGAAAGTGAGATGGGTGCACATGGAAAATGTATTCATTCTCCAGTCAAGTAAGACATCTGTTGGGTAGTAGAATTTAGGATTTGCTTTTATAAAGTAGTTAGTCCTGCACTGGTATGTTACAAGATAACTATCTAATTGCATTTGGAGGGCAAGTGTCAACATGCTAGTGGTTACTGCTGCATGTACTTTTGGTCACCATGAGGAAGGCAAATGGCTTCCTGCTTTATACTTTTAGAAGTTCCTAAAGTGCTGTAAAATGTTGAAATGCCAAAATCACTAATGATACTTACATTGTCCAAATGAAAAGGAAAATTTCCTCATCACTCCCACAGAAACAATGTGCTCCCATGTGTTTGAATAGGGGTTTTGAGATGTTGACTTAACTTTTCTTTCAGTTTTGGTTACTTGTTATTCCTGGTTGCAATCTGAAATAATAGAAAACATTGTTTTAAAAAAATAGATTTTATGAGTCACAGAGAAGAAACTGAAGAAAAGTGGCATATAATTACCCAAACATAGTTGGAGAATACAATAGACGTATTGGCTGCAGGTGGCTGACAGTAAGATAGCCAAGATGAAGTAAACACTATTAGCAAAATTTCAATTATTAAGTGTTGCATGCAAAAGTAGTATGTGACAAAAGAATCACTAAGAAATTAATATGAAGAAAACTAAACAAAATAACCAAGCTGTTGTTGTGTTTTATATTATCAGAGTCTTTTTGTGACAAGGTTTTCTCATGTTTCACTTGGCTGTGCAATCGATCCAGTCTGAGAGACCATTAACCAGCCTCAGAGAGAGGCTTGCAGAGTCCAAAAGAGTCCTTTTGAGATTGAGGAAAAGCACAAAAGTGGTCAGCATTGATAAAAACTCACACCCACCTGGAGAGTAGATAGAAGGTGGTAGACTGTAATCTAAAATTAATGTTTTGTCTTAATGGTTCTTGTTCACAGAAATGTATAAAGATGTTGACTTTGCTTTAGAATCACTGAGTGCCTTGCTTTGCCTTGCTGTAATAGTCACATTCTAGAGATTTATATTTTATAGAACCTACATTGTATTCTATGAAGTTTATGAGTCTTTTGATATCAAATAGGCTACACAGAAACCAATTTTGGGAGCGCCAAAATTTCATCTGTTTGAAACAAATTTCGGCTAGCAACATTGTTGTTTTTTTTCTTTTCCAGCTGACAGACCAAGGGGATATTTGCAAAATTCATGGCATTACGTCTTTCAGCCTGGCTAAAGCACCCTGTAACATAGAGCCACCTCAGACAGCTCATCTCATGCTGAGCTAGGAAAGGAAAGAGAAAAAACAGAGCTTATAGACAGGAAGGCAGTGATGACAGGAAACAACACAGCAGCACTTTTGCACGGACTTTGTGCCAATTACCCCGCTACCGGACCTGATCTGGAAAGGCTGAAATGTACAGTGCTTCCTAGCTTGGATTTCTGCGTGGCCTTCTCAGCATGAGTAGGACTTACTCTGTGTTAGTCTGAGTGTTAAGTACCTCTGCTCTCCACGGCAGAGGACAAATGTGCCTCGAGGTACCTGTCGTGTTTCAGGACCACGGTTGACATCTTCACAGTATTTGCTCTGCTTGTTGATACAATATCAGTCTGTTAGAAGAACTCACTTGACAACCCCATGTAAGTCAAAGGAATCATTATAAACAGTCTTGTGAGACTGTAGGAGAGTGTGGAGCTGACACAGTGCTGTCACACCACAGTCTTGAGGACAAGTTTTATTAATTATTGTGAGATAACACAATTCTCAAGTGCTATTAAAAAACTCACATTTTCTATAAAACATTGTGATAAAAAACAAGAAATTGAAATGTGCTTCCTTTTCACCAGTGAGATTATTTTCAATATCTTATTATTTCTCCTATTTAGAAGATTTTAAACAGCTGTGTGAAATCATTTGAATCAGCTGAAACATAACATTTTACCTAATCTCATTAAATCTGATTATAAAAATTAATGAAAATCTTTTTCCAATATTTAGAAGGTCAAGGCTAATACCCAAAATATTTTGAAAAAAGAAATAGATGCACTTACTGTGGATATTTTTCCTGACATGAGACCTACGTTTGTAATTTATTTATCTACTTCAGAGTTTACATAGAATAGATTTTTTGTAACTATTATAAGGTCTTTATGCATAGCAGAATATTGACAATTTCATTTGAAATTACTATTCATTTAGTTTGTTGTTGGGGATTTTTTCAGTTAAGTTGGCAACTTTCTTTATCAGTGAAGCAATATCAAGGAAAAATATTATCTTGAGAATGAGCTATGATTGAACCTTCAGTGTCTTAGATCCTTTTTTTCCCCAGATTTGAATCCTGCAAAACTTATTTTTCTGGAAAATCTTAGAGTAAATCAAAGTATGGTCAGGCTGACTGCTGAGTAAATGCTAATACTTGTTGATATTTGAGTTACTACATAGAGATAGTGAAGTTAACATACGTCATTCATTGGATAACATAAACCTTAAAGTCTAATAAAGAGCGACTAAAATTTTCATGTATCATGAATTGTAGACCCTAAAGTTTTATTTTGTATGAGTAAAGAATAAAAAAAAAAAAAATTTCTACAGAGGAGACTTTGTACCATGAATTTAATGTTAACAATGTTTTTTTAAAAAAGTAAATAAAATAAGCCACAGAATATTCATGTTCCTAATTGTGATACATACATACATTATCAAGTTCCTTGATAATTTAGGAAGGTGTTGTTGGAAGCAGGTCTGAAGAAGTATGTAGCCCACCCAGGGAATTACATGGAATGGCAGTTTCTTAGCACACTATTAGACTCCTCCTCAAATTTTGCTGAGTCTCAATGCAGCAATCATTGAGGGCTTTCATGGGGCTTTAAATCTCAGAAATATTCATTATTTGATTGTGTGGCTTATGTTGTCCAGTAATAACTAGTGGATGCAGAAAATATTTTTAACTTTTCTGAAATTAAATCCACTTTATAATTTGCTTTGAATTATCACTGTGTATTTCAACTACACTTTTTTTGTGTAACATCTCAGAATCTTGTTTGAGAGATGCTTTAACTCAAAGGGAACAGAATAGAAAAGTTATCTTCAATTCACACACAAATTTATCATTTGAAGAAAATGTTCATTATTTTGATGTATCTAATTTAGTCTTTGGGGTCTTGGATGCTAGAACCCAAAATGTTCTTAAGGTGCAAAATATTTAGAGTCTGTGCTGTGACTGTATTACGCTCTGCATTTTGTGTTGGAGAGGTGGACAAAGACTTTTCTCTGCTGTAAAAAGCATCCACCAAAACTGATGGTGAGAAAATAAGGATTAGGTCCTTATGGTAGAGGATGTATCGTCCTTGTTTTAGACCAAGATTAATATAAAAATATATTTGTGAGACTAAGAGCTCAGACAAATCTAGTACTCTTGTCTCCTACTTATCTGCCCTTAGTACTGTTATTAGATATTGATGAATACACTCAAAGTCACTTCATAAAAATACAGGAAAAATAAAATTATATATATATACACACCCTATATTACAAGAAATAAATGCATGTGCAGTCCTATATATTCCTATAGATTCAGAGATATTCCTTTCCTCAAAGAACTGCATGCTTTTGTGAGAAGCCCCACTTCATCTTTCTCATAGGCTCCCTTCAGGTACTGGAAAGCTGCTATTAGGTCATTCCGGGTTGAAAAAACATAATTTTTCCAGCCTCTCCACATAGGAGAGGTGCTCCAGTCCTCTGATCATCTTGGTGGCCCTCCTCTGGAATTTCTCCAGCAGGTCCATGTCCTCCATGTGCTGGGGAGGACAGCGCTGGATGCAGCACTGCAGGTGGGGTCTCAGCAGAGCAGAGCAGAGGGGCAGAATCCCCTCCCTCCCCTGCTGCCCACACTGCTTTGGATGCAGCCCAGGTTTGGTTTCTGGGCTGTGAGTGCCCATGGCTGGGTCATGTCCAGCCTCTCATCCACCAGCACACCCAAATCCTTCTTGGCAGGGCTGCTCTTGATCTGTTCCTCTCCAGTGTTGCTACAGAGGAAAGCTCCAACCCAGGTACAGCACCTTGTACTTGACCTTGTTAAATCTCATGGGAATCCCAAAGGCCCACTCCTTGAGCTTGTCCAGGTCCCTCTGGATGGCATCATGTTCTTCAGGTGTGTCATCAGCACCACTCAGCTTGGTGTCATCTGCAAATTTGCTGAGGGTGCACTCGATCCCTTCATCTATATCGTTAATGAAGACAACAAAGAATGCTGGTGCCTCTACAGGCCCCTGAGGGACATCACTTGTCACTGATGTCCATTGGGACTGAGCCATTGACCATCTGGATATGGCCATCCAACCACTTTCTCATCCATCTAACAGTCCCCTCATCAAATCCACCTCTCTCCAGTTTAGAGAGAAGAATGTAGGATGTGGGTAACAGGAAAATATTTTGATAAGAGTCAATGAATAAAATAAAAACCAAGACTAAATATAAAATGAGAGGAGAGAGAGATCACAGATAAAATGATAAAGGATATAGCCACTGCAGTGCTGTAGCCTATGCCTGAATGAGCAGGTAGCACAGGGAATTACTTGTCAATCTGTAGAGAGAAACATGTAGTGCTGAGGACCTGACAACAACCTACCTATATGTGTTGGGTTTTTTTTCACTTCAGAGTACTTCTGGGCTGATGGTCAAAATTTGCTTTAGTGATTGATTTGAGCATGCTAGGCAAGGTGTCAAATTAAACTTTCCAGAAGCTGTTGAAAGGCCTCCAGGTCATATACTCTTAAGATCTCACCATAATGTGAATCAAAACCCACCAGATCACACCTACATCTTCCTTCAGATCAGGTATAAATTTGGAAAAATATTCCCCCAGCTGTTTTCCCTCATTGCTCTTTGCTTTTAATTGCAGTGAAACCTTAGAAAGCAGAAAATGTATCCTTTTAGATGAGACTAAATTGAAAAGTGCTTTACAGATATCAACTTCAGAAGAGACTAGAGCTATTTCAAGGTCACTTTATACTGTGTTGAGTCCTCAGCAACCTATTTCACTTCATAGAATGGTTCCTCTTCCACTGTGCTCCTTGCCTGTGTGGATATGTGGAAGATTTACTTCTGGCATGCACTCCTGGTGCTGGCTGAACTGCTAATGTCAATGTATCTATAGAAAATAAAGTCTGTTTGGTTTGAATTGCAATAAATATCAACAAAATATTATTAAAAAACCTAAAACAATCCTAGAAAAAGAAGACAGAAAAGATTTTGATACCAATACTGTCTTTGAATTTGTAGGCAAAAACCCTCACTTCTACTGTTTATCATCATGTTTTTTGTTGGCAATAAGTCAAGCGTTGCTGACAATATTATTTGCACTGGTTCTAAATATGAACTAGTTTGTAATTAGTTCAAGAACAGAATTTGACCTTGGGCTGTGGAAGAGTTGTGAATGAAGGAAATATGTCAGCAGCATGCCTAAAAATAAGAAAGGAAATAGAATACTGAATTTTCAAGTGACAATGATTGATATGTATACACCTCTATGAAAATGAATGAGCAAGAGTTTTCTAAACACTGGCAAAAATGAATTAATAATAAATAATATGGAAGAAATAATTGACTAAATATTTGATAATGAGAAAATTTGATGTAATAATTATTGTTCAGAAGGACAAATTTGAGACAAAAACAAAGTAGCTTTGAATGGAGCCCAGAATTAGATCCAAAGCCTTTGAAGTCAGCAGGAAGCCACTGGCTTCCACATACTTTCTGGCAGCTTTGTACTGTACTCTCTGTGGGAGAAATCTGGCACATCTCACAGTTGCTCCATAACTCAGTCCCAGCCTTATAGTACTGCTTCATCACTTCATTCCTTTACCCATCTTCCTAAATTAATCTCACAACAATCCATTTTATAGACTCTTTCTGACCTCTCTAATCATGATGGTGCTTGTAACCTAAATGGTGATTTGAATAAGATTCCCCTATATTTGTCTTCCCTCCCCAGAGCAGAGAACATTTGCTAGAGTTAGCAATAAAAAAAGTAACTTACCAGGGAAAGTGATTTCTATAATATCACAGGTGTATCAATGAATCAATTAACTTTTCTTAATTAAATCTTTTGATTATAGATTGTAGCATTTCTGTCCATCTTACTTTTTGTTTCACACCCTGTCTGACAAACTAAACGTTTACCTCCTGCCTGGCATTCCTACCCTTAACTAAATCATGCCCTCTATTTTTTTCCGGGAATGTCAGGTCCTCAAGGAATATGCAAACCAAAGGGAGAACCAATATCTTGAGGTCATCAGAGAAAGAGCTGGAGCTGTTCAGCAGAAGTGGCAGAAGACCCATGGGTGTTGCCACACTGTGAGGTCCATAGCTCACTGAGAGATCACAGCTCTCTGTATCAGGATATCCTGGCAGCTCCCTCAGCTCTACAGCCATCCTGCCAGGTGTAGCTCCTGCTCCCATAGGATCTGTGCACAGCTGGACAGCCCTTCAGCTGCCTGGGCTTCCATCCACATCACCATTTCTGCCTGCAAAACAGCTACACAACAGCACAGTAACCCCCATGATTTTAATAATCTGATCATTTTAGAGCAATGGAGACTTTGCTAAAGTGGACAGTGCCAGTCAGGTGCTGGTCCATTGGTAAAACAACAAACCTGAGAAATGCAAGAGATTTAAACCAAACCAAACAAAAACAACCCACAGAAAAACAAAACCAAAACAAATCTACACTAAACAAAACAAACAAAACAAAACAAAACAAAGCCCAAACTTTTAGCTACATTTTATTTAATATTGTTTAAAATGTTTAAGGTATAAGAAGCTTTTCACAGTAACTCATTTGTCCTCAGTATTTTTTAAAATTAAATGTTTTTATAATGAATGCTTATAAAAGGAGAAATATATATTAGAATAAAAAATGGGATTTGGATGGAAATAAGATTAATTTAATTTGCAAAACAGGTTATATTATTTTTGACATATAATTTTGAACGTGCAAGTTCAGTACTTCATTACAGGGATGCTTCCACCTGATGGTACTAGCTTTATCTGTCCTGACTGACTTTTAGGACTAAAATGATTTTTTCTGTTTCTTGCATTATCTCAGGATCTAGCTAGTTCAATTTACAAAAGATAGCAAAAGAAATGACTGATAAAGGAAAGGATATATTGCTAGCTCTGTTAGATGGGTTTTGGTATGTAGTTTTTTTGTTTTGTTTTGGTTTGGTTTTTTCTTTCCCTAGAAAATTGATTCCATGTTCTTACAGAGTATTCTGAACAAATGCAAAATTAGATGTGCAAATCAAAGCTGCTAAGTGAATCATCCCATTCAAATAACTTGTACCGATGGACAATCACCCTTGCAAAAATTTTAGGTGAATGAATGATCAATTAGGATTGCAAAAATGCAACTGGCATTGTTGTTAAAAATTAATTAGATACAGAGGTTTCAAATTTGATAAGTGAACGCATAAGCAAAATACAAGCAATCAAAATTAGAGAACAAATAAGGTGTAGGTACATGGCTGCTGACAGATAAAAAGAATCATATGTATATCACAGAAGAGCACTCATAAACTAATACACATGTATACGACACATAGGTAATATGTATTTTTTTAAAAAGCATTTCTTTTTAATCTTTCATGTGTCAGAGAGGATTTTGACATCACTATTTCTACCACAATGAATATAATTTGAGATGCTTTACCCTTTTCTTCTTTCTCCCGTTGTTCTGATTCACTCTTTTAAGATAAATCACACAAGACTTAATAGTACTACTTGTTTGTACAAGGTGAATGAAATTACACGGTTTTTCTAAATTTCTTGAAAATATAACCTCACCTTAAAATATAGTTTATACATACAGACAAAGTAATTTTGGGTTTTTTTCCCCTGTCATTTGAAAGGAAAAATCCCAAAGAATTTGTGGTTTATTGCTCGCAGAGATAAATTTATTTGGACTTTCAAATGTCAGATTATTGCGAAACAGATTTGTATCAGCTCATGATCAGAAGCAGTCAGGCTTAAACAAACAGAAGAAACACACCCTGCAGAGGTCACTGAGAATGCCAACACAAGTTTTTCTACAAACTGCTCCTCTTAATTGTCTTAGATGTCTTTGTAACCCACAGTGCAGTAAAAGAAGACCTATTTGTGGAATTTATGTTAAATTGAAACAGTTAGTTGTTTTCCTTGTCAGAGTCAAAAATAAGAAAATGAGACAGGAGAAAAATGCAGTAAGATCTTGACAACTTGTATTTCTCTTTTCTCCTAGATGGTGCCAAGACAGTTCCCTAAATTATAGCTGCACAGGTGATTCCTAAAGTAAAACAAACGCATAATCTCCCCCACTCCAGAAAAAAAGGATAATAGTAGTTCAGTTACTGATAGTTCCTATCAATCTTTGTTACTTCTTTCTTGTGGAAAAAAAAGCATGGGAGAAAGAGAACAGAATTCTAGCGTTTCAGAAGTAAAACTAGATGCACTTTGAGGCATACTTTCTTGGAGTCCATTACCTCTCAGTGAAAAGGTGGAAAAAGCAGATTTCGGGAAACCCTACAGATCCTGAGCACTATAATGGAAGAAGTTGTTTTTAAGTAAGTCTTCACTAGAAAATAGATAGTCTGGTAGCATGTAAATTTGAACAGCTAAATAAGTAATAAAGAAAATAATAATTGGATACATTCTGCCAAATAAATGCATCAGCTATATTTCAGTCTGCTATGGGCTAAACAGTCTCATGACTTGTTTGTAGGAATGGGACATGCTATCAAATAAAATTAGTACTGGTCTGTTAGCCACACCCTAATCAAAAGAAAAGGACTCAATTAGTTGCCACTGTGATTTCCAACAGCATTTTAGGTTTATTTATTACATTCTTTGGAAAATCAGAATTCTGATTAGATATATCCTTTAGTAAATCGTCATATAATAACATTGTTTCATATTAATGTATTAAAGCCTTAAAATTTTGTTTGAGGTTTTGCTCCACTAGCTGATGATAATTGATTTTAACAAGACTTCAGTAAATGAGGGATTTTCAGTATGCAGAAAAGAAAGAACTAAATCCCTGACCAAGTACTGAAGTAGATATAAAACTTGCAGAAATGTACATGAAGTGTGAACACCATCTTACATTATTTGCTATAATACTTGAATCTGATTATTTGGAAGCATTTATTCTATATTTATAATATTTAAATTTAATTGCCTTTAAATTCCCCCTGCCATTGTCCCTTGCACAGTTCTGGACAACATCTCATATGAGATTTTCTGAGTCTGCCATTTCCATCTGCAGTTGCTGGTGCAGGTTTTGGATGATCATTCCTTTTTTTGTCCACATATAGTAAGAAGTAGAAGGTGGTCATACATGAAGAATGTATATAAGAGAGAATACAAGCAGACTCATAGCTTGTGGAGTGGAAGGCTTGTGTCGTGTCAACACTTATGGCCACAGTAGTACATAGATTTAAGTAACGCTACATGTAAATATTGATTCACGTATATTTTGTATTTGGCAAATTGGGTGGTGAAATCCAAAAAGCATCAGAGAATTACACACACATATTTGTACAGAAATAATACAAAAAAATTGCTGTTCATTCTGCTATTGACAAAAAATTAAGTATATAAAATGCCCATAATTACTCTTCTAGTTATAAAAGAAAACACCTAGAGGATCAGGTTAAAAGACTGAATTTACTAAAAAGGTACTTAAATCTTTCTGTGACCCAAGGCTTCCATGGATGTTCAAGATTGCTTGCCCTTGCAATAGAGATAATAATTTCCTTTTACTTGAGTGAAGTACATTAAAGCTCTTAGCACATTTGAACTTAGGGTGTGAGTCTGTGTTTTAGGTGAATAGAGGAACAGAGAGCTTAAAAGAAAGCAATGACCAGAAAAGTGTGTTTTGAACTGCCTGAAAAACTTATTTTATTATCTCAGCCACATAGTTACCACACTCCCCCACTCCAAAAAAAAAAAAAAAAGCAACACAGAAAGCCTGACATATCAAAACTAGTCTATCAAAACCAAATTCCATTTAGCTACAGAATGTACAGTGCACTGGATTGTATTTCAAATGAATAAATGAATGACAACTCACTTCAGTTTTTCATTTAAGCCACGAAACTGCAATCTATGCTGGTACTTAACACTGAAGAAGTATCACTGAATTAATAGAATTGCCTGAGTGAATGCTATTCACAGCATGAATGAGGACTGCAAAATAATTTTAATCTTGTTGGAATGACCAAGTGCTTCAGTGGTGTCATTGAAAAAGTTTCTTATATATTAATTCCTTGGTGCTTCAGACATAATTTTTTTGTATCTTACACCTCTCTCGTCCCCTTCTTTAAATCAGTAAGTAATATACAAAAAGGTTTAAAATAATCATTAAATTCTCATGCATTACATAAATAGCATTTTAAATAGTTACTTGATGCAGTAAATCCTTGGTCAATTACTCCTAATTATTATTTTCAATTAAATACAAGATTATTATCTTTGATAGATTTAAAATTTTGATAGTAAGATTTGGCAACTTCTCATCCTTCAGTTAATTCATTCTCCTAATTCAAAGGCCAGAAGTAACTTAATGACTCTTTTTCAAAGTCCAATAAGATACTGTCTGAAGTTAATTTAATTTACTTTGTCTATAAGCAACATATCATTGTAGCCAAGCATTTTCATCAATGTACACTTAATGATTGAATGGATCATCATAGGAAATTTTATTAATTTGACTATTACTGACTCCAACTCTAATCTAGGTCCTTTATCAATTTAATCTGTTATACATAAAATATATCTGAAATTATTTTAAAGGTAATTATATGTGGTTAGTAAAAATAAGACCCCAAAAGGCAAATTCTAGATTGTTTTTTCCTCTTTATTTGTTTTATTTACCTTTTCTTACCTATTTTATAAGACTCATATAGGAGTCGGATCTTGTATCCTGTGAGGTAGCTACCACAGAGAAAAAATTTTGGTAAAGACATCTTATTCAACTCTGTGAATACTCTCTCTGATAATATTCTCCTTGTTTCTATTTTGACGATAAGCAAAAACAAATTCACAATTACTGCTTATCTATATTCTCATGAGGAACTTCAAAGGAAGATAAATGTTTACAAGTAATATTACCTTGTATAGATTTTATATACTCCAAAAGTTTTGCTGTTGCTGCTGAAGATAACTACCAACTCTCCATAGGAAAAGCGAATAATGTTTCAAAAATATATCAATGTATGCATTTAACACACAAAGGATATCTATTTGACATTTGATCACATATTTTGATTCCAAATGTTAAAAATATTCTGCTTGGTTATAAAGTTGCTGTCTAGTTGTTCTTATTTACAGCCATCAAAGGATCACAGCATGGGTGAGGTTGGAAGGGACCGCAGCAGGTAGTTCATCCTCTCTGCTCCAGCATGGTCACCCCAGAGCACAATGCACAGGATTGTATCCAGATGGCTCTTGAATACCTGCAGTGAGGGATACTCTCCAAAACCTCTCTGGGCAGTCTGTTTTAGTGCACAGTCACTCACCCACACAATGAAGAAGTCCTTTCTCTCTAATTTAGTCTTATTAAGTTTGGAAGTTCATGGGGACAGTGTCATAACTGGCTGCATACACTGGAATACTGTGAAAGTTCCTTTAAACGTTTTTCATGGTGTAAAGCACCCGAGTTTAGCTACAGTTCTTGTTCTATTACTCTAAATCTTTATCTATCTTTATCGATATTGAGATATATATATCTGAGAGAAAGTCGTAAGCAGGACAATAAAAAAAAAAGGTAAGTTCTTTAATGTATTTATGTCTGTCCCTTTTAATGAACAGGTATCAGTTTACTAAATATTTGGTGAAACAGACTTGAAATTGTAGTTATTCTGATCTTTCAAATTTTCTGGTGAAAACATCAACTAGCAACATACATTTCTAAGAGTTGATACAATATGAGGTTTAAAAAAAGGCCAGGTGGAATTTTTAGTACTGTCTTTGGCTGTCTGGCTGTCCTCTCTTGAGGGTAGTAAACTCAAAAGAAAAAAAAAAGGAAAAAAGGAAGTGCTATAGTATCTCTTAAAGAGCTAGACTCAGTATCATAAGACTGTTACTAACTGCACCTTGTCTCATGCAATAGTCAGTAACAACCTATAAGAATTAGTCCACTGCATAAAGTAATTAACATGTCTGTATTAAAGTTCAGGGGTCAGTGTACAGAAAGATTTAAAATTAGATGTACATATTGTGTTACTAGGCAGGATAGTGCACACTGCTGTTATTGGATATTGCATCACCAGCCTGGAAGTTGTACTCACCTGATCTGCCAGTGTTAATTTTTTTAAAAAGTTAATATTTAGTAAAGCTGAAGGAGATTAAAATTGAAAAAATGCCTCCCATTCTCAAAGGAAATAACTGGTTAAAAAAACAAAAACAAAAACAAAACAACAACAACAACAAAACAGGAAAATAAGTTGGCTGAGAGGATGGAAAAGTGAAAATGGAGAAGTAGAAAGGATAAGTTATTAGTATACTGATATCCCAACATGGGAATAAACATTTGTGACTTGTTGCTGAATGAGACAAAAACAGAAAGTTTGTGCCTAGAAGCGAGGGAAGTTGAGCCACATCAAAAGAAGGACAGGTCATAATAGTGTCCCAGATGCAGACTGAGGGTGCTTAAAAGTTTTGTGGGCATCTCTCAGTGCAGTACTATACTGAAATACTGAGATCTCAGCTGAATGAGACAGCTCCAAAGCAGGAAGAAATCTAGCTACATTCGTACAATATCGTATTTGGGCTAATTAGCACTACTTGAAAATACTAACCTACTCTTTCCTTGTTTTATACATCCCTCTCCCATCTCTGCATTTCCTCTACCTCAAAGCTAAAAAAAGAACTTATAGCTTCGTACCTACTCTTTGCAGGAGAAAAATCGATCTGTTAAAAAAGAATAAAGAAAAAGGAATAAAAAAGGAGAAAAAAAGGCACTTTGTTCCCTTTCCTTTCTATAAACACTCTTTCACTCTCATATGGAGGCTGCCAGACTCAAATTTTTTGCAAAGGTTGCAAGTCTCTTTTTTGTGGTCAAAGCTGTGAACAGATGTACAAAAGAAGAAGACAGACATTTAAAGGAGTCACAAGGAAGGAATAGATACAGGGAAATTTTTAAACTTGAGATACTCCTACTGTGCAGCCAAATTCACTGCCAGTAATCCACAGATGTACAGCACATGGGTGTGCAAAGCTGTGACTGTTAGAGGTGTGAAAGGAGTTCTTAGTGTGTTTATTGAATAAAAAACGTACCCATCTGTTCTGCTGAAATAAGTAAGGTCTGCATCTAAAATCTCATATGTTTGGGAAGTTAACATTTCTGGGGAGTGACATAACAGAGGTAACAAGGTGTGCTCCCTGATACTGACATGGGTAAACTTATTCAGTATCCAAAAGTAAATATTCAGGGCTTATAAGAACCAGTTGTGCATTTTTATTCGCTTATGTTTCTGTCATGTTATTTCCTGTCTCTTCCATTTCAGCCTGTGTTGTCTTTGCGGGGCAGAGCAACAACATACCTGCCCAAAAACCTCTTTTAGGTATTATGAATAATGGCAAGGAAATTGAACAACAGTCCCCATGGTTGATACTTATGGAATGGTGAGTCCAAAATGGAAAGTTCTTTAACAACTGTTGGATGGCCTAAGGTTTGAAGAAATAGCAAGAAATATTATGAAAACACCTCTTTGATTTAGGACCCTGAAATTTCCTTCACAAAACAAGATAGCACTGCAGATCACAAAACAAAAAACAAAAACAACAACAAAAAAATTGCTCCAGGTTAAGTGAAGCTGGGACTCAAAATTTTGCCATAGAGCAGCTACTTCAACTTGCTACACCTCTAAGTATGAATTTGGGTAGATGCACAGCTCTTATCCAAGTTCCATTGCTATCACTAAGGAGGGGAACAGATAAGTTCCCTAGGGCTCAATCACACAGATATTTCTTGAGCACAACTTAAATGTATATATACATTTCATATGAAACCCTATTATAACCATAGATCTTAACTGAGATCATAATAGTTAGAGCACTTATCAAAAACAGGGATAACAGCGTTAATTTGTTTCCATCATTCAACTGGAATTCTGCCCTTCCAGAAGAGGAAGTTTTAGCTGTGGAAACACTATAAGCTACATGTTTTCTAGAAGGGCCGTATCTTGTTCTCTTTTTTATAGTTTTACAGTTGTCCTAGAGAACAGTAAAGAATGTATAGTATTTTCAGGGAGACCAGCATGCAAAAATTATCATGGTACTAGATTAATTGGAAAGAAGCAGAGGTCTTAATCTTTCATGTCTGTGAAAAGCTTCATTTATGCATTTAAAATTAATCAGTTAATTGAATTTATTAAAAATAATAACAAACAAAAAAACCCCACCAAAACTTATAAAAATAACGGTAATATTTTTTAAAAACCAGCTTCCCCGATAGAAGTTGATTTCCCAGAATCTCCCGTAACAGTGACACTGTTTGCATCAGCTTGCATTAGCAAGTTGCATCTCCTGTTAGATTATTACTGTAGAGTGTCCTTTGGTCTCTTTCTTAGCTATAACTGTCCATTTTAAAAGTGGATTTTGTTCCCTGTTGTATACAATGACAAAATCAAATTAAGAAATAAGAATTTTGGAATATTTCTGAATAGACCTAAACAATATTTAGCTGAGATGTGCTTTCTTACTCTATGCTTTAGGTCCCATTCCCACCCTCTTCCCCACCCCAGAATCTTTCTCACAAGAGACTGATATCAGATGCAAAACAATATCTCTAGCAATTTTATCTCATTGTCATTGTAGTAACTGTCCTTCTCAGAAAAAAATCTTGACTCATGATTTGCTTGTGCTCCCACTGATTTTCCTTTCCATGTGAATTGTTCTAATTTGACAAAGTGATAGGAAATTATTTTTTGTGGGTTTTGAGGCTGCACAGAGACTTGAGGCTTCTTTCAAAGGAAATAATAGCAGAGTGGGATCAATGTTATGATGTTTATCATTCCATTAGTAATACTGAAAGGTCACAAAACAATAGGAGTTAAGAATATTGTGCTCAAATCAGACATGAACCTCTCTGTGTACTCTTCATTTACTCACTGTTTGTAGCCAGTCAAATAAGAACTTTTTCTGCTGCCAAGTCTCATATTTTTTTCCCAAGAAATCTTCCTCCCACATTACAAGACTAAAGCTTTGTGCTAGAAATGAGTTACTACCAAGGTTCACTTTAAAAAGTACTTGATCAAACTGAAATGATAGATCCTGAAGTGGAAAATAGTTAAAACAAGGAGATTAGCAACTTGCTACTGGGAAAAATATTTTAATCTATAAAATTAGTAAAGGGGGCCTGAAGGCAAAAGAAAGATGTAAATATTGGAACTGCACATAATGTCACCAACCAGTGGCCAGTGTCTGTGTAGGAGTTTACAAAATGTAAGTACATTTGCAGCCTTGGGCATTGAAAACAGTGTATTTGTACTGACCTGCAGGTTGCACTAAAAATCACCTGTGGTTACCTGTAACTCTTTCTTACAGCAGAGACATAAAAATGTTGCAACTCAAATCAAGAGGCAGTAAGTAATTCATTTGAACTTTGTGATATTCATATTTCACATAATTTGTTTTATAATATTCAGACTATCAATAGAAAACACTGAAGGGAGACATTTGTTTCAGAAATATCTCTTCATTAAAGTATAGTGGTCCCTTACATTCATTGCTACTATAGTTTTCTTCATTATTCAATAGCACTTTCAATCCCCATGTGTGTGACTTTCATTATTACGGATCATTTTTCCTTAGGATGTGTGATTTAATTTTAATGCAGGAATCTAAATCAAAATCCTTTGCTATTTAGTGGCTCTCTG
Organism: Rhabdornis inornatus; assembly: GCA_013397075.1. NCBI lineage: Eukaryota > Metazoa > Chordata > Aves > Passeriformes > Rhabdornithidae > Rhabdornis > Rhabdornis inornatus. The sequence continues at coordinate 25,501 of VWZS01003467.1, forward strand.
GTGTAATAAAAGAGAGTAAGGCTTAGCCCTCTGCTTTTGTGCTCAGAAGCATTTTGCCATGTATTTGAATTATGATAAAATCAATTGGAAGAGCCTGACAGTGAAAAGTAGGAAGAAAGTTTCCCTATATAAAGTTGAAGAATAATTACAGCTTTTTTTCTTAAAATAAAATTAAAAAAAAAAAAAAAAGCTGCAGGGAAATTGCTTGTTAATTCAGCATCTATCACCGTTTAACCTTGTTTGTCCTCTCATTGATAAAATAACACAATTAAAAGGCTTTCCCTTTGAATTATCAGTGTCTGAAGTTAAAATGGCCTGTGTTTTATGAAAGCTGTGTTCTCTGTTAGTTCCATAAAGACATGTCTGAATTGTTCTCTGAAGCATGTTCAGTCCTAGCGTCTCTGGGACTGCAGCACCAATGAAAGCTTTTCTCTTTCTGGCACATAGCCAAGGTGAGCCATGATCTAATACTGCAAATTATTTTTTCTCTTTTGCACTGGGGAGCTACTGTGTTAAAAGCTAGCTCCAGGAGAGTGAGGCACAGACAGGTGTAGCCCCTTTGATTGCACTGAAACCAGTCTCAAGGCCCTCCACAGCCAATGCTTCAGTGCACAACCATGAAGGAGAACGAGCACATTTTTCATTACTCTCCATTTTTAAACCATGGCCTAATCAGCAGCTTCACAAAAGTGTCTTGGCTTGTGAATAATTTTTTTTCTCTGTCTGAATACAAAGCTGAATACATGGAAAATTACAGCACTGAAAGAATCACATCATTTTTACCCAGGTGCTGTCTGTCAGTCCTGGCATGATCTTGAGCCTGAAATTCAAGAAATAAAAATGATGTTAAAAAAAAAAAATCACACTTCAATACAGGTAATGTTAAGCAAAAAATACTTGATCTAGGGCTTTGTGCCATAGAAGATGAATATGCTCTCTGTTTTTGCACTGCCACCCTGCACCCCAGCCAAAGAAGAGGGAAAGGATGTGGAAAAAAGATCCACCTTTTGAAAATACTTTGGGAATGGCAAGAAATATGGAAACAGTGTTATGCAAAATGTGGAAAAATAAATTTTCTATTTTATTATATTTACCCCAGGTTTTTCTGCTGTCTTCATTCCAGTTTACCTTAAGCTGGTGAATATAGCTGAAAATTCCTCATTTCTAAAGGTATTCCTGCTGCTGGTCCTGTTGCTGTTCCAAATGATGGTCAATGCTTTTGCTGTAAGGAGTTTCCCAGATTGTAACTTAATACCTGATATTTGTTAGGGGCTTTTTCCTGCTTATAATCTTAAATGATCATCTGAAGACTGTGCAACATACACTACTCTATGTTAGAAGCCTGCCATTTCTCAGGAGAAAAGCAAGGTTGACTGGATTCAGGAGGTGGTTCAGTGCAGTAATTTGTTCAGTTATGTGTTGGGAGGATCTTGCTGTTGGGTAGTGAGGTCCGTTCTTTTAACTGTGTCCCTGACACCCTTCCCTGGTGTGATGCAATGTTGGAGGTAATACTGTAATAAAAAAAAAAAAAAAAAACAACAAACTTCAGGGTGATGACAAAAGCCGCTGTTGATGATTTAATGTCAGTTTTGTGATGGAATTAATGACATCATGCAAAAAATGCTATGAAGATTCATTCCTGCTATATTAAAAAATAATTGCAGAGCTGAGCCTTTTCCCAGCTGAAGTTCTTCTGCCTGAGAGTAGGGTTGAAAACCATCTTTGATGTGATGTTCTGTGCTTTCTGCTCTCCCCTGCAGTAAGCTACTGCTCTCCACTTTTGATGTCTGTCACTTTCTCACTGTCATGAATGTGTTTCTGTGAGGAGGAAGTTAACTGAACCACAGGTTGCCTTACTGTGCCCTTCCTGCCAAACTCATCATCAAACTCCAATTGACCCCCAATCAGACAAGAAGAAGAGCTATACTTGTGTTTCAGAAGCCAGCTTTTGTCTCTGTTTTGACCTCTAGAGCTGTCTATCAATTGTGTCCCTTATTCTGAACATTAGACGTGTGGTTTAGACTATAAAGTTCTTTGGCTTCATGTGTTGCCTTCACCCCAGTGAAGTGATGTGATTCAACACTTCATTTTACATTCAATTTTGAAAGTCATGAGTTTGTCTTTTCCCCTGTGCTGTTTGACAGCTGTCCCAGCACTCATGGATGTAAATGTATTAAATGTAGATTTTATAGCTAATATTGGTATTGGGTCAACACTGTGCCAACGAAACACCTTGATGGAAATAAGCCAAAATTGTTTAAAAAAAAGTCTTCCTCTTCTTCTACTGGGATCCGACTGTTTCACAGCTTCAACCCTTTCTGTTCATTTGGCAGAATGGTCACAGACCAGACATTTCTTGGATGTGTAAGAGAGTCACAGAGAGCAGAGACAGAGAAATGGTTCTGAATATCTCTCTCCAAGCTGAAAAATGTTTAGTTCAAGTTGTTACTGCTTTATAGCCTTTCATAGGCACTCATTCAGTTATTAGGAATGCCACGAATGCTTCATAGTCATACCAGAGATGCCTACAACAGACTATCCATTTTTCTGAGGATGGTTTGTAGGTTGGTTGGTTGGTTGGTTAGTTGGATGGAGTGTTTTTTTTTGTTTGGTTTGGTTTTTTTGTGGGTTTTTTTTTTTTTTTTGTTTGTTTGTTTGGTTTTTTTTTGTTTTTGTTTTTTGTTTTTTGTTTTGGTTTGGTGTGGTTTTTTGTTTTTTTGGTTTTTTTTTGGGGGGGGGTTGGGGTTTTTTTTTTTTTTGGTTTGGTGGGGTTTTTTTTTTTTTTGGTTTGGTGGGGTTTTTTTTTTTTTTGGTTTGGTGGGGTTTTTTTTTTTTTTGGTTTGGTGGGGTTTTTTTTTTTTTTGGTTTTTTTTTGGGGGGGGGTTGTGGTTTTTTTTGTTTCTTTGTATTTTGTTTTCTCTTTTACTGAAGAATTTCAAATCAGAAATAATATATTTTTGTCTTCAGAAAGAACATTTTAGAGATCCTCATTCTTTGTTACTCAGACAGGAAACCAACCATGGAATGCCATCTCCCTCTTCAAATAAGAAAACAATGCAATATGGAAAAAGTAATGATTTCTATGGTATGCTCCTGCTGATTGATCCTCTGGGAAAAAAGACACTTTAGTCAAATTATAAATAAAAAGAAACACACACCTGTATCATACATAGTGTAAACATTTTTTTAGATTTCTATTTCAGAAGGAAAGAGATGCTTTTCAATTTAAAAAAGTTTGCGATCTAATTTTCTGTCAGATAATAAAGTAAATGGAAAATAATAATACATTATTCACAATTTTAATTTATTCCTATCTTGCACTAGGGATTCCATTTAATTTTTAACCTTCTAGATCTGTTCTGGAGCAGGATTAAAATGCTTTTAAGAAATGTACTCCTACCAGCTCAAAAGAATGTGGATTCTCTCTTCACATTATATTATCCCTTCTTGCTTGTATCACTTTAACATCTTGGAATGGTGTCAAAGTTGATGTATTTATGGATCTTGACAGGTGATAGGTGCTAGGGCACTAAATATGTCCTCCAGGCTATATCTACTACAGAATACTCTTCAGGCCACCAAGGCAATGATACAATCCATGGTGCCATGTATAAGAGCCAGCTAGTAGAAGAATAATTCATATCCAGGGTCTGTCATTCCTAAGAATGAATGTTCATATCTAGATTTTTATGAAGTCTAGTAGTTACCAGCCTGGATGCCTTTTGAACATAATTAAACTTTCATAAATCATGTGAACAGTTCAGAATAAGGGCATTCTCCAGTCCTCATACAATATCTCTATTCTATTCTATTTCTTTAAGTTAAAAAAAAAAGGAGACCTCTTTTCTTGCTTTCATTTTCCCAAGCTTTTGTCAGTGCTTTCAGAATGCATCAGCACTCTAAGACAACACCCTGTCCTCGTTTCTACACATTGTTTGTGTACCAGGCTCAGAACTGCCATTTCAAATCACAGTACATTGATCTTTAATGTTCTTTTAATTTAGGCTAAAGATGCAGAAATCTTAGCTCAGTTAGGCTGTATGCTGACCTGCATCTGAACTTCTTACCAGCTGCTCTTAGGTCTCTGACAACAATTCTTTTTCAAAACCACAATTAAAATTAAAAAATTAATTTACATTCTAGGCTGTTTTTTATTATGTTTAATAACATTATTATTGTTCAGTCACTTAAAAATATGTGCTTTCAAAATGGTTGTAAGGGACACAGGATTTAAACAGATGCAATAATCTCACTTACTTCTGTCTCATTCGCTCTTTAGATCTATTGCTTTTATCTGATTTACTAAGACATGGCAGCTGGTATGGCCCTTTTGAGCTTGCTTTGCAAGATTAAATTCTACCACCTTGACCTAGCATAAATATTGAGAAGTGGCACAGGGCAGGTTCATAATGGGATCTGGTGCATGAAATTAATGCTGGAAAGTAGGATAACAGAGTGACAGTGACATGGATGTGTCGGTCTGGATAATCCTGGAGTTCTGGAAGAGGGGAAAAGTTCAGTAAAACAGCATTACCTTACGGAGTATTGCAAAAGGAAATAAAGTGTTCCCACATAAGCTGTCTGGGGCAGAGAAGAGTACCAGGAGTAGGATATCGCCATGTTTAAAAATGACTGATATGCTCTCAAAAATGAGCTTCCATATTCCTCCTCTCAGCCTGACATTACAACATTACAGTTTGCACTTAGTTCAGTGAGCAAAAGAATAGAAATTCTCCTGGAAAAAGTTGGAGCAGTGAAACTGGAAGCTGGTCCTGTGATATCAATAAATGAAACTCCCTTCACTGGATATTTTAAGCAAGCATAGACTGCAAAAATAACTTTTTTCTTTTTTTTTTTTTTTTTAAACAGAAAGTCTGACTAAAAATGAGGGTATTTTTAGTATACTTCTATTATTCTTGCAGAGCCAATTTTAGCTTAACCTTCTCTTTCTGAGGCAGGATGGAAAGCCGCAAAAACTGTTGTGTTCTTGGTTTCATTCCCAACGGCATACTGGCATACTACTTTCACAAAACTGCCTTGAGCAGTATTCTGTAAACTAAATGATGATTATGCGTATATGAGCACTGGGCCAATAAAGCACAGAATTTGCTATTTGCTTTTATGACTGCTGCATGGCATCTCTTTCTGTTAAGGCAAATAAGCATGTTTTTATATTAACATGCTGAAGAAAATAAAAATCAACTTGAAAATCTCTGTGTGTGAATATGCACACAAACAGAGTTTAAATTAATCATATATTCTTTGGTGTATACAAGCAAAAAGGAGTGATTTGGCTGATTTAGTACTATACATTTTAAAGTATTAATTTATTTCCAAACTGGAATTTTGCTGTTTGTTCAAACTAGACACTGTAACTCCTAATAAAATAATTTGGTCTGCAGTAAATGTCATTCTGTAGTACTATTCAGAGTGTAGGTTCCTAAAGGGCAAAATCGACTCATTTTTAAAAAAGAAAATTTACAAAAAACCCCACCTATAACAGATGCTCTAGCATATGGCTGGTTTTAAGTGAGTGCATAGTTGAGCATAGAAAATAAATAAGGGCACGACAAACCCCCCCCCTCCCTTTTGCCCCACAGATACACTAATCACATGGTCACCATATGGCATTTACAGAACTTTGAATGCAGTACAATATTTATAGCCACCAATTTGTGTCCTTAAAGTCAGAATATTAAACTGTTTATTTCATATGGCTGCAAAGAGGCACTTTAATGCTGTTTATTTTTGTTGTCATTGCTATTGAGAGCCCAGGAAAGAACTGGTTTGTGCAACTGAAGTGGGCAACTGTGCCTTGAAATTGCCTCGGTGGTCTTTCAGCCTTGGTGAAGAGAGCGAAGCCAGTGGTAAACCTGGTTGCAAATTAGTCTGGGAACTTCTACCACCTTAATTTATTCCTATCTTGCACTAGACAGTCCATTTAATTTTTAACGTTCTAGGTCAGTTCTGGGACAGGATCAAGATGCTTCCAAGAAATGTAGTCCTATCAGCTAATATGAATGTGGATTCTCTCTTTTCATAATCTTATTCCTAGTTGAAAATCTTGGTTGAAAAGCACTGGAATTAATTTTGTTACAGGGCTGGGGAAAGTTGACCAGTTCCCCACTGTGTTACAGGGTCCCCAAGGACAAGTGTGGCAAAGGTGGCTTTGCTCCCGACCCTGCCATCATCATTATCCCTATGTCCCTCTCAGGTGGAGGGCATCACTGCACAGAAGCCCCTCCAGTGTTGAGGTAGCATCTGGATCCTATGACACTTTTCCCCCGGAGTCTGATTTTCTCCCCAGTAACTACAGGAGCAACAGCGGTGCTGGATGCCAAAACGTCTTATTTGCTCTTACTATTGGAGGCCACAAGAGGGAGAAGAAGATAAGGAAGCCACAGCAGGAGCGGTTGCGTGCTCCAAATCCTCTTTGGGCTGCATAAAGGCTGTCTGCTCCTCCAGCTTCCTGGGCTCAAGTAAACAATCATTAAGCTTTCAGAATCTGAACGTCAGAAAATCACAGCTGAAAGCTAAATGAAAATGACATTGTAGCAGTGTTCGCCTTTATGTTGTACCATACCCTAACTGACAAGGACAGTATATTTCTTCCCGAAATAATAGTAAATTTCTTCCGAAAACAGTACTAGAAAAGAAAAAAATTAAATACTTTAATACAAAGAGAAATCCAATACAATAAAAAAGAACACATTTCTGCTTGGAACACATGTACAAAAAAAAACAGTGTGTAGATTTTTCCTTGATTTCCTGCAGAATCTTGAATAGACCTTGGAGTTTTGAGCCTTTATGAATTAAAAGAAAAATATTCAGTTTCTTTTGTGGATGTTCTTTTATACCTGAAGAATCTGATAATGCATACTCTGACTATTTTAAGGAAATCAATTTGCATTACAGCACAAATTTGTCAGATGCAGTTGTATTAAAAAAATACAATATCATTATGAGTATATAGACTTGCGAAAGCAAAATGTAGGAAATATATAGACACTACATCAGCCCTGCTAATATTAAAAAGCCCAGAATTATATAGGTGTATTATCATATTTTAGAATGTTTATGTAACCATTTTCATGCGTTTACACTGTCAACCAGAGACCTTTAGTGAACTCACAGTTTGACAACATTGCTGAAGAACGTATGTAAAGATGATGTATAAAACACATTATTCTGGGCTATAAAACACTATTTCACTTTCTTCCTTTAGCTTTATTATTTGAATACTGTGTTTTTAACATTGTTTGAAGACCACCAGGGGACTGTGGCAATTCATAATGTTGCAACACTGAAAATAATGTGTTTGATTTATTTTTAATGTGAATACAGTAGTGATTTTGTTTGTCAGAAGCCATGGGGAACAAAATTGGATATTAGACACTATCAGCTTCCATTTAATGTAACAAGAAATGTAACTAGATCATAAACATAGATATGATTTAAAAATGCACTCTTTTATGTTTAATGAAATGATATGAAAATGTTTTGCTGCTACAAACAGAATATGTGCATTTCTAGCAAATTCTAAAGCTTCTATTGAAAAAGAAAAAATAAAAAATAAAATGGAGAGGAGACAAAGATAAAAAGAATATAGCAAAAAATACACTAAATACTTTTTTTCACAGTAAATTTTAATCCATTTCTGAACTGATCTTTTGGTTTCAATTAATTTATTCTGCCCTTTTTCTTTTTCTGATGTACAAAGAATAAAAAATAAAAGTGAAGATGTGAAAATAAATGGGCAGAACAGCTAAATGATTTAGAAGGTTTTGCCTAATTTTGTGAAACTACTCATGAAAGACCAATTAAATTATATACGCAGATCTTTGTAACAGGAAGCACAATAAGTTTAGTATTTTGTGGGGAATGACAGCATGATCCTGAAGTAATTTTTTTCTTCTTCTCTTTTTTTTTTTGTTTTGTTTTCTCTTTGAAAATTTAGTTTTAAGTTGTACATCCTGCTAATGTCTTCTGTAAGATAAAATACATATTTTCATCATAAAATTGTAGAGGTTTTTTTACATTTCATTTTGTCAATTCCATTCTTTTCCTGCCATTGCAGATTGCTTAAAAGTTAGACAATGAATCTCAAGAAAACAAGATGAAAATAACTTTGCCTTAATGAAACAAGAGCAGTAATTTTGTTTAAATTTGCATGGAATTCAGGGTTTTTTTCCCAAGTACATTTTTGCTTTTTCCTTTCTAGAGGGAGATGTCTTTTATAGATCTAGGAATTAAAACTTTTGAACTTAGACATTGTATTCTATAATAAACTATTAAGATTTTTTTTAAAATGTTCTATTTCTTTCCATTTTCTCATTTTTAATCTCTTCAGCTCAAGGTATAGATAACATATTTTGCTATAGCCGTTATTTCAGTTTCTTAGCATGTTAGCAAGCTTGATCATGGTTAGATTTACTCAAAAACTATACAGAGCAGCTATACAGAAAAAAGTTTTGGTTTTTTTTCTGAACAATTGTTGTTTTCCTTTGTTTGGTATTGTTTCTTTTACTGAAGAAGGTTACAAAATATGCTGGAAACTCTAAACCAGTCTCAGGCTACAACAAACATTAAGTGTCACTGCTTACCAAGTGACAGATGCGTCACTCTTGTGACAGCAGTAGTTGTGTGGGCCACCTGGAGGAAGAGAGACCACCACTTACTTGCAAGCCACTGTCATAAAATACTCCTTGATTTACCATCTGCTTTTATGAAATGCCCATGAAATTAAATTTCTTAATGGAAGCACGGAATGGGATGGTATGGAGTAGTTAAGTGTGAAACTTTGTTTGTGACTTCAATGAAGGAATAAATCACAGCTGCTCTTGTCTATGTTGTGCTGTTACAGTTTTGAAAATCTGTTACTGTGCTTATTTGCCTGTAATAAATCCAGTTAACAGTGGATTTCAGATTTTATTGAAAAATGCCACATTTTTATTCTTATTTTTTCTTAACAAAATAGTTTTCAATTCTTAGAAATTGCAAATATATTGCTCAAATTACTAGTATTTATTTAACGTCAAATACCACAATATTTATGATATAAACTTGAAGGAAAACGAGCTATTTATTTGTGTACAGACGTGTGTGTTCCCTAGATCCAATTTATCTTACTGTAATAGATTTAATTTTACAGATTTTGCATCATATCAGTTTATTAGAGAGAGTTATTTAGATGCAAGTCTCCTTCTGTAAAGAAGTGCTATGTGGGAGAGGCTTAAATTAATAAAATATATTTCCAGAGAATACATAAATGAAGAAAAAGAGTTAGGATGGACACTTTTTTGCATATAGTATTACTAAAAGGAAATATTCACTTTTTTATTACATCTTGTAATTATTAGCCTCCATGGATTCACGCTACAACCAGAAAAATATCTTTGATTCATAATACAGTTTATAGGATTTTCCTGAGTACTCATATGAAAAAAGACTTGAACGACAGCATTAAAGAGGCATGCTAAGTACTAAGGGCAACATGAGAGAGGAGCATTTTAGCATTAGTAACTGCAACTTGTGCAGGTGAAGTCTTTTTTTATGTCATCTGCACTTGTCGCTTGTCTTTACAGACACAGCAAATGTTTGGGAAAAAAATTATTTTCTTGTTCTCAAAATCATTCTATTCTACTTGCTGTTGTTGTTTGTTTGTTTTGTTGTGGGTTTGGTTTGATCTGGTTTGGTTTTGGATTGGATTGGTTGATTTTTTGGGGTGGTGTTTGTTTTTTTCCTTTCTTTTTTCTTTCTTTTTCCTTTTCTTTCCTCTTTTCCTTTTTTTTTTTTTAAGTGCCTAAAATCTTTGCAAATAAAACTCTTGAGCATAAAACATCCAAAGTTTTTTACATATATTTGTGTGAGCATTAGTAGAGAATTACTACATGCAATGCATGAAGCAGTATTTGCAGGGAAAAACAGCTGGCAATCAAAAAAATCATCTGCAAACAATACTGGTTGGAAGCAATTCCCAGTCAGATGTGCTTGAGCTGGCTGAATGTTGGAAGGGCAGAGATGATCTTCCTGGAGTTCAGCAGCCAACACAGAGCCATATCCAAGAGGCATATACAGGAGTTGAAAAGTTCAGGGCAGGCGTTAAGCATTCCAGTATTTTAGGAGAGGAAAATTTCAAGTTTATTTAAAGTCAAAGAGTTACTGTAAAAACATGACTGTTATGGACTATATAATGACAAAGGATACTGGTTTTCCTTGCTAAGTTATTGGCTTTTTTGCTTCCCAGATTTTTTCACATGTTTTAATTCTATTCCAAGTTCTGTCATTTAATATAGGCAGGGAAAGATATACACTTTTAAAAGCCACAGTTGGGCTTGGGTTGTGGAAAACAGAGCAAAAGGTATGGCTTTGTGATGTGTGTGGGATGGAAGACTATTTATTGTGCAACCATAGAATGGGAAGTAAGATAAAAATGGTTTTTTTCTTTGCCTAATAGCTTACTTGTGGAAACTAACTTTCACATGGAATATCACACAGAAATAGTCCTTCAAATATTAAATAGAAGTTTTCATAGAATTAGATACAAAATCATTCAATGATCTTTGTTTTACCTCAATACTTATGTGGTGACAACAGCTTTGCCTTTTTCCTGCTGCAATTTATATGATAATATGAAACTCATGACACGTCTACTTAGCTTTATGTGGGATTTTTTCCCTTTTCCATCAAACAATTTATCTTTTAAAAAATAATTCTTATAATTATCACACTTTATAGAAAGATTTTTTCCACTGATGTTATATTTGCCAGACATTTATGCAGGTTAAAATTCTTCAAATCTGCATCTTCAATAACATCTTATTAAGAAATAGGTGGAGGGTTGTGTTTATGAGTGTATCAGAACTGGGCCCATAGCTGACATTACTTCTAAACGCCATTCAGCATAATTTTAAAACAGCATTTTACAAGTGTGATAAAATGAGAGTATATGGCTAGATATGAATGAAAAAAAAAACAATAAAAACTTGTAATGGCTAGGAAAATAGGAAAAAACCCTCCTTTTGCTTATGGTTTTGCTAAAACAAAACTATCAAATGTAAGTTGCTCACAGTTACATCCCTGATTCCTGTGAAAATGGAAATAATTCTGTGGGGTATAAAACACCTGCTATTACACACATACTGACAGGCACAAATATATACATTTTAAAAAACTTTGCTGCAGACCTCCCTTCCTTCAAATAAACTCAATTTAAAAATGCTGTTTTCTCTTAAGACAGTGAAAATAGTTAATCAAGTTAAACAAGGTAAGGGCATAAATGATAAGAAGCTATATATTTGGTTCTGTCATGGAGACTGAACTTCAGTTTAAAACAGAGGAGTAAAAGCAGTGTGTCCCTTTGCCAGCATTTTGTGTGGCAAAATTTTATATGAAAAGTTCCATATAAGACTAAGCAATCTTTTCCCTACATATAAAAACAGCTTTCTATTTCAGAAAGATACACTTACATATGAGACTACTGCTGCCACAAAGAGTACAATAGGGGCTAGACAGACCATGAATTTATTAAGGGAATGACAAAGAGCCTTGATATTCCTTTTTCCTGAGGAAAGCAAGGTTTGCAGTCCCATGTCATGGAGCATAGACCCACATACACATCTAGTTAGATATCTATATAGAGCAATCTTTGGGCTTGGCATTTTAACCCCCAAGAACAAAAGCAGTCTTTTTTTGCAGCCCACTTTTTGGCTCTCACCAACAGTACATTTTTAGAGTCAGTCACCAGCCCTTGAACAGCCATCTGAATGATGCACATACAGGTGGAATATTGATGAGATGAACTGCACACATCTGATGTAGAAATTAGATGGACCATTTTTCATTTCTAAAGTGCTCTGCAAATATTAAAGGTCATTAAAGCGAAATAAAAATAAATTTGTCTTTATGGATTGCTGCTCCTTTATGTCCCAGGCTTGCAAATAGCTTCATGTAGGCAGGCAATTTTGTTTAAGTACAGCTTGTTTGCTGACTTCTTGCAAGATTATGGATTTCAACAATGTGAAAATGTCAATACATATATCCCGCTTTTGCCTTGGAAATGATTTTTTTTTCATTCAAAGCAATTATTTACTTTCTTTAACAGAAGTGTAAGACTGACTTTTTCTGCTCATGAGTGAAGCTGTCAATTTCTGCTACTTACTTGGGTGAAACTTCTCCATGAAGAGAAAGACATATGAAGAACTCCGAAAGAGAGAAGAGTTTCTTTTTGGTGAGTGCATGGATGCAGACATAGGGCACTGAACCAGACCACTTATATCTCTACTCTTGCTGTCAGTGCAAAATGAAATATAGCGACAGAAATATTTCAATATTGACTCTTTTTTTTTAACAAAATATTTTTTTAAGGAAGATGGGGAATTTTGTTACATTCCTCGTTGAACCTTTTATGAGTTGATCTTATTTGTGGCCATAAGGCTTATAAAAAACCTCTGTTTAATGCCCATGATCTAAGTAAAATGTCCCATAAATAAGATAGAGACCCATAACACTCCTCCATACACCTCCAATTTCAGTATTTCCAGGGCCAACAGAACTATATGTTTTACATAGGTTTGGTAAATATACAGGGCTGAAATTTTCTTGCTTACCATCAACTGTAAAAAATAATTTGTAAAAGTGTCATAGATTTTATTTTTACATATTTATTCTGCTAAGAATGAGAAACAGAATATATACAGTCCATAAATATAATGAGGGTGATAAAGAGTACTGTCTGCATATAATATAAAGTCGATGTCATTTTTTACTCCAGTATTTCCATCACAAGGAAAGGAAATATTTTTTGTTAGTTGGTGCTTATAATTTGGAGCTTCTTTTTAAGGAGTATAGGAGAGAGGAGGAGATAGAGGATATGCATATTTTTTGGTAGGATATGTCACTTTGACTCTGCATAAACTCTGATCGTTATTCTAAATAGCAAACACTTGGATTTTTTGTATGGCAAAGGAATTAACTTATCTGAATGGCAGGCACTCAAATTAGTACAAAGGATTTGAGACAAACACTTGTGTTTCCTCCCTTAGAGAATGTTGGATTTTTTAATGGCCATGTCCTGCCATGTCTGTTCAACCCTTCTGTACCTCCTCTCCAGTACTAGCAGCCCTCAGCAGCTGCTCACTTCCTGTGTGCTGGGCTGCTCTCTGTCCTCTTCCCATGAGCAGAAGGAAAAGCACAGAAACTGAACCCTAGAAGTCCCCCACTGATTAGCCTATTATCACTCCCAATGGAGTAATCCTATATGTTAATTACATACAGTGAATTCTATTCAATATCTGCTTACCAAATCTTTCTGCATAATTTCTAATAATTTTTATGGCAGACCCTCCATTGTCAGGAAGCCTCTAGATTTTTCCAGTACAATTTCCTTGCCTTCCTGACTGTACTGTTCAACATCTTTCCTTTGTTTCATTTCTTCATGTTTTACAGAGCTGGCAGAGCATATAAATAGTTCAGATTAATCAAAGAAACTTAATGCATCTCTGTGGCTTAAAAGAATGTGTAAGGCTCCAGCTCTCTCCTTCTTAAGGTTAGGAAATGAAGCCTTATATTTATTTTTCTTTAAAAGTTAGATGAAGTTCTTCAGTTTCTGACTCATTTTTTCACAGATATATTCTGTTTGTTTTTCACCTTTCTGAGTCGTCGTGAGATCTAGCCCTTAGGAGATTAGACTCTTTCTCACAGTTTATGAAACACACGGTATATTTTGTTTTAAAAATCTGACTTTAATATTACTTAAGTACAGATTTATCTCCACATTTTCAATTTAATAAAATGAGTTTAAAAAACAACTCGCTTCAATAGTTCTAATCCTGGAAGAGGTATAGAAAACCATAATGGCAATTTTTATTACACATGTTCAATGGGGCTATGATAAGTTTGTTGATTGTATGCTTGAGAAAACACAGTCGTGTGTGTAAGTCTTTAAAAAGCTACTTTAATCCAATGTGCACTGATCACAAAATGGATTATCTTCAAATGTTAATGCTTAACTCTTAAAAAAAGAAAAAACTCCTGTTGTTAATACACTTTTCCCCAAAATTTCCAAAATGGAACTTTTTATAGCTTTCATACAGTAATTAACTCTTTGTAGATATGAATGAGTCTTTGGGGAAATAAATGCATACCATTCTTGGGACTCATCAAGTATTTTTTTTCTCCTACACCATTTCAAGTTCAAAAAATGTTTTGTAATCGTGTATCACATAGTGCCCATTTCTGACCACATAGTAGTTTTGTTTGCAATGATTGCTTTTTCCGAGGTTACCAGAAGAAAAAAGGTTTCAACCCAGCCAATAGACTGATCTAAAATCTGTTAAAACAGTAGAAAATCTTACAGTTTCTGCAGACAGCTTTGAAACAAACCAGGAATGAATGTTTTTGTCTTTTAGAGTTTAATTTAAATACAGGTACTTCCTGTCTCCTTTCCATTTAATTTCAAGTTGTCTACACAGGTTTTATATGAAAAAGAGAGACAGAAATTGCTGGAACAATGTTCAGCAGCTGTTGGCTTTTGAGTGAGCAAGCCTTTTATAAAAACTCTTCAGAATATATTGTTATTTAATGTTAATGTTTAGACGTGAATGGTATATTGCTGATAGTGAAGGAAGTCAGGGAATGCTATTGCACTCTCTCCCACAGTGGTTAGGATCAATATGGATACTACCACTGAGTAAAAGGACAGTGATCCAAACTATTTTCCTCTCTGGTTTTCCTCTGGATCCAAGTGATTCTTGAACTCTATAACAGACTTAAACTGTTTCTACACGAAGCTGCTATATAAACTCTTATACTTAATATTTTTATTACATCTCATTCAAATGATATTTTGCACCTTGATTTCTGATTTGAGAAGCCTTGACTAGCAGGAAGATTTCTCTCTGTGTTTAAAGACATTTTCCTCCTCTTAACATGATTAAGTATGAATATTTTGCCTTTGCCCTCTCCAAGTTGTGCTGGAAGCAGATGTTAATATTTTATACACAATTTTCCTTAACCCATAATTGGCAATAAAGACAAAATAATGTAATGTTTCAAGATTCCTCAGTATTAACTAATTAAACCAGCAGCAGGCCTCGAGCATGGGACAATGGCAAACTTTCAGATGAATTAATTTTATGGAAGACCAGCTGAGTAATTGGACTCCAATTACAGGCTGTTTAGCTCCCTCATCACCTTCACATATAATTAAATTCAATTGGTTGATACAGCTTCTATTTTTATGAGGGTACTTACAAGCTTTTTGAACCCCACTGTGACTTTGGATCTAGGCCAATCAATTATTACTCATTTCTCTTTCAAATGGAAATTCTCTAGATTAGTCATATCTTCTATAATGCACTGCTGGCATTTAAAATATCTGTCTATAGCACACTGCAGCTGAGAAATGGACGAAGAGAAATGTTTATGGATTTTTTTGTACTACAACTAATATATAGAATACAACTGTATATTTGTCGTTGATTTTGATGAACGAAGGCCATGTGTTTTTATGAACTGTCTTGAGAGATATGATGCTACCTCTCTTGAGAGATATGATACAAAGTGCATCATTATATTTGCAAATGCCATGCTTATTCACGTTATAAATAATTACTGAAATTGCTCATTAGATCTAAAATTGTCTTTATTGGCATGTAAAAAGTAAGTCATTATGTATAGCTAGCTGCGAATCCCTTAGTAGTCCTGTTTTCCTTCTTTAATTCCTTTTCAAATTAAATTAAAACATTGTTACTAATTAAAACAAAAAACTAAAACCTAAAAAACCCTAAATTATTGCTTATCCAGAGAAAAAATTAACAGCCCCGAATCCATAGGTTGTTAAATAGCTTGTCTAAAAGAGAGAAAAAAATATTTCTATTTTGAGAATGCTAGAACTGTTTCTATCTTAAAGCACTTGGCCTTGAATAAGTCCATATTTTTAACTGCAAACAGAACATGTATTAATAAGTACATTTGTAGCATTTCACCCATAACTAGTCTATAAGGAGATTAAACAAATGGCTAAAACAGATATGGCACTTTTGCCTGTTCTTAGTATATTGCTTCCAGTGTTTATCTCCAAAGAGAGCAATATATCATCGTTAATAAAACAGGAAGCAGGGAAGCAATAGTGACATCAGTGATCTTTTCCAGCTCTACTGAGTGATCAATAAAGAAAAAGGCAGTGTCAAATATGAAATATTACTTTTCTTTAGACCTTTCAGTTAGGGAAATATCAAACCTACTTCTTCAACCCTTAAATTCTTGAATTTGAATACAAGCCATTGATTAGCTATGTAAAAGATGACGTTGAGACACACCAAATCACAACAAAGTCTCTATGAAACTGTGTTACTACTGATTGACTACCTAAATAAAACATTAATGATTAATGGTTTTGTAATAAATACCAGAGAAGTAGTGTTCACTACCTTCTGTTTTGGGGTTTCATTTCCCACAAGAGGAGAAAACTCACCTCTAAAAACAGCAGGGAGTTCTCTTCTTGGGCTTTTTTTTCTCTGTTCCTCCCACAGAATTCAGATAGTATACATTAGAAAGTGGCTGCTTCAGATCTTCACTGCTTAATTTTTATTTTTTTCCTGATGATTTCTGTAACTGAAAACAGAAATCCATATCCTGAAAAATACCTTTCACCTTTTGTATAGGCATATGATATATAGGGGGAAAATACGATAAAAATATTCCTGAGGAAAATGTTTTTCATTGTTTTAAGTAAATGTGACCATCATATTAGATGTTATCAAAATATGTTATTAATGCCAGCTGACTTTATTATTTTAGAATCAAGCAAAGGTGGTAGACATCTTAAAATCATGTATAGTCCAGGTTTGTCTTCTTTTTGTTTTGCTTGCTTGCTCACTTGCTTGCTTTTCTTTCTGAATATCTAAGGATCCACTTTAAAAGAAACTAAGGAGTTCGTGTGTCAAATCAGTATGCTGATTTTTCCTGCAAGAATAAATGTTTAATTACTACCACTATTAATGTTGTAAATAAAGGTAGAAAACAAATTTTTCATATATGCCTCCTGTTTCAGGAGCATCACAGATGCTGTCATTCAGATTAAACAGGCTCTGATGATGTGTTTAGTGCCCCCTGTCTAACATATCTATCATCCATTAATCCAGTTGGTCCCCTTGATGTCACCAGAGGTTCATAAATACTTTATTTCTGCTAAGAAGACACAGCATTTATGCAATAAAGAGCATAACTAACAAGATAGTATGGACCATTGCACTTCTAGGAGAGAGAAGAAAATTAGTAGTGCTGTCACAGACCTAATATCAACTAATTTGAGGTGGCAGTCAGGAAAGAAAACTCTAGATAATATTTTTTTTCCGAAGGCTAGATGCTTTAAATCACAGTGTTCATTAGACTTAGTCATCATTTCATCGTTTTGCCTCATCAAGTCTCTTGTTCCACATGTTTTGTAACACTTTTTTCTCCCTAGGTGGGTTAACTGAGATCAGAATGCACAACTGGCACTTCTTGCAAAGACAAAGTCAGAATCGATTAAGTTTAGGAGACAAACTGCACAGAGGGAAGGAAAGGAAAGACCTCATTCAGGGTATAATTTTACAGGATTTGCTATTCGTAAGTGAACAGCCACCTTTTCATGGATTTCTTTCTGAATAATGGGAAGAATTAAAAAGAGAGTAAGTTGGTTCACCAGTACAATCACTCAGGAAATATAAGCAGGTATTAGAGGTTTAGTAAAAACACCACCAGTACCACGAAGAGAAAAAACAAAAGCCCAGGAGGAGCATTTCCCACTATTTTTAGAGGTGAATATTTTGCTCTTTTGGGAAATGAAACCCAAAATATTTGTAATCTGGCTCTGTCATGTATTGACTAAACCATAACCTGATTAATTGTCCTCCTGCCAACCAGAATTTTTTGCATACCTTTTTTTCTTCTTTCTTTCCCTAACTCATGATTGAGAGCATACTCTGCATTTTGAGAAACACCTATAAATATAAGACGAAAACAAAAACAAAAACAAAAAACCAAAAATAAACCAGGAAGGCAAATTCCTTGCCTCCACATGTGGTTTCTTTGGAGGTTAGATGACAGGCATATCATTCCTTTAATAGTATTGCTGATCTTAAATGTTGACTGCCATTCCGCACAGCTTTGAGCAATGTTAAATGAAGAAAACCTAAACAATAAGAGAAGGGAATTAAAAAGTGAATGGAACATGCCTTGTCTGTGTATTTAGAAGCACAGAGCTTTCTGTTATGTAAATGAAAGGCACTTAGACATGAGGAGAAAACCTCATAATCCAATGGCTTTTAAGTTTAATCCCTGCAATACAGTGTTTTGGCAATGCAGCGTGTTGCTTCTGTGGCTTCGAAGTCACTTTAACTCCTAATCGTTGATACCATCGGTGTTCTCCTCCAAAAACATTCCTCATATACAGTACAACAAAGAACAGTGTGTGCCCATGGCCCGAGCTTAACAAAGTGCATTGAGAAGGACGGCTTCCTGGGCAGAAAAGCACATCAATAACACAGTGGGAAGTGGCACCAACAGAAGGTAAACACGGGTCAGTCAGGGAAAGCTTAGTAGGTGGTGGGGCACAGATCTTCACATACAATGGAGCGAATGACATCAGAGAGATTCATCTTTCTCTGTGCTTCAATTCTCAGTTATTAACTAAGGCATAACATCATACAGGACAACAAAGGCACAGAATCAGCCAGTTTTTGACTGCCTCACAGATGGCACTTAAATGTAGATTATAGTGCTGCTGAGAGAATGACTGTGGCAATTGTGTTAGCTGAACAGTTCAGCTCAGGGAAAACAAAACAAAACAAAAAAAAATGATGCATTAATGTTCTGGTTAAGTAAATATTATTCAGACATGTAAGCCACTAGGCTTACCCAGTTCTCTGTCATTATTTATTAGGTATATGTGAATGGTGTATAAGAGTTTCAAATTCCCAAGCATAATTTTTCTGTCAAGGACTGGCAAAAAAATAATAAAAAATAGTTGTTCCATGTACGTAGCTGCTTATATTTTATAGCTGAGCAGGAAATATATATTTTTAATTTATTTTAGCTAGATTTAGGAAGAGATGAGTCTTCTTTACAAAAGAGGCTTTTCTTTTCCATGCCGCATTAAAGTGTATTCATCTGTAACTCTTTTTATTTCTGACCTTTTTCCTAATAGGGAAATTGTTAAGGAATAGGGGAGAATTTAAATGCCACTCATATCAGATAGGAAGATGATTTTTACAAGCTGCTTTGATTATGAAGAGTGTTTATTTATGGAACTGTTCACAGATTTTTAATGCACTATCTTGATTTTGATTAGTGCTTTATACTGCAATTTTTAATTTTGCTCACAAAAGTTAGACGAGAGATTTGTGTACGTGAAACTTTTTGTAGTTTTAAAAAGGTTTTGTAAATGCCATTCATTCTTTATTGCAGTTATATCTAAACTTTTTTGACTGTGCAACCATATTAAAAAATTGTGAGCATGCACTGCCAGTATATGCACATTTGCATTTTTCTTTAAAATTTATATACATGTACTACTAAACTAGTGTATTATAGACATTATAAAACATGAATAAAATGAGTTCTTAAAAATAATGAGACAAAGATTAAATCTGCTCATTTTTAAAATATATATTATTTAATCATGATACAAAAAAAAATTCCTCCTCCTGCACCCCTTTGGATTTTATGTGCACTCCACTGTGTGCACACACACTACTTTGGAGAATACTTTCTTATTAATAATTTGCCATCTAATAATTACCTATTATAAAAATCTAAAATTGACTGCAGAAGGAATATCTTAGAACAAATATATAGCAGCTGTATTAATTTTATCCAAACTTTAGGATTTTTCCCCAATTTTTGAAGTACTAATTTAGTGGAACTTCCTGCAGACCCTAATTGACTTCCCAATGAAACCTTTGTCCAAATTAGATACCCATAACTGCAAAAGGCTATGATTCTGCAGGAATGGAAGAATAACATGGAAGAAACTGTGAGGTTACAGGCTGGAAAATGTGTTACTTCTCAGCATTGTTATATCTCCAGTAGTATACCAAAAAGAGAAGCCGAAGTAAATTTCCAGACCTAGATTGTAAATCTGAAATTAGGCTACCTGCATAAGAAATCTTAGCTATCTAGAATGTCAGTGAGTCAATCTTTTGCTCAGTCCAGCAGCATATGCTTTTCCAAGTGCTTTCACTTATCAGAATAAATGAGTTTGTTTATCCAAAGAGTTCAGGAAATTAACTAATTTATTTGATATGGATTTTCAGATGACCACAATCCGGTACTGACACTGGAGATCTGAGATACTTAATGAAGCAGACCAAAGGATAGAAAACCTACTTCATGGAGGCTGTTGCATTGTAGTGATGGCTTTTGCCAAGTGAGCTAAGTCCATGACCGAATGTGTTTGAAAAAGAGCTGCATTTATCAAAAGTAATCTTAAAAAATGAGAATACAATCCTCTTGTTATTTATATTTCTTTTGTATATCTATTAAGTATGTGTGGCTATTTTTTGAACAAATAAGCCATACAGAGAGGGTGCAATGAGGAACCACCACAAAGAAAACTCCTTGCTGGAATAATGGGCCTATGAGAACTAAATTTTGTAGTTCAGAGCCCCATAAAGTGGATGTGTCAATTTGCTATTCTCTGGAAATATTTTATTATGCAGATTTTTTTTTCATATTTTGATTTTAAATATTCACAGCTGAAAGAGATGAGAACACTTAGAAGAAAAAAAAAAAAAAGAACACAGAAAGGTCAGAAGGAGGAAAGAATTTAAACACCTACTGGAAATTTCTTAATTTGGAGACCTATGTTGTTTGTATAGCCAATGGAATTTTCCTAGAGTGATTTGGAGTATCTAAAGGTTGGAAATCAATCTCTGGAGGCTATAAATAAGGAGTGTAATTAAGGCATCCACCTGATATTTTTATCTCATATTACTCTTGCTCCTCTTTTAGGCTGACCATTATAAGTACCTCTATAAAACCACTGATTTCTCATTTCTAAATAGTAGGTTGCTTTGAATATTACATGGTTCATGGGTGTTGAGAAAAGCCAGCCAAGGGAAAGGAAGATCTGGGATTAACAATACAACGCATTGTTTAAGGAAAGTTAATGCAAATAAAATGGTAATATCTTTCCTGAAGATATCTTCTGAGTTCTGATTACCTCCTCTGAGAATTTTATGAAAATATCTTTGTTAGTCATCACATTTCAAATCCAGAGGTTAATTCAAAATTAGTTTGCATTGGAAGTATTTTCTGTTATCTATTGGTTGAGAAATTATTTCAGATGTGAGAAGTATGAAAAAATGGTGTTTTGCTGCATCTCAGAAGAAAAGAATCCTACAAAATTCAAGAAAAGAAGAAAAGGTTTTATCTCAATGAGCTTCAGTAATATAAGAACTGATGGCTATCTAAACATACTAATACTTGCAATTTTTACTTGAAATGTCTATGGCAACAACACGTAGGATACATCGATTTAGCAAGGACATAAAATGGAGACATGGAATTACCATCTCCATGAGATTCTGCATGAACTGCAATCAATCAGCAACAACAGGTTAAAGCTGCAACATGTTCTCTTTGTCCATGCAAAGATATACTTCTGTTGCTGTCACCTTAAACCTCTCTTCTCCATCTATGGATTTATTTTATCCTTATATTTCATCTATTCATTATCAACATAAGATTTCTGCAGAATGGAGACTGCATTTTTTTAACTAGAAATCTGGATACATCCCTAAGGGCCGTATAGAGTCCCTGGTTATTCTTGTGATATGTGCAAAAAAAAGAAAAGCACAACATGCTTTCTTCAAGGTTAAGCTGTAAGTTTCCATAGACATAATTTCAAATATAGGTGGGGACATTTTAGAATCTAATGATTTCACAAGACACAGGAGTAGAGTGACTGTGGGAAGCTCAGATGCCATCTCCAGTTTCCATACAGCAGCTCAGCCACTGTTACTAGCATGATCACATTTCTGCCTCCTCAGTGAAGTAGCTGGTATGAATGGTATGAGGTGAATCCTGTTTATCAAGGAAATCATATAATGTTCATGCAAAGGTAGAAAAAAGTCCCACTGGCTACATAAAATTCTCTTAAATAAAATATCTTATTTGTAGTAAGTGGAAGGACTTTATGGACTAACTAGCAACTTTGCCAAAGCCAAGAATACGAGTGACTGAGGAAAAAGGTGTTAATAGATTTTTTCATTTATCAACAAAAGAATAAAAAGATTGTCCAAAAAAGTGTAAGCCAATTGAAGGAAAAGGCTGGATTTTTTCAGTTTTATTTCCCCCACCTTTTTTCCTCTCTTCCTTTCCCACCCCCACCATAGGAACTTGCTCATGATAAGATTGCTCAGATACTTTTCAAAGAAAGATGTTTTTATTTATCAGTTTTGATAGAACATTGAAAAAAAAGTGGACTTAAAAACATCAAATACCCTTTTAAAATCTAATCTCACCTCTTATTTGGCTGCAAATCTTTAACTTGTGGAAACAGATAGCAAAGTCTGCTTAATGACAGAAAATTATTGAGAATAGTGAAATCTAAATGTGGCTGTAAATACTTGTGCAAAGATCAGACAGCACTGAATAAGGAGGTCATCAAATGAAGAGGTGACAAATTGGTAAATGAAATTACTTTCACATGAAGTAATAAATAAAAATAATACTAACAATATATGTAGAATAGGAGACTTCTAATAAAGTACTTCTAGTTGCAAAGAAGTTTTGTGAGTAATTTCAGATCTCTGAAACTGTCAGCAGTGCTCAGAAAAAGACCTTGTAGAAATGCCAGAAGAATGACAAATATGATCAGCTTTTGAGGGAAGACTAAATAGATTAAAACTTTTTGTTTAGACAAGAACAACTGAGGAAAGGAAGCAATGCATTAACAATTTCTTTAAAAAAAAAATATATATATATTCCAGGCATAATTATGAGTAGATAGAGCTACCCATCTGTACATTAAAATGGATTCAATGTTCAGTAAAATATCCAAAAAAATAACTCTGAAAGAGTTAGTAATTCTATAATTTCCCATTCTGTTTTTCTTTCTTTCTTTCTTAATTGTTTTCTTGTTTTTGTTTTTGGTTTTTATTTGTTTGTTTTGTTTTGTTTTGTAATTCTTGCCTTAGGTATCTCTTGCTGATCATGAACATCAGAGATATGATGCTTGCATGGGGGGACCCTTGTTCTGACCAAGCATGTCTTCTCTTATCCTATTTAGATTTTTTTGCATAGTATTTTAATTTCTAATAAATAAATAAAATTCAAAAAATGAGAAAGAAATCACAAAAACATATGTAAAATACATTTTTTTCTACACCATTTCAGCCTTAACTGCTTCGGCTATGCTTACAAAAATGCTTAAGTTTAGATTGACTCAGTATTTCCTATTTTTTGTTCAAACTTTTCTATTCAGACTAATTTCATAATCACTTTGATGTATAAATACAGATGCATGCACTTTGTACATAATGTGTATGCTTATGAATGTGTATTTGTCGAATATATGAATGTGCGCATGCAAAATAGGTTTAACTTTACTGTTAGTGGAATATCTTTTAAATTGATATATGTAAGGGTTAGTCAAAATAAGCCTGTAACATTTCTAAAGAAACTCAATTTGAAAGGTGTTTGCTAGAAAATTAGACTCATGTTTATTCATAAGAATTAAGCCGAGCTATAAATACATATTTAATGCTAAAAAAAATTTAAAATCCATGTGTCATTAATTGCATTACATTTTCAGATTAGACTTGCTGATATTTTGCATTAAAGTTTTCTAAAACTCCTTTTCTATGGACCTCAAAGAACAAGCCTTAAATTCTATGGATTCATCACAGCTTATCATATTACAGCACCTTTCTGGAATCTGAAACACGATTTGACTCTAATATTTAGTGTTAACATCTCAAATTCAATATTTTGGAAAAATCAAAACTAGTTTCATCTTCCAGTGCAACAGTATATTTGCCTCTGAGTCTTTCAGAATTACCACCCTCTCCAACACTGGTTCATTTTAAAGAATGTAATTTTCAAAATGTTAATGCATTAATATTGCAGGTTTTCAGGAAGTACTTTCCTTTTAGAATGATATTTCTGGGAGTCCTACAGTATTTTATTGCAGTAATTGCAGGTTAAGGCTGTGAGAGGAGGAGGGGAGCACCCTATAGAGAGATAACATTTCACTAATAAAGAAAAATACTACAATATCTTTTCACAAAAAAACTTTACCACAGGTGCATTTTTTGTAAGAGAATATATACTTCCAAATTAGAACCATACTATTTTCTTGCATCCATAAAATTACACTTGTTAGTCTTGGCATCTATGACTTTAAAGAAAATATGCTTCTCAGAAATACTATAGAGTAGCTAGCGGTTCTGGAAAAAGTAAAACATCAAGGGAACTTTCAACTTAATATATATTGGCACCTCATGACATTTTAGGCAGTACTGCTTATTCAAGGAGGTAAGGAGATTTTGAAAGACCATTTAGCAAAAATCAGACTGGTGGTGGATTTATAAACATACTACATTATAACTGTCTGACAGAAAGATAGAAATAATATCCCATTTGCCATCAAAGCTGCTCCAAGAAAGAGAGAAGGAACAATTCTGTCTGGGCATGGTGAGTTTAATTTTGACAAATTCTCAGAGCTCATCAGGTTGCCAAACGACACTGAGAAAGAACAGATACACCCCCTTCCAGCCCCTCCTTTCCCTCTTGGTTCCTTGACATATTGGACCTTTTCCATCAGTCAATTACACCGCAAAACATTGTTGTTGTTGGCAATACTCTCAAAGGGAAGGATTAAACAATTTGGGTTCAGAAGCACGTTGCACTGTAAAAATCAGACTTCCATGAAGTTTTTGCCTTTCAATATTTAGGGTGCTCAGACACCACTGGAGATTGAGCTCAATCATTTAATTCACTAATAAGAGGATATGGAGTTAGACCTAACTGGACAGACATCTGTTGCAACATCAATTTGGAATTCTTTTTACATATTAAGCAGTTCAGGGGAAATAAAACTAATGGGTGTTGGGATATAAAAGCTGGAATACTACAAATGGGTTGTGTCTTCTTTCCTTTCCTTTCCTTTCCTTNGTTTGTCTCGTGTTACTTCTTACGTTCAAGGAGATAACAAAACTATCAGCTACAATGAAGAAGTAGTATGAACATTTTATCAGATATTGAATTATTAGTTAGTAAATCAAAATGCATTTTCATTAGTAGAGATGTGTCACCAAAGTAATGTCATTTAGAGAAAAGTCCAATGTTCATGTTATTTTTTTTTTCAATTCCTTTTTCCTGGAAGACAAAGCAAATGGTTTCAGTTCATTTTATTTTGTTTTATAAGCATTATCTTCCCTCTGCTTTTACAGAAATGGGAAAAGAATTCTATTGAAAAACATATTTGGAGTAGAGAAAAATATGATAACATATTTTGCTACAATTTTTTTTTTTTAGGTTTTACACAACTATAAATAACAACTGCATGTAGCAGTATTAGAAAATTCATGTGTTAAGAGTTGCATTTCCACAGACATTGTCATATAGTTGATTTTATGCCTTGTGTTAATAATTCTACAGCAATTTTACAACAATCAATTTACAATCAGTGTTTTCCAGAACTCTTATGCATAAGTCCCCTCAAAGTTTCAGTTTATGTCTTTTAATGACAAGGACTTAAAGACACAAAGAATTTAGGTCGGAGTGGAAACCTGGAAGGATTTGTAAGTTCAGAGCAGATTTTCAAGAGACAGTCTCCACTGTTGTGCCAAAATTCCTCTCCCAGCAGTGGATTGATTATGCCCTGCTGAATGAGTGTCTTTTTATTGTCAGGTCCATGAAAAACAGCAGCAACATTTCAAAACCAGGCAAAAAATGGACAAAAAAGAGGAAAAAAAGAAGGAAAAGTCTCCGTTAGACTTCATATCTAATATTTCCAATACATTTCATTTTTTTTCATCATGCACTATATAGTTAAGTTATTTTTGTTTACTCTCCTGGGTTATTTTTAAAGAAGAAACGTGAAGGCATAATGAGAATACCTTCCAACAAATAAAAATCCAGTCTAAAATGCATTAATCTGTAGAACTGTAACACCAAGTGAAATACATCTTCATTTTGCCTTGACAACATAAGAAACAAGGTCATGTAAAGGAAGCTTTCCAAACTATGAACAAGAAAAATAATAAAATAGAGAATTTGAAGAGGGTCACTGAGATAGCTTCTCTGTTGAGTCGTGCTTTGAGACATTCAAATATTGCTGTTTATTTAAGTATATTGTATTGTGTGGGTTTTTTTGGTTGGTTGTTGTGGTCTGGTTTTCAGTTTGGGAGGAGGTTTTGTTTGTCTGTTTTCCTTACAAGGAAGAAAAATATCTTTTCTAATTATTCATTCATTTATATTCAGAGCCTCTCTTTTTTGTATGGTTAGTCCAAAATTATTCAGTGTCTCTTTTCAGAAGTTTGATCTGGAAACTTCTGCCAAAATTTTATCTGGTATGAAAGACTATAAAGAAGATAAATGGAGAGAGATTTCGTAAAGCAATATTGGTAAAAATTTTTTACAATAATGTG
Source organism: Rhabdornis inornatus (assembly GCA_013397075.1). Taxonomy (NCBI): domain Eukaryota; kingdom Metazoa; phylum Chordata; class Aves; order Passeriformes; family Rhabdornithidae; genus Rhabdornis; species Rhabdornis inornatus. The sequence goes on from VWZS01003467.1 coordinate 52,140, forward strand.
TAGAATATTGCAAACTTTTGCCTTAAATAACTGAAGACAAAGATTTGAAATGTGTCATATTCCTTTTTTTTTTAACCAAAAGAGCTGCTATAATTAGAAAAAATATGAATATAATAGCAAATAGAACCAAAAAGAGACTCTCATTCACCCAAGGATAGTCAGAGAGCATATTTTGTACTTTACTACAGAACAGTATTAGTGTAAATCAGGATCAAAATCCCATGTGATGTGATCTCCTTTTAGTATATGTTTTTCTGATGTCATGCCTGTGCTATTACACTGAGCAAGCTATGTTGGTCTGGAGACCTACAGTTGTAATTGTCAAAAAGCCATAGGAAGGCAAGATCATGGTCAATGTTACAGTGCAGTCAATTTCTGAAAAATGATTTTTTTTTTTAATTTTCCCAACAGTTTAATTCCACTCCTTTAGGTTTTAGTAATTTTTATTCTAGTATTGTCACTTGCAAAAACGTTCTTTATTCCAATCTAAGTTAGGATACAGCTTAAAAGATTGGGTCAAATTCACTCCTGAGGCAACTCTATTAATTTCAAAGGGGATAAATTGCAAATGATTTTGTCTAATGAAGATTTTCTCAACATCAATTACCAAAAATAAAATATTTCCACAATTAGAGATCCTGTTATCTTTGAAAAACTATTTGAATGATGTAGAAAAATCATAACATATTTGAAAGAAAAAACATGTATCAGCAACATATGCACACATCCTTTCCAATGCGCCTATATTGAATTTTTGCTTACAGTAATTGACATCAGACTTTAGGATTACTCTTGAAGCTTGAAGCTATGTTTCTCATTAATCAGGGTAAGAGCACTGGTCCGTGAACTTCTCTACTACTTAACTCCTCCTTGCTTTTTTTCTGTTTTGACCTGTGCTATCCAGGCACAGTATGGGAGAAAGCAAGGTCAGGCGTTGTCCATCACAGCCTGTGTGGGCCAGACGACCCCACTCTGAGGGGAGAAGAGAGAATGACTCCAGGACCAGAGAAAAGGCACCCCTGTCCATTTTTTATATTAGCACACATGTGATATTTATGGCCATGGAGAATGACCACTGGGTAGAAGCCTGCTCATCATTAGCAAAAGGTCAGTTTAATGCTGTCATGAGACCCAAAATTATTTTTTGAAAAAATATTCTCTCATGTTCTCTGATGGAGGTTGTGAAAACTTCCTTAGGTTTTCCAGTTTGCCTTCTTTTTTTCTTTCTTTTACAGAATTTTTATGGGCTAATAGCAAAGTTTGAGCTCACAGCTACTCATTTGGCTTTCTGAGAGTGATTGCCCTTTGTTTAACAAGGAATCTTAATTGATGATAGAATATATACCTACAATGTGTTCTCAGTCTGTTCACACATAACAGTGTGTATGTCCTGGAGAAATGTAAATGACAGAACCTCTGTTTCAGTAAAATAATTACTGTCTTCACAGAGGTTGGTAAATGTAAAACTCAGTACAAATGATAATAGTTATTGCTAGTATTATTTGCTTCCAAAGCACATGGTATATGTCCTTAGGTACTTAGAGAGAAAGTTGTACTGCGTGTTCAGACTAAGAAGAAAGAAGAAAAATTTCCTTTTACCTCTCTCTTGACTGTCCTAAATTCAGACCTCCATTAGTAGGTATTTGCTGGTTGTTTATGTGTTGGTTAAAATAGGAGGATGGACAAAAATATTTGTGGAATTAAGATTCTACTTCTTGACTGATGTAACTGAGATAGTTTTGATCAAGAAATACCTGTATTCACTTTAAAAGAAATGAGAGGAAAAAAGTATTGTCTCAGAAAACTAACTTCTTCTCTCAGTTAATCAGATACTTAGATTGTTCATGAACTTTTCCTAAGAAATTTTGTTTGCTGTTTAAAAAAAAAGCGTGAGCTTTGGCAAGTGCCTGTAATCCTTTACCTTTTCTTCTGTACAATTTTGTAGTTATTTTGATCATTTAATAGTTTGTCTAAATCAGTTATCTAGTGGCAAGTGGAAATGCAGATAGGTAATGTGTTTCAAGATTATATCTCTACTGTAGTGATGGAAACAATTGATCCCTCTCAGATCTGGTCGATGAAGTACAAAGCTTTATTAAAAATTACTGTCATTGTGTACCAACAGGCTTTCCCTGAGTTTGTTATGTTGTTGCCTCTAATTTTGTGACATTGATTTCAGCAATGCATGGACCTTTTCAGATTCACAGAACTACAAATTGGAAAGAGTCCTTAAGATCATCAAGTCCAAGAGTAAACATTACACTGCCAAGTTCAACACTGTCCGTAATTTTAATTTCATTTGTCCCGTTACCGTTCCTTGAGAGGCACATCCTCTAGAAGAGTTGTCACAGAATCATGGATTAAGCTGAGTTGGAAGGGACCCACGAGGATCACTGAGTCCAACCCCTGGCCCTGCTCAGAACAGCCCCAAGAGTCACACCACATGCCCGAGAATATTGTCCAAATGTTTCTTGAACTTTGCCAGGCTGGTGCTGTGACCACTTCTCTGGGGAGCCTCTTCCAGTGCACAGCCACCATCTAGGTGAAGTACCTTTTTATAATGTCTAAACTAAACCCCCCCTGATAGAGCTTCGGGACATTCCCTCACTTGTCCTGTCACTGGTAACCACAGAGAAGAGACCAGTGCCTGTGGCTCCACCTTCCCTCATGAGGAAGCTGTAGGCCACAATGAGGTCTCACCTCAAGTCTTCTCCAGGCTGGACAGCCCAAGTGCCTTCAGCTGCTCCTCATACATTTTCCCCTCAAGGTCCTTCACCATCTTTGTTGCCCTCCTCTGGACACTCTCTAATAGTTTAATATCTTTCTAATATTGTGGCACTCAAAACCACACACAATATTCAAGGGGAGGCTGTCCCAGTGCAGAGCAGAGCAGGACAGTCCCCTCCCTTGCCCAGCTGGTGATGCTGTGCCTGATGAACCCCAGGACACGCTTGGCCCTCCTGGCTGCCAGGGCACTGCTGACTCATAACTTGTGCACTACTATCATGTGCACAAAACAATGATATCAAAGCTGCTGTTAAAGTTGCAGTTTTATGGGAGTAAAACTAGCAATACCAATGTTTTCATAATAAAAATATGCTTAATCTTTTAATCTTGCATATTGTCTATGAATTGACATTTTAAATGCCTCACTGGAGAAAGTATTGCAGTAGTTTTATATTGACAGCACTGGCAACCTCTCTCTCTTCTTTTAATAATAAAGATGGTTAAAGATACATGTAACAACTGCTATAGATATCCTGTAAAATTTAATCAGATTTGACACAAAACCCTATTGCTCTACTGAATAAAATGAAAATATAGATATGATGGTTTCAGCATGATCATGACATGGAGTTTTATACCTCTATCTCACCCCAAATAAAAAGCCGTCAAATGTTTTTCTTTGTCTGAATAAGTCTCAGGCACAGATGAGATCAAGCTGGTCAAGTCTCGTACAATTCAGATTTAAATGATTAGTGTGGGATGTGGAAAGCAACAGGAAGCTTTGGATGAGGTTATATCATCTCCTCTGCTTTGAATGTATGTGCCTGGCTTTTGTTCGTGAAGTTCTCAACATAGGGATCTGATTAGATTTGCAGTTTCTTCTAGATGATCAAACAGTACAATAGTACTAAGCCTTCTTGTTCCACCTGCATCTGGTTAAGAGCTTGTGTGATTTCCTCTCTGAGCAGAGTCCTTCTCTGGTGACTTAAAATTTTATTACCATAATGGTGGAATACAGCAAAAATAGGAGGACACCTTAAATTCATGCTGAGGATATAAGCGACAGAATACAGCTGCCATTGGATAGAAAGGAGCAATTTATAGTGAGCAAAATGATAAATGTATGTAAGGATATATATATTGATGGCCATTTGACTTTGTTGAATTCTGAGGTCAGTTTTGATTTTAAAAATTTCCAGTTAACCTGGCAATAATCCATATGGGACATATTCTCTCACAGTTCAATGTGCAACCAAATCAAAGAAGCATAGTCTGGAGTTCAATGATATTTGTATCTGGGTTGCCCTGAAATAATGAGATATTTTACTTTTCTATTTTGCAATGTAAGGATTATAACACATATTTATAATCCAATGTACTTGTACTGATTTTGGCTGGGATAGAGTTAATTTTTTTCCTAGCAACTTGTATGGTGTTATGTTTTGAATTTGTGATGAAAAGCGTGTTGATAACACAGGAATGTTTTAGCTGCTGTTGAGTGGCAGTAACACAGAGTCAAGAGCTTTTCTGCCTCTCACTCCACCCCATCAGTGAGCCGGCTGGGGCTGCAAAAGGAGCTGGGAAGGGGCACAGCTGAGACAGCCAACGCCAAATGGCCAAAGGCTGTTGTTCTTCATCCCATACCATATGGTGTCATGCTCAGCATGTAATACAGGGAAAAGAAGAAGGGGGACATTTGGAGTGATGACATTTGTCTTCTCAAGTCACCACAACATGTAGTGGATCTCGGATTCCCTGGAGGTGTCTGAACACCTGTTTGTCCATAGGAAGTAACAAAGGAATTTCTTTTTTTTGCTTTGCCTGTAGCTGTCTGGAAAAGCAGCTTTTGCTTTACCTATTAAACTCTATTTCAACCCACGAGTTTTCTCACTTGTACACTTCTGAGTCTCTTCTCATCCTATCAGTGGGGAGTGAGTGAGAAGTTCTGTGGGGCTGAGATGCTGACTGGGGTTAAAAAATGACAGTAGTCTATCCATGATAGTAAATCTGTCGCCTCTCTGGCTTTTTAAGTGTATTCACGTTGCATTTTTTTAACCCATACTAAATTATTAATAGTAAATACAGCACAATAAAATAAGGTCACTTATATTTAATTTCATTTGCTTTTAGAGCTGAGTGAAACTATTCTAAGTTTCAACATTATTGTCTTCCTCCAGTTCCCTTTATCTCTGTTTAATATTTGCTTAATATTGGAAAATGATAGTTTTTAATAATATCTATACATCTGATATTGACAGATGAATCTACCCTTGAATCGGGGGGACAAGGCAGAGGTAGGTCCTTCAAATGGTGCAAACCATTTGCAAACCACTGGCAAATTTAGGCAAATCTTGCCTCAAAAAATCTTGAGTTTTACATTATGTAACACAAGCTTAAGAAAATAGATGATCCTTAAAGTAGAGATAATTGGATTCAGAAACGTGCCTTAGAAGATGCTCCTTGTATACAGAGTAGTGCTTCTTTTATACTTACTCTTTGCAGTCATAGATGTTGACTTTATTTCTGTGGAGTTTCCCTGTCTCAAGTAAGCAATATGTCTACTTTCGCCTAGTCTGAAGTCTAGTGATTGTGTCCTTTGACTAAGGACTAACTAAAATATAGATAATTTTAATCATTCAGTCTCTGTATCATAGCTAAAACATGTATCTATCTACTCTCTCATCCATTTCTAAAGTATAAAACTTGTTCCAGTTGCAGATTTGGGGTATCCCAACACCTGGAGCTTGCTGTGCACCCTTCAAAAATTATGTTACCTCAAGTGCTTACTCTGTGTTGATCATTCATTGTGCAGGAAGCAAGTATGGATCATCTATACCTAAGAAACTTCAGCAAGGAAAATGCAGGCACATAGAGAAAGTCAAGCACATGGAAATGTACAATATGAGGGCAACCTGTCCCTTATGTCTCACTCTTCTTTTGGATATGGACTTAAATAAATTTTATTTACTTGACTCACTATATAATTCATTATAATTTCAAGCTCATCATATTTTGTGTTGTTGGTTTCAGTTCTGTATTCTTCTTGTTAAGAGCTGTGATGTTCAAATTATGTTGGAATTATATAATTCATTTTTGAGGTATTATTTAAGAATTTTCAGGGGGTTGTTTTTTTATTTTTATTGATTATTTCATACAGAAATCAAAACCAAACTTTTCTGCTTGCTATGGCATAAAAATTGGGTCATTATGCCATTTTCCCCACTGGTCATCAGCTGTGCAGCCACTAAGTCAGTTAGAGGATGCTACCTTAGCACTAAAAATTGCAATTTGGCAAAAAAATTAAGCATTGAAGGCTTTTGTGAGAATTGCCTTGGATAACAAAGTACTTTTGGAAGTTTTGACTAACTAAGCAGCAATATAATTATGTGGTCCTTACAGGAGGTATCAAAAGCAGTAGTTTTATGGCTTTGTTTTGATTTTGTTTCAGTTGGTTTTTATCATGTTGTGTTTTGTTGGTTTTTTTTGGTTTTTTTTTCATGGAGAGAACAGACACTTGAGAACTGGCTGCAGATTTATTCAATTTAAAGAATAATGAGCATCATGTATCAGGTACTGGAAATAAGAAATGTGCTGCAGCTGGAAATATGAGTCTGTTAATTCATGCAAGTACTGCTACTTAGACAGAGGGTTTTCTTTCTGTTGGATAGAAAATGGTTTTGCTTTCATAATTTCTTGGCAAGGAGTCTAATTGTAATTGTTGCCAGATGGGTGGTCTCAGGTGAGTTTAAAATAGGCAGCCTTCAAGCAACACTTTAATAATCTGACCTTCTCATTGGGAAAATTTCATTTACACACCATGTAGGAAGCTGATTTCCACAAATAATATATTGGGAATAGAAGGAAACACCTCCCTCAGATTCTAGTAAGTTAGTAAGGCTAGAGTTACTCAGCTTGCCTTAATAGCACTAAACTACATTCACATCGGCTACACTGAACTATTTAGGGTCATTTGCAAAACCAAAGTTGCAATTGCCATCTTCCTGTAATCTGCCTGTCTAGCATAGCTGCAGAGAAGGAATTGCAGTGATCTCCTTAATTCTTTCTGCAGTGGATTGATACCAGTCAAAAACATCACATCCTTTAAATCTTACTAGCATTGGCAAGCTTGCTTCTTAGACTTGTGAAATAGCTACTCTTTCACATGAAAAAGGTCAATCTTTAATTATTTTACGGAGCATAAGTTTCAAACGAGCTATAGCAACATTATCTACACATTTGAGCTACCTCAGATGTCTAACTAGCTTCCTGGCTACAGAGGCATTATGAATTCTTCCAGACTAAGTCGTAGTTCCAAGCACAGAATCTAGTTTTTTTCTGATAGCTGGTGAATTTGTGACCTTCCTGGAGTAGTTGGAGCTGTAAACCATTGAGTGGATAAATGATGCATAACGGTAGTTTCTTCATCTGTGACAGATGCAATAATGGCCTGGGCACATTTTTCAGGTAATATAAGTGAAAACTTTGTCCATTCTTCTATCCGAGAAGTTTTACTTTTTGGACTTTTGTACTAGAAGTAGCACACACTCTCTGCTTTTAAAAAGCCCTTAAAAATATATCTGCAATGAATATAGCAAAAAGTATAAAACCTTTTTATTTTTATGGTACTATTAAAATCATTCTTATTTTTGGTTTCTCTTAGCATGTTATACATATTAATTATATAATATCAGGTGACTAAATTTCCTTTAGAAATTTCTTTAGGAGAATTTTCAAATTTTAAAATGTTTATTATGCTGACAATGTTTTGAGCTATTTTATGTTTTCACACTTAATTTATATGACAGACATACAAAGCCTTTTATCAATGACTGAAATATCTTCTGCTACTGTGAAAACAACTAGTTGCATTGCCACGTTTGAAACTAGGACTTCAGCAGAGAATTTAGTTTTCACTGTTTATTGCCTTTGATTTACTTGTTTTTCATATAGCATTTCTCTTGAAGCTTTTTTGTTTTGGTTTGGTTTTTGTGTTTGCTTTTTTTTGACATTTAATTGAAGGAGTTTTATAGGTTGAAGATATTTCATTTCTTTAGGCAACCTAGAAGGTCATCCCAGCTAAAAAATTCATGCCTGCTTCTGCCCTGACTCCATAAAGGGACAAGGTCTTGATGTAGAACATCCTCTTCCCCGTACCTATGGGAAGGAAATCCAGGAAAGGGATCTGGAGAGATTTAGACAAAGTCTTGGCTGCCATGGTATCCTTATTTAGTGGTCTTAATCCTTACAGGTAGGTTCGACATAAATACATTCTAATATTTGATTTAAAATTAAATTTTAGATGTTTATCTGCCAGCGACCTTATTTACTATATTTGGTACAGATTGTAAGGACAAAATATAGGTAGAAATTAATTTAACTTTAGTTTAAATGCCTGTTGACATTAAAGCCTGTCACACAGGGACTCTTACTAGCAGGACATACCAACAGACATATAACCCCATGATGTTTTCCCTTCCTTGTCTGCATATAGAGGACAGGTTAGATAGTGAAGTTTATAACATAACCAAAGGGGTCCTACTTATCCAATAACTATTGTCCAATTATTATCCAATAACTATTTTACATTAAAAAATGTACTTTTTCTGGGGATGGTCTGTTCCAATTTAATTAGTTGTTTCAATGTAAAATTTTATGTGTTATGTTTGGTTGAGTTTTTCTTTTCAATATACATTGAAAGAAAAAAGTAAAATTATGGTAAGAAATTAACACCTAATTGTAGAGAATGCTAGAGCTCTAAAAATCCTAGAATAGCATCATCTGCTGCTGGCTGTATTTAGGTAATGCTTGGGAATCCAAATAATGAGTTATGACCCTTCTCAGCCATGTGGTGTGAGGTAGAGCTAAAGTATTTTCTTGTTTCAGTTGAGGTGACAGTCTGTGTACTGAATGCAGGATGAAAACAGAGCACTGCAAAGAGACCATGAGACAAACACTGCTTAGCAATATAGACTATGTTTTACTGCACCAATTGCTTAGAGGCTTTGGTTTCTTTTATGCATCATAGCCAATAACAGCTTTAGGAAGAGAATTGATGGTGGATTACAAGTTAGCTCTGGGGGTCTTTTAAAGGAGATCCTCCCAGGCATGCAAGGAAGTACGAGAGTAAGCCTGAAATTGCTTGCTGCAAAATGTAGCAAGAGTGATGGAGTTACGCAGGCTTGAGCTCATAGAAAACAGAAACTAGGTATGTAGTGTGAGGATTGGCCATTAGGGTACCTGTTAATAAAGAAGAATAGTGTGTATTTGATGAGATAGAAAAATCAGTGGAAGGGCATAAAGGGAAGAGAAGTGAGCTAGGAAAATATTCCTTATGGTAGCATTCTGAATAGATTTGACTGAGGCAGGATCATCTCTCAAAGCTGAACAGAAAGACTTTCCAATAAGCAAGATATGAGATGATGAGGATCTTGGGAGAGATTTAACTGCACAGGCAGAGAGGATTATGGTATCTTATAGCTATTATGCAGAATGAATCAACAAAAATTAGATGTAGCTGGGCTTTGAAGCTCTGGAGAGTAGACTGAGTCAAAGATGATGCCTACATTATGGCCCTTGTTCTTATACTGAGCTTAATAGGTTCTTTATCATGAAATTTGTTGTTCATGACAATTTTAGAATAATCATGTAAAAATATTTCAGTAGAATAAGAAAAGGACAAATGTCTTTTTCAAAGTAGGAAGGGAAAACTGCCTAGAAGTGTGGACAGACTAAGGGAAAATCTCCTAAAATACCTGCCCTAAGTAAAACATATAATCATCTTCCACTATTTGTGACAATGGAGTTGTGGGACAACTAAGGTAAAGGAAAAACATAAACAGTAATTCAACTTCACAAGCTTAGTACAGCAGTTCAGCACTGACTTTGAGATTCCTTTCTCTGTCATGTTCACTACCAGGAACATTTTATTAATACCATGCTCACAGTGTGCCTATCCATCCCAAGCTGGGAAGCAGCTTACCTTTTCTCACACACCAATTCACCTGGGTCTCTTAGACCCTGAAATATGCAACATCATACAGAAACTTCTGTGCTTCTTTTTTGCGCTGACAATTTGGAATGCCTGTGCCATAACGTGGTCAATGAAGGTCACTTTAATGGGAGTTGAAACTTGAAAGTTGTCATCTAAAATGGCGAGAAAATTCTAACTATGGACAAAAATGAATATAAGTTTTTTTAGATATGAGCAAACTCTGACTTGTTTTCACTTTTTTCCCACCCCTTATCTATTGCAGTTTCACTTCTTACTTTTTACTTTTATGTTATGTATGTGTTTTATTCCTCATTAATTTGGGTTATCTTGATAACATGTATCTTTCCTCTCAGGGCCACGAATAATCTTTCTCAGTGTGCACAAATGAAATAGGAATCCTTTTTTGATATAAATCTGGCAATGTCTACACCTACTTTTCAAACTAGAAAATTGTAAAACTCTATTGCTGCTCGGGATTACATCTCCCTTTATCCCTTAATATTACATTACATGACCTTAATTAAACTAGGAGATAAAATATCTGGGTAGAACTTTCACAGGAATTTTATTTATTTATTTACTCACAGAATTCTTTGAGGGAGAAAATACCTAGGTATAAGTGTTAAAAGACAGGTCTAAACCATGTACTAGGTGGAGTTCCCTGATCAAAAGGAGGTTTTGAATCCATATGGCAATTCTCATCAGTAGATATCATTAAATGGGCAAGTGACCTTTTTGAGATAAACAAAACAAAACTAACTCTCCCAAAATCTCACCAAAAAACACCTCCAAAAAACCAAAAAATCCCAAACAATCGAAAGCATGATACACAGTGACTCAAGTCCATAAACTGGTTTGATTTATTCACTTTGACAGGAATGGTGCACAGTTCTGTGTGCACAATATGATTCCGTATACTTACTCAATTTGTTGTTCTATCATTTTCCGTGTTGCTTTCTGTTAGAAATCAGATTATGAAGGCTCACCAAAAAAAAAATAAAAAGTTTTCAATCAAGTCAGCCAAAATACTAAAAAAGCAATGACAAATAAAATCCTTTCAGATAGATTAGGACCAGTGTGTATTGGTTTGCAGTGTTTATTCACTACTTTTTTAAAATATTCTCACAACACTGCTTGTACTTACTCCTGAAAATAATGAACTGTTACATGGATTTTACATGCTGGCCCTCTCATGAGTGCTTTTAGCAAGCTCTGCCTCTCGAGCATCCTGTTTTAATGGAGATTGAGGCAGTGAAGAGATGAAAGCAACAGAAAAAGGTTACAAGTTAGGAAAAAAGGTTGTGATTAACTAGCTTGACATTCACTACCACTTAGGTACAAGATAAGGAAAAAATGTTTCCTGTGAAATAGCTGCAGCATTTAGAGCTGTTCATATTTGTTGTAAGATATTCATCTTAATTTTTTGTTTTTATCTACTATTTTTATATTGAATACTAAAGTGCTAAATATAATTCATAATAATTGACTAATATTTTAAATAGAAATAATCTTTTTTTTTCTAAAGTTCTTTGAGTTGAGAGCCTTTCTTTCAGTTTTTTTTTTAATTATGTTTTTTACTATTTCAAGTCTATATTCACTCCACATAAACTTTACAAAGGGTAACTTCCCATTTTCATATACTATCAATAAGGAAAATGACTTATTGAATACAATTCACAAAATAATCATACAGGTAAATACTAAGCTAACAGTTGTGGTGTAAACTTATGAAGAGACTGTGATTTAAGTCACATGATTTAAACAGAGTGGAATTCAAACTCCAGCTGTAAAGGAGGAACTGCTTTTTACAGATGTGAATCCAATTTGCTATCTCAATTAGCCATATTTAGGGCTCAACAGTCAAAGAAAATCTGACCAAAGTAGGTCTTTGACTAGTTTTTAACAGGAAAATTTAGGAGACACTAAGTTATGTCATTGTTGAAGATGATAATTAACCACCAGTACCCACATTTTAGAGGATGGAACTTTCTCCTATTACCTGAATAACTCTAGAGACAAAAATATTGACAGAAGAAAAGCTAAAACTGGTATTTCTCTTTTCGTAAATACATTACTGTAATACTGAATAATGTCTCATTTCCTTCTCTATATCTCCCTAATGAGTATTTACATATTTAGTACTCATGCTTACACACACAACACAAAATTAAGATCACCTTCACAGGACATATGATCATTCTGTAAATTACACTATCCCTTTTACCAAATCTCTTTGCCACCACTTGAACTGTTACCTTTCCTTTATTCTTGCTAAGCAAAGAAACTATTTCTGTTTCAGAAACCTGAAAACCTCTGTTTTCCAAATGGTGGTGGGTTGATCCCATCAGGTACCTAAAAATCACATGGCCAGCTGCTTGCTCCCCTCTGCTCCAGCTGGACAAGGCAGTGAGGAAGAAGAGTAAAACTAAAAAATTCATGGGTCTTGGTGGAAGAATGAGGGGAAAAACCCAAACAAGCAAGTGATACAAAGGTAACCCCTCACCATCTCCCACAAGTATGCCCAGCTACACTCTGAGCAATGACTGTCTCTCCACAGTTTTTGATGAGGAGCATAAGTAATGTTATGTTGCTTTGAATGTCCTTTTGATCAGTTTGGGTCAACTGCTAACGTTATGTCACCTCCAAACTTCTTTTGAATCCTCAGCTTATGCATTGCAGGGAGCAGATTGGAGAGAAAAAGATATGAACCAAAACAAATCAAAAACCCCAAAACCTTAGTGTTGTACAAGCAATGCTCAGAAATAGTCATAGCATTGTTTTTATGAACAGTGCTCTAGTGAGAAATCCAAAATACAGTACAATACTGGCTACTATGAAGAAAATTAACTCTAAGCCAGCCAGACTCATAAAGTGAATATATTTATAAACATATTTAAGTTATATACATTTATATTCAGTCATATTACCTGACTAACTAAGGGACACATATTCAAGTATTTCCCTTTCTTTTGCCTGACCTTTACCCTTTTCCTTTCCCATTTCCTTTCCTTTTCCCTTCGCTTGTCCCCATTTCCCATTACATTGCTCAGATCAGGATGAGTGGTACAGTACACACTATACAAAACTGGCAAGGTGTTATTCATACCCTTACATTTGTTGTAGAACTTCTACCAAATTCAAGAAGCAGAAAATTTGTCTGTGGGTGATTACATGTATTATGGGAATGCTGTTTTGTTTTTTGGTGTTTTCAGCATGCTTTCTCTCTCCTGTAGGAGAAAAAGTGAAGTAATGGGGAGATGAATCATGACAGGGTATTAAAATTTTCACTTTTTCTGTCTATCAAAAAAGAGTAGTCTTCAGGAGCCATAAAATAATCATAAAAACATCATTCGGAAGAACTGAGTCTCAGTGCTTAACACTGTTTCTGTAATGGCATTTCACCTTTCATTTCTATTCAACTGAAAGCATTTCCTGCAGTAAAACAAACTGTGATACTGATGAATACTGACATTTGCTAACAGTATCAAGTAGTAAAACAAAAGCTGACAATATAATGGACCCAACAGGAGAGTATCCACAGATTAGAAGAGAGAGAATACCAACAGCTCTTAATTGTCAATTCAGCCTGCTAATCTTGGATTAAAAAAGAAAAGTGAAAATCAGTTTATTATTATTTTCTTTTGAAGTTAGCATCTTCAGCCAAAAAAGTGCCAGAAGAAGAGTGGCAGAAATAGCTTTGGAATTGTAAGACACAGAGAATACAAGGCCTAGGGATAGGGAACAACAGCAAGAAAGACAGTTCAGTTTTCAGAAGTCCTTGATTGGTTACAGTTTTAAACTCTGGGCTGTGATGTAAAGCCAATCATAAGTAAACTACAAATTTTAAATTGAAAAACAAAAATATGAATATATATGGAAGAAAAAATAACTTCTTTGCAATTAAAATACGGCAGTTAATTTTCCTTATCTATGCCAAGTCCTTATTTATTGGTCTGTTAACAAAACATAAGTTGGGGCTTTAGTTGAGCTGTGTAAAAATTTTGACAGCAGCTATTAAGTGTAGAGTACAAATGACTCTTTCAGGTCTCAAGCTTGTTTTGTATTCATAACTGTCGATTTCAGCATTCTTTGGAATCAATTTAAAGTTAAAATACTGTTTTTGCATAGCAACTTATACAAAAACATCATTTTTAAAGCAACTAATAGATGTTAACTATATTTATAATAATAAATATGAGCTGCAAAAATCTTTGTGCCCATGTGTGTGCAAGTACAATGGAATCAGAACACATTTATGTGGAATTGAATATTTTCTTTGAAAATATTTTTTTACTGCACAAGATTGTGTAAAAAAACTCATGTGTGAAGCATTAAAAAAAATACCACCAGAAATTAATAAATGGAGACATGCAAAAGAATGTCTTAGAGATAAAAATATCTGTTGTAGAAAGTCAAAGGAAAAATATTACTGTCTGTTTTAAGTTTCTGTTCTTCTGGCTTCTCAAACTCAGCTCACAATATTCTCTTTTATAATGTTATATCCAAAAATAAAGTGAATTCATCTCTGTTCAAGGAGGGATATTGTTAAGTTTTATCTTTGTATTATGTTGTGTTCTAGTTTCTTTTACAAAAAAGGATTTTGTGTGCTTCTAAGATTGCTGCATAAATAAATGGAAATAATTTCGCTAACACAAACATTTTCCTTAACACTTCATTTGAATGAAATTTCGATGTAAAAAAGGGAAATGTCAGTCTGAATAACTGACTGGAGGATACCTTTTCACCTGAAATGAAACTCTGCTGCTGTAGAGCTAGTATGTGAAGATGTAGCATAAAGGACTAAGATTATGTTGAGCTACAGGCATCATGAGGAAGAGCATGTGGGAGAAAGTACACAAAAAGAGAATGTAGAGATAATAAGTGTCTAGAAGAAAAGAAGTTGAGCAGTTATAAGTGTGAAGGCAAGACATCTCCATGTGGGATGGAGAGGTGAGGAAAAAAAAAGAAAAAACCACTAGTAAGACAAAGAATTAATTGATCCAGAATGTGTCGTCCCCAGCTCTCTTTATCACTGGTGGAGGTTTAATCAAGTGGGGCAGACACTGAACCAACTGCTGCCTCATGGGCAATGGCAGCTACTCCTTCCTCTCTGCTGACTGTTGGGAGGTCATGAGTAATGCACACCTCAGAATCCAGAGGATTGATAGATAGCCTGTTAATCATAGCCAAGGAATGGTATGAAATCCACTCATGTAGGAAAAATAGATACTTATTTTTTCATTTATTATTTCAGAAATACATTCTTCATTATTCAGATGAGAAATAGTCATGGGAAGAGTCAGTAAAATCCTTTACATAGTAGGTAAGTCATCTCTCTGGAAGACTTTTATATCAAATATGTTCATCAGTTTTTTCTTCAATATACTCTGAATATAGATTCTAGGGAGTAATTATTTAATTAGGAATACTATTGGTCTTTTGCAGTGGAAGATAAAAGCGTACTTCTAGTGGAATGATCTTGAGTATTTTGAAAAGCAGCATATTACACTGACTGCTCCATGATTTCAACTTTCTGATCAGTTAAACTTAGCAGTAAATTCCATTACTCAGATAGCACTAGTACAATATGTTCTTTTCTATTGTCTTTAATCTTTTGTCTTTTATTTTTCAGCTGCTCTTTCTGTTAGAAAGAGGAAGCAATTGACTAGTTGCTTCAGTATCTCCATTAGGTTTGGACTGGGATCCCAGTGTTCTCTTGCAATGACTTACAACTAAGCCTTCAGGATTCATAATAAATAATTCACATGCATATGCCCTAACACAATCTGATTTCTTTGTGAAAATGGACTGACTGTTTGAAGCAAAACACAATTCCCTCTTACAGCAGAATTTCTCTGCATCTCCTTCACCCCATGCCCTGGTCATTCTTTATTGAAAACAAACCAGTACTTCATAGACGATAAGCATTTTTATGTAATTAGTAGTGCTTACCATTTCAATATACCATATTATTTGTAAAGGTAGCTAAAATGTGTTCTTGCATTAGCAGCCCACATATGATTATTAGAAGTATTTACACTCTCAAGTTCTGCAAAGGCGTTTAAGAACATAATTCTGTCAAACAAAAGGAGTACAAATTGCTGTAAGAAGGATTTTTATATCCAGTTTATACCTTATTTATGCATTCTGACTACAGAGTTGTAGCAGAAGAATTGCCATTACATGGAAATTTGTACTTCACTCATCTTACCATCACAAGGCTTCAGTGATTTTAATTTACAGTGAAAATCCTATCATTTCCACCACAAAGACAAGTTTTTAATGTGTAGAAAGTCTCCTTTCTCCTATAATTATAAATTCATATGTTGTGAATGTTGGATTTAATATTTTCCATTGTTGGATACTTGCACATTTTGGAAAATGAGTGGAAGTCATTTGGGTTAAGTAAACTCAACCTTTATTCCCTGTTGCTTTGCTTCTGTTCTCATATCCAAGGAGTAGCAGTACACATGTTGTAATGGAGTGGGGAGACCTTGAAGAGCCCTGCTATTAAACAGTGCATTAAGCAAAGCCTCTTCAGACAGTCCATTCTGAGGAGAGGTCTGCTCCGTACAAACAAAGCTCTTGAGATGCACTTTGTTGTGTTCTTACCATTCAGAAAAGCACTATTATCCTGTGCCTGTGACTCTGTGCACAATATTTCAATTGGTTCCATTTCATTGGTTTTACAGGGAACAATAAAAAAGGACTCTTGTTCCTGGCCATCCAGCATGAGAATAGACCATGCTGAATCTCTATCATCGAGCATGTAAAAGCATCGTAAAATATTTAATGTATTCACTCCTTTTAGAAGTCATAGACAAATAGTCTTGTTCCATGAAACCAAAATTAGTTTTTTTAATTACGGCAGTATTAGTCATTTACTATAAAGCTAAACAAGAGTTTTTAGGAATTAGTGTGCTTAAATTTATATATAAAACATCAGAGGAAAAATATCTGTGATATTTTCTCAAAGTTGATTGTGTTGCAAGCATGAGCAGCTGCTTTCTGACTAACGTGAGAAATTAAGAAAATAAGTCCCTTAGTCTCTTTTCAAGGAAAGTTGTCTTAACAGTATAGAAAGAGCTCTGTGGCACAGTGTTAGCACTCTTGCTACTTTCAGATATAATTAGAAAAGAAATTATTCTCATTAGTATGATGCAAAATCATACAACAGCAGTTTCATTTAATAACTCCTGAAATCTTGAAGTGCATTTCAGATTTCCTTATGGTCATTAGGCTGACAATCCCCAGATATGCTGCATTCAGTTTGGAAAGAGATGTCAAGAGAAAGCTCAGGTGATGAGGTCTGGTTTTGGTACTCAAGATGTCCTCAGTGCAATGTGAGGTGCATCTGGACAAGCAGGAGTTTACAGCCCAGGGTGATGGGGCAACCCTGACCTCTGCAGAGCTGGCTGACTTGCTTCCTCCCACAGCCACAGGCTGACATGTTTCAGCAGCCTTCCTGCCGAACACATGGTGCTCTCTCATCATGGGGAGGCACTGGGACTCCTTAAGAGCCACATGCTGCTCAAAAGACACTTGGCGACTATCTTGCTTCGATGATAATCTATATTTAGCTTCATATGTAACATGTCCAGTCAGGAGCATGTTTCTTGTCTTGCTTTTGTTTTATAGAGTCTTCTGCTTTTTAACGAGGAAAGGAAATATGTTTTTAAGAGCAAGTACCCTCTTAAAATAAAAAAAAAAAAAAGAGAGAGAGACAGATAGAGAAGAAGAAAGCTGTGTATTCTTCTTTCCCCCAGTATAATGTCTCTAAACTGCTACATGTTAGAACAGGTTTCCATGGCTATGTGGGATTGTTTTATTCAGTCACTAGTGTTACTGTCAATGCTTTTAAATTATGGAACATAAATACCAAATACATTCTCTAGTTTCATGTAAGTACATGGTAACTGTTGCTGAACACATAATTATTTTTGGCTCTCAACAGAAGTGCAGCCTGGGCAGTTTTCACTGAGGTCTGCTAAATGCAGCATCTAAGTTAACTGCCTGAACCTGTAATTATCAATCTGCAACTTTTTTTTTTCTTTTAATTTGTGTGGTCATTAGAAATTAAAACATCTCAGTTTACTTTGCAAAATCTTACTTCTTAATTCTTAATTCTTAATTAATTTGTCTTCAATGTTGAACTGTTCTGTAAAAACTGCATTCAGTAAACTGACAGCACTCTTTCTCCTAATACGTCCAGTCACATCAATACTATTCCAGTGTCCTGAATTCTTGTCAAGTGTCCAGTGAAAGGGCAAAGCAAGGTATGAGAGAGATGAAATATATTGTTTGAGAAGCAGGATTGTGTTTCAGCCTTATTTTTTTTCTGCCATTGCCTTCTTCTGACAGTGCAAAGCAGTTAACCTGCCATTTTTCACAACTTCAATTAACCCCAACAGGATGTGCCTCTTTAGAGATCCAGCAAAAGGCCGTATTTTAATTTGTCAAGTAGCAAATGCTTTTATCATGTGGGAGGTGATCAGGGTTAATTACTACTAGCAGTCGAACAAGTTGTGTTAGAAATATGTAAGGTGTTTATGGTATATGTGTAGCTCTTTAAGCGTTTTTCTTCACACTGCGGGGTGTGAGCACAGATCTTATGTAAAGAGTGCTCTTCTAGCCAAGCACTTCTGTAGGACCAGGTAGCCTTCTGGTCTCTGCTGCTGGTAACTGAGTTAGTCTCTTACATGCCCATGTTTGTCATAAGACTGTGCTTTCAGAGCCACGGGACTGTTACTTTCTCATTTTTCACTGAACTTTTCTTATCAGGAGAACCTCATGAATAAAGAAACCTGAGTAAGCTCATCAGCAGATAGAGACAAAAGGGAATGATTTATCTATCTATATTTACATGTACATACCCAAAATAGATATCCTCAGCTCTATAAACTCATAATCCAGAGATGAGAAGGAAAATAAAAAAAATCAAGGGTGCGTGGAGTTCTTCTCCAAATTAGTTCTGATGGGCTATCCTCTAAGCATGTCCTTTGTTCCCTGAATGTTAAGGAAACCTTGGATGGCTGGCTCAGGCATAGGCATTTTCTCTGTTATTTAAAAGGGCCAGAATTCCATCAGTGGAATAGATGTGTATTCTCTTCCCGTGCAGAAGAATTATTACTGATGGCGACTTTGGAAACACGAGGACATAATATATATGAGAAATATGCTGATAACAATACTCTTACCCAGAGATCTCACAGAACTGAACTAAAACCCTGATTGCTCCTACTACTCTGATTTTTCTCAATTACTGGTCACATATACCACCATCTCAATTCCCCCTTTCTTCCACAAAACCTCCCCCACCATTAAAATTAAAACCCCTAACAAGAAAAAAAAGTAACTCCATGAATTTTGTTAAATGTTACAATGCCAACAGCACAAAATAAAATCACGTTCTTGCATATGTTAAAAATAAAATTTTCTTTCCTCATGGAAAGATTATTCCCTAAGGCATCTCCATCTTCAGCCACTATAATTGACCATAGGAATAAATTGACCTAGACTAAGCTTTCAAGTGAATAAGGAATCTGTAAGTGGCTTTTTGTGAAATTGGAAGGACTAACCCCTAAGAGAGTCAAAACATGAGAAAAGGTTCTCAAAAAAAAAAAAAAAAGAAAAAAAAAAGAGAACTTTTTCTTGAAAATTTATGTGCTTCTACAGATGAGTTTTCCGTGTTTATCTACATCTATATATATGCATAATTTGTTGATTCCATTTGGAAAAACCTATACAGACTTAAGAAATGTAATTTTCCAGTCATAGAAGCCCTGGCTTTACATCACCGGTTAACTATCACATGAAAATAGTATATAGTGCCTCTAAACAAGACCATTATTCCCATCTTCACTGTAGAGAGTATTTTGCATAATAATCAATCCATAACAAACAAAGGCCATCTTTTAGCTTCACTATGCTAAATACAGTGGTTGCCCAGGCACTCATAGCTACCATGGGAATAGATCTTTCCATTTTAAAAGAACAGAGTAATCTTCCACTTCCTAAAAAGTGAAATAAAATTTAAAAAAAAAGAATCTGATATTGTAGAGCTAGAATGAATTAGGCGTTTTGGTAGATTTTTTTCCTTTGCTTCATTAATCAGTTCTACTCTTCATAGTAAAAGCAGAAAAGAAAAAAAAAAGAAGTATTCTAGTATTTATTTATAAAAATATTATCTGGTTTCAAATAATAGTTTTATTTGTATACCTATAATAGTTATGTCTGGAATACTTCATTTCTATATTTAGTATAAGAATAAGATGAGAATAAGACTCATCGTGTTGATTTGTCTGAAAGACTGCTTTAAGTACAAGAAAAAAGCAGTTAAAGAACTAAAAAAATAGGTGTTATCTCTTATTTTGCCTGGCTCCACTAAATAGACTTTTGATCAATTCTGAGTAAAAGACGTGGACAGACTTTTATACTGAGTTGCTTGACCCATATACCATGGAAACCATTTGCTTTTCTGCTTAGAGAGGGTAGTACAGCTTACTCTGGAGACATACAAAGATAGCCTCTTCTTCCTGACACAGCCCAGAAGCACTTCAAGCAGGACTTGAGGTATGGCTGGAAGTAATCAAAGAGGATTGGTGGGTTTTGAATCATTGTGTGAATGCCTGAAGCAGGTCACCTTCCTTTCCTAAGCTCTGAAATGCTTAGGGCAAGCTGATACTTCTGAATTCAATGTAGATGAAAATCGGAGTACTCAGATTAGACTTATTCAGAGGAAACTATCATTCTTAACAGATGGAATAAATAAAACTAAGATGTAAACTGATCCACATAGCAGAAGAACAGTTCTGGTTGTAGAAGGAAAAAAAATCCAGTTTCTCACAGAAAAAAGGTAGTACGTGCTGTTAATTCAGTCAAGTTCTAGTCTAAAGCTCTGGAAGTCAAGGATTTAGCATGGCAATGAGAAATGATATCTCTCTACAATGCTGAAGATTCAGTAAATAAATCCTTAAGAAATACGTGAGGAGTGCCTGGTCTAAAGGCTTTGAAGTGCATCTGTACCGCTCCTTAAGAAAGCTAGCCAGCCAGCTTGTCAGTCTGTCTGTCCTGTTCTTCTCATTATGTCTCATGGTCTGTAAACTAAATTTCCAAAGTCCAGAGCAGTGATGTGTGAAGATATATAACTAATCTGAGGGATATCAGCTACAGACCAGATTCACCAGGACAGTCTTGCTGCTTTATGTCATGATGGCAGCAAAAAGCAGCTGCAAATCCAACCAGTGCAGAGAATTTACAGCTGCTTCGCTGTGTCAGAGAGATGCAAAACAGCAACAGCTCACTGATGGATCCTTCATATAATCTCCAAATAAAATTTGCTATCATAAATATAATGGTTTAAGATAATCTTTTGAATAATTCCATGGCCTAAAAAGAAAAATTATATATATATAAAAGGCTGCTGTTTCTGTTATGACCATTTACACATGGAAATTTTTTGGAGAATGTCAAATAATAAAAAATGCTATATAACTCAGTCAATCTCATAGCCATTTTGAGGTTGCACTGAGACTTACAGAAGAAATGAGAATGAAAATAATTATAACTTAAATGAAGTTTTATGAAGACTTTCTTGGACAAAATAAAGTTACAAAGGGCAAGGCAAGGGAAAAGAAGATAATAATTCTATTTTACTAGGAAATACAAACCCATTTACAACTTTGAAAATATTTCCTTCGGAATTACACTTTTTTTTTCTAACTAGCATCAAAACCAAACAAAAGCAAAACATAATTTACAAAGAAAACATACAGGAAAAATTATTAAAACTCATGAAATAGTATTTCTCTGCATTACTGTCTGTCTTATTTACTGATCGTAGATGCACATGAATGTTCTTTTCCCTCCTCTCTACATTTTTTGATTTAGATTGACATTTTGGAAACATGAATTTTTGACACTTCTCTTGTAGCACTTGTTATGAGTATAGTGTCTCATAAATTTGTGCTAATGTTGAAGGTGGTACCTCATGACTATGTTCAGATTTTAAAGTTATGTGTGACAGCAGCAGATGATTAATTCAGAAGAAAGTCTTGCTTCGGAGTTAGAATTTTGTTTTCATATTTGTCATAAGGCATTGAAATCATTTTAGTACTTACATCTAAGTAACAATATTGATAATGTCCATAACTTTGTGATGATAACTTATTTATCAGTTTCCATTGGAAATTAGAAACATTTAGAGAATTCTTTACAGACAGAAAAGACACTTATGCATCTTCAGGCTGTGCAGCTGTGTTAGAGTACACACCAGACTATTTCAGTCCACATTTTTGCTAACTTTTCCCAACTGAAGGCTTTATAAAATAATGGTAGAAATATAATTTGGATGCAAAAGACTTATTGATCAAGCTTTTAATCTCAATACAGTAATGAATATGGTATAGTTATGTTTTATAATTAAAAAAATAAGAACAAGTGTCAACTTTTTAAAAGTTGTGGATTTGGTGTTTTTTTTTTTGTTTATTTCATTAATATATTTTATTTATAAGAATTCAGTAGATGTGTACTGTCCAGCCTGAGGTGTACCAACATAATTAATAATATCACAACTTTTAATATTTTCTTAAAAGAAGAAAACTATTGTTTTTTGAATGGATTGTCTAAACAACTAGAATTCAACAAGGCTTGGACGTCCATGCAGATATGGAGGAATTCCAGGAGAGAATACAGGTGTGTTTCTCTTAGAAAGCTGATCTGATATATCCCTCAAATCTCCATCACTCAGCTAGTTTTCCATGCCCAATTCATCTCAACAAAAGCGGTTATGTTGGAACAGACTTTATGTGCAGCTAGGACTTCTGGATATTAATCCTTCCTGTAGCATGTTCACACTACTTGCTGCAAAACTTAAGCATGGGACTGCTTTCTCTTTCACCATTCTATATTCTTCTATTGCTCTTCCTCAAAGCTGCACCAGAAGGAGAAATTAGCAGATTCTGGAGGAGGATACAGAAGTCCATAAATTACACTGCCTATGCTGAGTTTCCAGTGAGTCAGAACAACTCTACTTCAGTTGTGAAGACGTCTCTGGTCACCTGGGAAGCCAGCAGAATGCTCAATTTCTTTATCACCTATGAATCCAGTGTATATATTCATGGAAACTGATGAGTGGTTCCAAGGCTCATTATTTTCTTGGTTTTAAATCGGTTTGTAATCTCCTGGTCTGTCAGAAGCAAGCCATAGAGTAATGTTTGATGGCAATCTGTGAATTGAAACAATAGAGCTCTTTCATTTCTTTCTGCCAAATAACAAGGCAGTCACCTCTAAGATTTCTTCACAAAATAATGTTCTAGTTGATATAATTCTGGATTACACTCAATGTATCACAATCTGCCGGCAGAAAAATATAACTTGCTATTTTTTGAACCTTTCAAGAAAAGAAGAATGAAAAAATAATACTGTGAAAGTTGAGTGATTTTAATAAACACAAACAACAAGGTTATGTTAAAATTCAAAGATTAAGAGTTCTGTAAATTTATGGATATTTGATCTGCAATGAAGTCTGTGATCCTGCTGCTGTATAGAAAATACATCCTCTTCTCCAGTGTGAGAAGGATTTAGTTTAGTGAAAATTATGCTTTCAAAAAAGTCATAAAAGATTTATAGAAAACTAAATTCCACTTCTTCAGAATAAGAACTGTGATGATCCATGCAATATACCTTATAATGACTTTTAACTCCATTCTCCTTAGTTAAGCACATAAATATTTACAGAATCAAATCTGTAAGATTTGCCTTTAAGCATTTTTTGTCATTTCAGGGTATGAAAATGTTGAGTGCAAATTAATGCATGCCTTTACAGATGGATAAAGATGTGACAGTTAATTGTTTTTCTATACCTGATGCATACAATGAAAATTAGTTTGATCAATATTTTTGCACCTTCATTGCCTTATTTATGCTGGAGCTTCCTTAAGAATATGGTAATACTTGTGGCTGGACAACACAAAAAAAATAATGATAAAGGACAACTATTTTATAAAGATATTCAAAATGCAGACACAGTTGTAACTTAATTTGTTGAAATACATTTGGGCAGTATAAAAATAATCCACATTAGCATCCAGCTGTCAGTGATAAAAATGCCTGAATAATAATTCCCTGGGCTCAGTTTCATAATGTTATAATAATTAACACAAAAGAACTTCAAAACAAATGCAATTGTGGTACACTTATTAGCAGGAGACCATTGTGTGTATTCTCAGGAGTTTTATTTGAATAGTATTAGTGTAGCCATATCCATGATGGCTCTCACTGGGGTAAAAAATCTCTCGCTCTGAAAACATTTACAAAGAGGATTCAGATCTGATTTTTAAATGTGTTTTAAATCAGCTGAAGCTAAGATATCAGATAACTAAATAAATACCATTTAAATAATAGTCCATCTAATTCTCTGCCTGCAGAAGTTCACAACATCCGAAACAGTTAGTTTTTCTTCAAGTTTTTATATTGTCCTCTGTATGTGGTTGAATATTTTACTGTACTCTTGACAAGCTTTAAGAAATATTCTCCGTGATGTTTGCATAACAGCAATATGGATGACAGACTTCCCGAACAATTTAGATAATTATTTAATACAGCCTTGAATGTTCCTCATACTTCTAGTTAGAAACATTATTAAGGTTTGGAGATGGACAAGATCACAACAACAAATGCTCAACTTCATTAAAAAGTAATATTATGTAGTAGAATTACTGGAGAAGGCATGTCCTAAAATAAGTCAGCTTTTGTATGAATAAATCCAACATCACTGTATGGTTGACAAACATCACTAAATTGATATATTGTTTATATATGTTAATTTGCTTTGAGATACTTATGTAATTTTAAATAATAGCAGGAGTAAATATTTTTAAGTCTTTATAAACAAGACTATAATTGTAATTATCTGGCATAATAGATTCCAGTGAGGAGGAGTTTTATTATGAAAAGTTAAATAAGTATAATCTATTATTAATGTGAATAACTGTAAACAACTTTAGAAATATTTGAAACTATATCTGCTCAGGTTTGTTGTGGTTGTCAAATAGTTATGTAACATATTAAAGCTGCTATAGTTACACATCCCGAATTTTTATTTTTCAAAAATAGCATTAATTATTTTTCCTCCATAGTACTATGCCAATACTGCCTTACCTGTCAAAAGGAATAGATACAATTTTATTGTCAATGACATACTGCATATGGCCTGAGGCTAAAACATCGAAGTTCTGCAGAAACAGGTTTGTTTGAGAGAAGAATCCTGAAAATGACAATGCACATATTTACTTGAATTCATGAGATCACTGTAAATAAACAGCAACGGTGATTTACAGGGCTAGCACATTTCCACATTAATAGGATGGAACACTGAGTTCAGAAAGTTGATGGGGGGGGTCATATTTTTATTTACTTGTTTCTTTTAATGAATCGAAGAACACTCATAAGCTGCAATTCCAAAAGTCAAGCTAAATGTGGGTGCCTGCAGTTTTTTTGATTCAAGGGACATCCTCAAGTTTAGTAATATGAAATGCTGGTAACTCCTATTCATGTTTTCAAAGTTCATGCAGAAAGCAATCCAACAACAGGATCTTTAAAAACAGGATATCTATGGCACTGAAGTTGTTACAGTATGATGAGCTGCATGAGGGTGTTTTTTTTTCAAGGGAGTTTTGGATTGGAACATAATAGCTTTGTGCTAGAAAGAGGCATAAAACAGAACAATTCTCTGAAAGAGTCTTGTACTTGCCATGCTGACTAATTTGTCACCATTAGCTCCTTTTATTGATGGTGAGGATAGATTTTTTCCTTCTGGTTTAAGTGTTTGAAAAAATGAGATTCACCAGGTAATTCACCAGGTCAACATGGAACAAAAGGAATATGTGATAGCTGATGTCTTTAGAACCCCATGCTGACAACCCCAAATGTAGCATCTTATTTCATTTATCAAGGCAGATGATTTTAGTGAAAAATCCACCAAATTACCAATGTAGGTAGGCAGGTGGGATCACAGATATGAAATCTCTCTAAAGCTGGGACCTCTAAATGGAGGAACAGCAATATGACATTGTCTTGTTTCCAGTTGACCACTGTACACAAAATGTTTGACTAGCACAGTCAGAACTTTCAAGTCTGTGCTGTATTGTGCTAATGGAAATTTGGTTTGCTACCTTTTGTCTTCAATTGCTTTCTGTCTCTTTCTAACTGAAAGTTTTCTTTGTTCAATCCACCACAAATATATGCCTGGATGATAACACCATTTCCATTTATCCTTCCTGTGGCCATCTGTAATACTTCTGTGAAGATGGAATGGCTGGGTTTGGGACTGGGTCCCTTGCCCAGGATAGAGCATGCCTTTAACTGAGAACTCCTTTATTTCCAGCAGTGGAAGTCTTGCTGTAAAAGCAGCCATATATCCTCCTTCCCCAGGAAAGCCTTGGCTCTTGTGGAAGCAGTTTTATCTTTTCATCCATCCTGCAAAACCACTGCCTCTTTCTGTTTTTTTCCTCAGCAGCTCTCCTGCAGTGCCCGGCAGGTTGCTGAGTAGCAAGGGGAGGTAGCAAACTGGGGTGGGCCAAGGCATATTTGCTGCAGCCAAGTACACCAGGTTTCCTGTGGGTGCTGAGAGTAACAAAGTGGTGGCACTTTCATCTGTCCCTCTCTCTTCTCACCCTCCTGCCAATTTCATCAGACGGTTCAATAGTTGCCTTCTGATCTTGCTCTTTTGTTCTCTCTTCAAAACTGCTCCCATTGGTAAAATTCACCACCTACTTTCAGGCAGAATTTTTTCTTGTGACAATAGCTGTGATTATGGTACAGGGTCCAGAATGCACTGTTACTGTTCATTTCATTGGCAGAATAAAATTGAAAGCAGTTTAGTCCCAGATACACAAATGTATGCAAATACCCAATACCTGCTTAATTTACTTGAAGTCAGGTACTTAAGTGCCTTTTGAAGTCTGGATCCTAGTATTTGCTTTCTTCTTAGTATGTGTGATTTTCTGTAATTACATTACAGGAGAAGTGGAGTTTCAAGATCTTTAGACATCAGAATGAGACATTTTGTGGTTGGCTTTGAATGCTGCTACGTTATACTAATGCAGAGACTTTTATTCATATGATTAGGAATTCATAGGTTTATTTGATATCTCCATAGCCTGAATATACACAATATAATCACAGACAGAGTAAATGAAATAAAAACCTTAAGTGCCAATTTACTGGTAAGACTTTATTACCATAAAATTGATTAATGTTTACATTTAATGTGAAGTTTTGGTTCTTACTATCAAATTGGCTAGGGATGGTTTAAAGTTCTGATTAGCTCAATGAAAAATGTTAGTCAGTCTTGCCTCAGAAATCTGAAGAGGTAAACATTTATGTGCTTCAATATGTGAGTTTAATAACTAAGCAGATCACTACTGAACTGCTGAGATAAGTTAAAGAGGATCAGATAAATATTATAAGAACAGAATCTTTTCATTCAATTGGGTCTTTACATTTTGAAGACAATTAATTACTCAATTTTGCATTGTTTAGTTATTTCACAAGAGGCACTAATCCAATAACTACATTTTCAGGTTTTTACTGATTCTGTTGAATCATATGGCTGCAGAGGAGTCTGGGGTCAGGATCACCAATAACAACATGGTAAATAAATTGGTAATATGAGAGACATTTCAGAACAGGTACTATGCAACACTAGTTTTATTAAATTAATGCTTCTCCAGTTTCCCTGATTGAAGAATTAATATACTTCTCGAAAACAAGAGACTGGGAGATAAACCATGCCTCCTATCTGTACACTGATCAGCATGGAGGACAGACGGATTGATTTTAAGATGATTTTCTTTTCTCACTCTTTCCAGAATTTTAGAGACTCATAAGACTTTGAAAGGAAGCTTTAGAATTAACACACAGGAAAAGAGGATTAGGCAAGGACTGTCCCTGTAATTTAGAACACTGTATGTACAAAATTACTGGGGCTCAAATCTTGGGTAGATTACCCCAGAGATGCTATGCTTTTTTTGGTTGTGGTATGTGGTAGTATATGACTTCAATATTCTGTCGACCCATTTGGATTAAATCTCTTTCCCCTTTTACTTGTGATTGCAGTGGGCTAAATGGAATTCACCAGTTATCCTTTCCCTGTCTTTTGATCCAATTTGCATATGTAGACATATACATGCTAGTCAAAACTGCACAAGAAGTTTCAGCAGCATGAACTTTTTCACTCCCAGGTAAACTGGGGAGTGGAGCACTGAAAATAACATTTACCCTTTGGATCTGTGAAAAAAACATGTTATTAACTCTAGTCAAGTTTAGTTTCAGGTGACGTCGACAGAAAAGGCCAATAATTGTGTTTGCATGCATTCTGGTGGTTATTTGACCCAAAAACAGGCATCTCAATTGGTAAACAGACAGTATCCACTTCTCACAACAAAGGCTTTTCTGCTCTCAACAGTTTAAGAAAAAACACTGGAAAGATGATGTCCTTTCTTTTTGACTTCATTGATTGGGCTACTTTCAATTCATCGTGCCTTAATTATTTAATTTGATAGATTAGGTGAATGGATGAATGTGCTGATATTCATTAAGTCAGTTGGTAGTATGATACTTAGTATTCAGCTATGGTTTAATTTGCTCACTTATGCTGACAAGAGGGGTGTGGTGGGATGTCAAAACTGGGTGGACAAGACCTATAAGAATGTGATTATGAGTTTTCCAGGTATTTACATATGTTAACTTCAAGCAGTGTGAAATAGTTGGAATTACATCAAAATGCCATAGTAAGATACAGAAGGCAAGGAAAAAGTTTGTGGTGACTGGATGGGCTTGGAGCAGAAAAAGCTGTGTGGTTGTAGTCTCTGGTTCTCTGAACCCTAACCCTAAACAGAATAGAATCTCACCACTACACCGTCACCAAGGTGAGGTTCCCATCATCTTGTGTGGCCCAGATCAGATAAGTGTTGAGGTAGCCATGTCCTGCTGTGATCCTCTTAGGCATGTTTTTTCCAGCAACAGTATCTCAAGAGCTGTAGGTTCTGTGGCTAGCTGAACCCTAACCTAACCCTAACCTAACTGTTGAGCTCCCAGTCTCCATGAGTGTCCTAGATTTGAAAGGTGTGAAGGCAGCAATGGTGGTGCCATGAAATGACACATTGGGCATGCATTTTCCAGCCCCAGTTTCCCTGGGATTGTGAAATTTCTGGCTGTCAAAACCATAACCCTAGCCATGAATAAGTCTGGGCTCTGTTCCAAGCTCCCTACCACCAGAGGTGTTCCAGATTAGAAAGGTGTGGATGCAGAAGTGTTGGTGTCCTTTCACTATTTCTTTTTTTTGTGCACGTGTATTCCAGCACTACTGTCGCTGGAGGTATAGGCTCAATAACTCTCTGAACCCTTACTAACCCTAACCATAATGGAACTATGACACCGCGAGTTAGGTCCCCATTACAGTGAGTGGCCTAGAATGGAAAAATATGGATGCAGCATTGTTGGTGCCCTTGCTGTGATTCTCATAGCACGCCTTTTCTAGTGCCTGTGTTCCTGGAATTGTAGGCTCTGTGGCTAGCTGAACCCTAACTCTAACCTAACCAGTCTTGGTGTTGCAGTTGAGTTCCCAGTGTCCATGGATGTTCCAGATTTGAAAGGTGCTGGTGCCCTGAAATGATGCACTGAGCACATGTTTTCCAACCCCAGCATCCCTGGGAATGTGGGCTTTCTGGCTGGCAGTATTAGAGTTCAATGAATATTTTTAAAGCACAAGGAATGCTTTTTAATATACCTTGTTTCTGTAAAAGTCAAATACACAGTGTAATACCAGTGCCTATTCTGGAAGATAGTCTTAAGCTCAAAACTTATTCTTCATAACGTGGCTGTCAATGTGTAAGGCAGAACAAAATAGGGTGCAAAGTAGCCTCTAATTCTGAGTTCACTATATTGCAGTCATGTGTAAAGCTCTATTTAACTATGAGTAACTTGTAGGCTAAGCTATTTAAAGTGGACTTATTTAGATCAGGAAATGCTAGTAAGGTTAAAACTGAAACAGAAAAAATACGTTAAACAAAGTAAATCCAGCAAAATCCAATTAATAAAAAAAAAACAAAAAAAACCCAAAAAAAACCAAAAAAAAACAACCCCAAAAAACTCCAACCAAACAACCAAACAAAAAACCATAAAGAAACCCCAAACCACAGTTCTGTGTGGATTGCAGCAGCTGAGCTGATCTTTCCTTCTGACCAAAAATACTCTCTAATCATGCGTATACATTAGTGATGATCTTGAGGTTGTCCCATAGGCTGGACCACAATGTGAAAGCACAGCTGTAGACATGCTGTGAAAGTATTAACTAAATTTTAGACGATGTAGGTCTCCGTGTCCTACAGGAAAGAAAATACAAAGCACGCCAAGGAAATCCCAAGGGAATGAAATGAGAGCTGAAAATCTGGAGTACCTTATAGTGGTTAATGAAATCAAATTTTTAGACTTGCAAATAGAGACATAACATGAGCCATCTGTATTGTTTTCTGAGTATTTTAAAGTTATTACTTAACTGTAGCCATTTTTGCTCACAATGTGATGAACATTCATCTGTGATTTTTAATAGGGTTGTTTATAATGAAGACCTACTATCAACTTTCTTGCTGATAAAAGTTAGAATTTGAAAAGTGAATTAAAAAAATTAGTATTACACTCTAAAGACATATCTTCTGCTTTTGTCTTAAATTTTCAAAGATTATGTCATACACCTGATTTTGCAACTATGAGCTTGTATTCACTTCCCTTCCTCTTCCCCTTTACTAGGTTATCATCTTTTAATATCTCTTTGGCAGAGCTTTAAAATTTTCGTGTCATGTTCAATTGCATTACACTTCCTTGATAAATACAAATAAATGAAATAGTAATTGTCTTAATTTTTCTTGTTCTGAAAAATATTTCACAAAATGTGAAATAACATAACATTCTACATCAATTTTTTTAAATTTTAAATGTAATTGGTAAACTCCTTATCATGCACTATTGAAAGGGTCAAGCAGTTGAGACTAAAATAGGAAAGTGCAAATACAGCTTTGTGAAAAATATATAAAAATATATTTAAAAATATATAAAATCTATATAAAATATATAGATTAAAAATATAGAAAAATATATAAAATAAAACTCGTTAGCATTTCTTTCTTAAAACTGAAAGCAACTGCTTGAGAGGACATAAAATAAATACCTATAAAAATTGTTACAAGTTCCTATGCAATCCAGGTCATTATATGAATGTATTTTGGGAAAAAAAAACAACTGATCACATATTATTCTAAGTTTTAATTATAGTATGCAGATACATACACTTCTTATCTATTGAGCACATAGAATCATAGAAAGGTTTGGGCTGAAAGAGACCTTTAAAGGCCATCCAGTCCAAACCCCATACAATGAGCAGGGATGTCTTCCACTAGATCAGATCGCGCAGAGCCTTGCCCAATCTGACCCTGAAAATTTCCAAGGACTGGGAATCTACCACCTCTCTGGGCAACCTGTTTCAGTGTTTCACCATCCTCATTGTAAAAAACTTTCTTCCTTACATCTAATCTAAATTGACTCTCTTTTAGTTTAATGCCATTACCTCCTGTCCTGTTCCAACAGGTTTTGCTAAAAAGTTTATCTCTATCTTTCTTGAAGGCTCCCTTTAGGTACTAGAAGGAATGTCTAAAATGAATCTTCAAGACCTTCAATCACAACTATAGATAAAGAGGAATAATTCTATTTTCCTATAGAACCCTTCCAAATATTGGAAGGCTGCTATAAGGACTCCCTGAAGCTCTTCTCCAGTTTGAACAACCCCAGCTGTCTCAACCTGCCTTCATGGGAGAGGTGTTCAATTCCCCCGATCATTACTGTAGCCCACCTCTAGACAGTCTCCACCAGGTCAATGTCCTTTCTGTGATGAGGATTTTTTGCTGAATGCAATGCCCCAGGCGGGGTCTCAGAAGAACAGAGTAGAAGGGCACAATCCCCTCCCTCCTTGACCTGGTAGCCCTGCTCCTTTTGTTGAAGCCTGGGATTAATTCACTAACATTGCTTTTTTTTTTTTTTTTCTCTTTTTGTTTTACTTACAAGGTTTTTCTGAATTGTCACACTGAATGGCGAGGTTTGTAAAAAGAAGCATTTTAATCGAATTGACTTTAGAAACATCTGAGAAATACTTTTCGAAGTTGACAGCAGTAGTAGCTGCTGCTTATGAAGTCAAACCTTTTAAGCCATGATATGTAATATGAATTACATACCAAATATGTAATTCAGAAATATGGATTTGTGGAAGATCTCAGGATTTATAATTTTTTTTTTTTTTTTTTTTTTTAAGACAATAATACTTTAGAAGAGATGAATTTGGCTGGACTAGCGCTCAATTTCTAATTTTTAGGGTTATTTTCTTTTAATTAACTCTTATAATTCATTTTCAGGATATCTAAAAGCATAAATAAAAGAAGGTGCAAATGTTT
This sequence comes from Rhabdornis inornatus, assembly GCA_013397075.1. Lineage (NCBI taxonomy): Eukaryota > Metazoa > Chordata > Aves > Passeriformes > Rhabdornithidae > Rhabdornis > Rhabdornis inornatus. The sequence continues at coordinate 84,357 of VWZS01003467.1, forward strand.
GCAAGATTATTTAATTTCCAATTCAATAAAAAATAAAAATAAAACATTTTTACAGATTTGGAAGGGAAGGAAATTTTTAAAAACTGTTTGCTTTTAAAAAGTGATTTGTCAAACTTATCTTGTTCCCTAGAATAAAATACAAACTCTTTCCAAACAGTGTTAAAATGATAATATAAAAACAAATATTTGATTGAAATCCTTTGAGGTGCACAATATGGTGATATGCACATGTGATACACTGTATATCTACAATTTTTAAAAGGTTAGTTAATTAGTATATCTATCAAATATTGTCCAATTAGAAAAGCAGTTGGTTAGGTAATTTTCCCCTGGGTTCTCCCTCATTGGAGCCCTCCCCCCTGAATCCCTTAGCCCTATACTTTATTGTGTCTACAATGTATACTGCAAAAGGAAGTGTACTCTCTAGACTAAAGGCAAGACTAAACAGAGTTTCAAGAATGGATAAGTAAGGGCCTGTTAAAATATGGGAAAAGGCAGGAAAAGTACCACAAGTTATAACTATGTATTAACAGTCTACAAAGTTGCAAGTATATTAAAAATATATAAAAAGCCGTAAATATTTAGGCATCAAACTGAGTAAATCTTATATTTTCATATTTATTTCCTCTTAGATTTTCGTGGAAGAATAAAGACTTTTTTTTTTTGTAATTATTTGCAAATAATTACATATCATAAAGATTTTCATAACAAATACAGTGTTTTCAAGCAGAACTTGCTAGGAGAAGACATTTGTACTTTTATCAAAATTTTAATGGTCTAAATTGTTCTTCAGTATTCTCATATGATCTATTGAAGAAAGCTTTTACGGGTATGATGCTTCTGATTAGATAATAAAGACTTGGACATATTTCTTTGCTCATATAATTTTAGGGACAAGGATTTTAGAATACCATGTGTAGGGGGAGTGGATTTACACTGCAGATGGAGGATGCGATGTAGGATAAAGCAGTTACAGCAGTAGGCCCATTTAAACCAGTTTCTTGCACAGCTGTTTCTGGGTTGGTACAGACAAATTTGATTTTAAGGCTCAGTTCAATCTTAAGAGCTGTACTTTATGCTTTTTCTGCCAGGTTAAGACTTGCTTGATTTTAGAGACAGAATGTGGAGGAATCTCTGTAGGCAGAATCTTGGCAAGAGTCTCAGACAGACAGCATGTAGGAAGGAAATAAAGGCTTGTATAAATACAGTCTGGCTGTAGAGGACTAAGGTTCATTAAAGAAAATAATTATGGAAAATATTTTAATTTTTGTTAATTTAATAACAAGAAAAATGAGAAGAGATTATCAGAGATAAAAACTGTAAAGTATAGTTCAAGACTTGAGATATTAGAACCTCGATCTTTACATCAATGTTCCATGATGCCAGAAGTGTTCTTTATGTTCTTATTATGTCACAATTCACTAGTTTACCTTTTCAGGGTAGGATTGACTCAGATGAGTGTAGTGGAGCACAAAGTGTTGTCTAACCAGGATCTTCAACTCACAGAGACAAGAGGAAGTAAATGGGATTACTGAGCTGACAACAGCTGCTCATTGCATCAGTTTTCAGGGGTTTTTTTCAACTCTCTGCAAAGGAATTTTTTTAAAAGCACATCTTGTTTACTGACCAGAATGACCTAACAGGTGCTACTTTCAGGTGGTCTCTTTTGGAAGACAGAGGAAAGTACATTTGTTTTCTTTATCTTATGATAACTTTTGGGAGGATATTTCAGAGGAATGTTTGGTCTATCTTATGAGACACTGTAGTTTTTTGATCTCTCTTGAATCAGATTAGAGTAAAAGCAAACAAATGTGGGCAATTCCTCTTTGAGCCTGTTCCAAGAATTTACCATTCCAATGGTTCCTTTCTAGAATTAAGCAAGATATATAAACACTTTGATGGCTCGATTTCTTTTTAATTAAAGTTTAATTATCTGCCATTCAGTTGCTAGAGATTAAAGTATGTATGTAGGGCTTTTAGGATGTTCATATACAAAGGTTTGAGGAAAGAGTATGCCCACATAGCCATTAAGGGAAAACACTCAAAGAGCAGGAAAGCAATCTGTAGAATCAGAAAAACAGGCAGCGATGGCTGGCTTGACAATGCAAGGAGAACACTAAAGCTTGAGTACACAAGGAAGACAGAAACAAACAGCAAATAGCCAATGCATTGAGGGCAGCACAACCGACATAACTGTAATGCTGTATTGCTGTGGATAGGAGTAGAATGCCCTCCAGAGAATAATTCTGAACTAGTAGAAAAAAAGATTATTCTGGCTGCTATCTTTGATGTGAGAGATTTGAAAGCAGTACAAGAAAGCAGAGGAAGAAACTAAGAATATGACAAGGATGAAGCCATCCTTAATCTTAGCTCCTTTATTTTTTGTTTTACTTTTTTTTTCCAGTCTTGTGGAGGAGTAGCAAACATATTTGACTGAGGTCTTCCTATTCAGGGAAAGAAACAGTAAGACTTTCTTTAAAAAAGGACAACTTTTTATGCTAAAAGTTTACTGGGACCTTGCTGCCTGGGAAACATAACTTTATGATTTTGTAAACAGAGATAATAAATATAAAAATAAAGGAAACAATGTGCATCTTAAACTAAACAGAAAGCAGTGGGAAATTACAGAGAATAAGTATTATCTGTTTCTGGGTTTTTTTTCTTCAGTGTAAATAAAATCACGTTCAATAATAGGCTATGAACACACTGTGTTGACCAGGGGAATGTGGCATGAATTTTGTGATGCATTTATGATCTGTTTTCAAATTTTAAAATAAACCAATATTTAAGTGACATAAATGACTTTTAGCAATTATGCCTGCTAGACACTGCATTCTGATCAGCTAAGAGGAAAAAAAATCTGCATTGACTATTAATAGCAGAACAGTAATGAACCAGGTGTGTTGATTCAAAGTCTGCAGACAAAGTACTTCCAGTAGTAGGGGAATTATAAAAAATAAGAATGGAAAAAGTTAAAGTATCATATTGTTCAAGGTAGAACAGAAATAAAGTTCTAATGTTTTGTGGCCCAGACCAGCATCATAGACCTTCATGGATAATCTAGGTATCCTGGGAGCATGGTAGACTTACTGCCAGAGCTGATCAGTCCTCCTTCCTAATCCAGGATAGCACAAAAATTCATAGCACTCCCCATTTAATCTCTACAAATACATCCTCTGTATAAAGAAGCAGGAAGGAAAATTACTGTGTTAGATAGCAGACAGTGCTGGCATAGGAAAAGATTCATTTATTGGTGGAAAACTTACCTTGAGAGCATTGGAGACTTTGAATTATTTGAAACATTGGAGAAGCAAGAATCCCAACTAACTTTTGCAGGATACTTTCTTGCCAGGGAAAGACAGCAGGCTTAATTCTGTCCTCTAAATCTACAGCATTTTTACCTAAAAATTCCCAAGCCAATCTTATATTGAGATAGCTTGTCATTTCATCTAATTTTGTTCTGTTCCTACTCCTAAAATCCCTTTCTCAGTCTCTGCCTTTTCCGTAATGTTTTATTTATAATCTGCTTCAGGAAGACACTGATTTGTGACAAGGAAAAATTATACACTGGGGCTCAGATTTGGCCTCCAATGAAAAGTAATAAACATTGACTATAAAAAAAGGAAGGAGAAGACAGACTTGCATTAGGTATCACAGCATAGATCATTGAATGACTAAGAAATCAGTAATGTGATTTTGAGAACTGTAGAATTGAATCTGGATGGATGCCAGACACCCACTAAAGCCATTCTACTGGCTTTAGTATCATTCTACTCCACAGCTGGATGGAGAAGAGAATATATTATGAAGGGTTCATGAGTTGAAGTAAGGACAGAGAGAGATCATTCACCAAATACTGCCACAGGGAAAACAGACTCAAATTCGAGATATTAATTGAATTTATTACTAAAAAAATCATAGCAGGATAATAAGAAGTAAAATAAGACTTCAAAGCCACCTTACCCCCACCCCTTCCTCCTTCCCAGCTCTACCTCCTAGCCCTCAGTGGTGCAGGGAGATAGGGAATAGGAGTTATGGTAACTTCATTGCATGTTTCTGCCATTGCTCAGGGAGAGGAGTCCTTCCTCTGCTCTTTCATGAGGTGCACTCCTTCACGAGGAAGCTGCTCCAGCATGGTCCCACACAGGGTTGGCAGACCTACCAGGAAACCTGCTCCAGTGTGAATTCTTCTTTCCACAGACTGCAGGTCTCTGCCAGGACCTTGCTCCACTGTGGATTTCCCATAGGTTCACAGCCTCTTCTCAGAAATCCACCTCCTCCAGAGGCTGCAGGTGGATTTCTGCATCCCTGTGGTCCTTTATGTACTTCAGGGGAACAAACTTCTTCACCATGGTCTTCATCACGTGCTGTCAAGGAATCTCAGCTCGGGCACATGGAGCATCTCTGTCCTCTCCTTCTCCACTGACCTTGCTGTGTGCAGAGCTGTTCATCTCACATTCTCACCCCTGTCTTCTCTGGCCACAAATACTTCTTCAAAATAGGGTTTTTTTCCCCTTAAATATGTTATCACAGAGGCGTTATCACCATTTGTGATTGATCCAGCCTTGGCCAGCAGCACATCTGTCTTCAAGCTGGCTGGCACTGGTTATGGCTCTGCTGGACATGGAGGAAGCTTCTGACAACTTCACACAAAAGACACCTCTGTAGCCCCTGGCTTCCAAAACCTGCCCATGCATACCCAGTACAAGAATAAATAGGATTTGGAGCACAAGAAAGGGCTAGAGAATAAAACTATAATTGATGGTGAAACACAGAGATTTGATGACTAAATTTCAGCCCTCCTGTTTGTAGCTCATCTTTGACAAAAGTTTAGATTAAGTCAAATGATGCCGTTCCTTTCAAAAGAAGATCATTTACTTTAGAATTTTGTTCCAAATCAGTCTGTTATCCTGTTGATGCTATAATTTACCTAGTATGTATGCAGAAATATTGCCCTATCTGATTTCAGAAAATTTGGTCAGTGAACTAAAGTTATGACACTTGTCTAAACAAAGCAACTGTCAGCTCATATCACAAGCTCCTTCTAAATAAAGACCTGCACTGCTCCAAAATTTGTTTTTCTTTAATGAATCCAAGTCTTTCCACTGTCATTATTCATTCTTTCTAAAAACACTGGAAAATGCAATAAATTACTCAACTGTGACCTAGCATGTCCTAAGGTGCATATTTTATTGATGTAAATAAATGAGATTCTAGTCTACCCAAACGCTGATGTTTTGATTTAATAGAAACACTGTTTACCTTAAAAGTTGTCATTACTGCAATGATTATTTTCCCTGGAGGCTCTGATGATGGAGGACAACTGCTAGAAGCCTGCTTCTGAACTATCTGCAGATTCATTGGGCAATTAAACTATTCTATTATGGACTAAAAGGAGAAAATAATTAACATGCTTAGTTTTCTGTGGTTTACTCTAGTATATATATTTCCTTATATTGAAAGAAAGAAGTCTGAAAGTGCATTAGTTTCATGCTTGCATAAATGCAAAACTTTTTAGATAAAATTACAGTGTTAAACTCCATTATTACTAGGTATTAAATTAAAATAAACCAGACACTGCGAACTTGCTATTATTTCAAATTAAAATAAAAATGTATATTTTACAGTGCTCAGAGCTAGAAGAACTGTTGTAGATGTTTTCTTATGCTTTTGATGTCAGCTATCCCTCTAGTTTTCATCCTGGATATCAATCTTGAAAACTAATACACATATAAATTCTATTTCCCTTCTTTCTGCCTTTAGGTGGTATCCAGTTTTATCAACAGGAATTCATTTTGTAAAGGTCACTGACTTAATGAAATAGTTTTCAATGTTTCTGCCCATACCTTCCTTTGAAAAATAGATTTACCTTAACTAGGTATTCATCAGTACAAATTAACTGGATATATTAAATGCCATATCATTGCATTGGAAAAAAAATGAAAAATGTGCTGTTATTGCTCCGGGAAAAGAAAACAAGAAAAAAAAAAAAAAGAAAGAAAAAAAAAAGAGGTAATATACTGCATCAAAGGAAAAGGAAAAACTAAAACCTTTTATGGGCTGGACATTGAAGGAGCCTAGCTTACTCCTACTGGATGATCCTCCCTGTTGTTCTTGGAAGCCAAAGAGATAGGATAGGTTTTGACAAAAGTTCCATTTCTCTTTAAAATATATAAGCCACATATATTTTAAAGCTAATAATGCTCGAAATTTTGAGGTAAATTAAAGAAAAAAAAGGGTCATACTACCATCAGTTTTCCCCACAGTTAAATCCATCTTGGAATGAATTGTGGGTGACACTGGGCTTCTAGCAAAGACATAAAATAGAAGATAAAAGGGGGCTGATTTCTGAAATTATTACCTATTCAGAAGTTGAAATTAGTTATTATAAGCCTACAGTTGTTTCAGTATTTTTGAGAGTTTAGATAGGAAATAAACACATAGACTAGTCAAGCTGTCTGTCATTTAAAAAAATCAAATGTGATCAAAAGAGCAAAAATTCTAGAGTTTCTGCTTCAAAGACCCTCTCTTAGTATTGAAGAACAGTAGAGGACATATAATCTTGATGATTAAAGTACATATCAGAGCCAGCATAGGACAATAAAATCCAGCACTACCAAATTTTTTGTTTCACAGTCTGTGAGTATTTAATTCTTCTATATGGAATTAACTTTTTGTGTACCTCATATTTAAAGTAAAATAATGGTTTCTGCTTGTATGAAGTATCTTTTCACAAGATATCAGATTCCAATACTCTTCAATGAGGTTATTTTAGATATTCTATAGAGGAAGGGTATAAAATTTAATAGGAAATGCAACAAATTTAAAATATTTTGTATTACATTATATCTTTGATTTAGCACAGTGATACCTAATATACAAAGAACACAATATCAATTTAAGTTCACCTTATAAAATACAGTAATTGCAATATAAAATTCAATCTCTACACCAATGTGATAGTCAGAATGTTTGAAATTTGAAGGGTTCTCTGAAGGTCATCTGGTCTGAGCCCCTGCTTGAGCATAGACACCTAGAGGCAGGTGTCCAGAACCATGTCCAGGTAGCTTTTGAATATCTCTGAGGATGGAGAAGCCATAACTTCTCTGGGTAACTTGTGCCAGTGCTTAGTCACCCTTACAAAAGTGTTTCCTGATGTTCAGGACAAAACTCCTGTGTTTCAGTTTGTGCCCATTGTCCTCTTACTGGATATCGATGAAAAAAATTTTCTCTGTCCTCTCTGAACTTCCTTCCATCTATTTATGTACATTAATTAAGTCCCCTTTGGACCTTTTCTGCTCTAGGCTAAGCCATCCCAACTCTCTCCATCACCAGGTGAGACTGATTGACAGGTAATTCCGTGGGGCCTTGTTTTTGCCCTCCTTTAAAACAGGAGCTGCTTTCCTCCAGTCTTTAAGCACTTCCTCCTGTTGCCATGATCGATCAAAGATTACTGAAAATAGTCTGGCAATGATCTGTCAGCTTCTTCAGCACTCATGGGAGCATTCCATGGAGGGCTCATGAACTTCAGGCAACCAGTGACAAGACAAGAGGTCTTAAGCTGTGGCAGGAGTAGTTTAGGCTGAACATCAGGGAAAAAATTCTTCAGGGAAATAGCGATTGGCCATTGGAATGGGCTGGCCAGGTAGGTGGTGAAGTCACCAGCCCTGGAGGTGTTTAAAAAGAGACTGGACGTGGCACTCAGTGCCATGGTTTAGTTGATAAAGTGGTGTTAGGTCATAGGTTGGACTCAATGATCTCAAAGCTCTTTTCCAAATGAGTGAATTCTGTGACTAATGGATGTCCATTCCTAAACTACAACAATCATATTTGCCTATGTCGATTGACCCTTCATCCATTTTTGGGGAGTATTGGTTAGTCACAAAAGAAGGAGGAAGTTTCTATACATTTGTAGAGTAGAAAGAAATCTTTGTTAGATTACAGTATTAAAAATTGCCAGATTATATACATTCAGAAAAAAAAGTTGCCAAAAAGGCTCTGCTACTTTGAAACTTTATGTTTCTGAAATAAAAGCTGTTTTTCGTCTTTGAAAATTCTTTATTTCGCTATTTTGATCATAGTACTAAGAATTACTTACCATAGTAACAGAATAAGACAGCAGATATATTTGCTGATTTTTACTAAATTGTGAAACCATTGCTAATGCACAGCAGTTGCTGAGATATAAAGCACATCTAATTTGCAGGTGATACAAAATGCTTTCAGCAGACTTAGTACTGTGAAGTTTATGATACAAGTCAGATATATAGTTCAAGTGAAGGAAACCCATGAAAAATGCATATATATTTAATTAGACCTTCATCAGAAAAAAACCCAACCAAAAAAGGAAAAACACCCAGCATAACCCCAAAAACCTCCAAAGCCAAACCAACCAAGAAACAAAAAATATCCAGAACAAATAAGCTTAATTTGTAGTCAAGTTGAGAAATCAAGTCCTATGCATGTAGAGTGTGATCACAGCAGCAAGTAGGGAGATAACAGAGCATGAGATGAGCCTTTCTACAGCATTCCTTTTGCATAAATTTACTAGATCTCCTTAGATGGTTTTAATTGTTTTGACCCTAGGTCAAGAACGAGGAACTAGATAATTGGTCTGTGCTCATTTGCAGCTTGATTAGTCTAATGCCATACAGCTGTGCATCACCATATAGGTGGAGATTTCTAACTGCTCCAATGGGTAGTATTAAGAGAAGCTAAGCCTGAAAAAGCAAAGTTATCTCTTGCCCTTCTATTACTGCTCACCCTAGAAATTTAAGCATAATCTGACCTCAAGATAATTAAGTAAAGAGATTTAAATGTATCATATACTTTGAGTCATTATCTCTTTTACATATTATTTTTACACCTGACTTCAGAATAATTACTGTTAATTCACCGTGGTACAGAAGCAGACTCAAGTCTAAATTGATTTGGGTGTAGAAAAATTATCTTCCCAGAGGAGACTGAGTACTGCTAACTTTGACTTATGTTTCTGCAAGAAATATTGTCATGTTGGTCATTCCACTTTGCACAGCTAAATTTCTGTTTTCACTTGGCCATACTGCTACCATTGTGGGGCAAACATGTTCACTTTTGGCTTTGACATTAGCCGCTCATATAGTGTTTGTTTATTTAACTCATGTCTAAAACAATTGGGTTTGAGATATCCAAGCGGTAACTGAAGTACATCAAACTTGGATGTCAAGGCTGCTAAAGGACTCTTAAAGGTAAGGTTGATTAATTAATCTTTTGCCAAAACAAGATTAAATTTCCACTGGAGTTTTCTTCTTATAATATTGTAAACGACATAAGTTGATATAATATATTTGATTCTTCCTTATAAATTGCTGAAATTCTTGTATTCCTAACTAAATTCTGCTTTACTGTACACTTATTACTCTAGAGCAAAATTTAAGCCATTTCCAGATCACAACAGACAAAATCTGGTGGTTAAAGATCAGAAAAGGTTTATTTAATAGCAAAACAAATCTGTATTTTTTCTTAGACGTATCTAGCGTAAAAATGAAATAAATCATCGAATCATTATTCTGCAGAAGTATTTTTTCCTTTACCTAGTTCTCTGTCAGTTCATAACCTGTAAAATTTGTTCTGATTCTAGAAAGTTGTTTACATGCATTTATGCACTTGCATAAGTAATATAATTTGGGGTCCTGTGTTTATAGTAAAATGAGTGCAAAAATATTTTGGGCTTTAATTTAGTAAAAGCTGTGAGAAAGTAACACTCTCCTGGCTGAAATGAAACTGGAGACTTTTGAAAAATGAGTAAGTTGATGAAAAATTGCATAGCTAGATAAAGATTAACTAATTTAAATTTTCAAAAATTCTAATTAAAAAACAGTTCAGCACCCTCTGCTTTAAAGGGATTATAACATACTGATGCTTATTTCTAATTTCTTTAGACTAGTGTAGATGTGTATCTCACAGTTGTACTCCTTACCTTCAAATTATAAAAAGACATTTTTAATGTAACTTTGCCCCTTGCTGCCTTTAATACCAGAATCATATTTGGTTCTCACCTTGTGAGCGTGCATGCATTGGTAAAGCAGGTGGTATAGTATCACCTTAGCAGGTCCAGGAAATTTTGAGACTTCCAGCTGCTAGTCTAGGACAGCAGAACTTCCCTGAAGATTTTACATCATATGTCAGTCTGGCGCAGATGTCTTGGATACTTGGATGTCTCAGATGGAACTTGCTGCCTCTATTTGAAATCTCACCTGACAAATTGCAGCAGATGAAATCTTAGCTGTAGTGTGTGAGCTCAGGATTCACACTGTATAACTAAATTTCCCTAACCAAGTCTGCAAGATTTCAAATGGGAAGAAAGTTGTCCAATTCTTCACATGGGCAGGAAAAGGATTGAAATAATGAGAAACAGGTCAGCAGATGAGATTTTGGACCTGGTGGTAGGAAAGAATAAAAGATTCTGGGGCAGGGGCTGAAAATCATCAACTGGTTATTAATATTATTAGATATGGAATTTAACACAAACGTTATAATTAGGAATTAATTAGAAAGGTCTTTGGCAGGGAAGGCAAAAATCTTGGCATAGAAAGACTATAAGATGGAAACTAATGACCTCTCTATTCCTTTTTCCTATTTTCCAAAAATATAATTTAATTTTGAGGAGGTTTTGCTTCTTTGTGGCATTCTTTTTTTAAAACAAAAAACAAAAAAACAAACAAAAAAACCTACCAGGATTTTTCCTACATTGCCAAGTTCCACTTTTCCAATATGTCAATTGAGACAATAGTTCATATATTATATCTGAGCTGTTCATATTTTATATATTTGGGCTATAAGAGTTATTTTACTAAAGATGCTAGTATTTCCTGAGTTTCAGCAGTGTGTTTTATACAGAGTTCTTGCCCAGAGGAGTCTAGATTCTTGTTGGGCTTAGACAAAACAATTTGAAGATCAAAGTAAAAGACCTAGTTGTAGCAGAAGCCTGAGGATCTGGAAATTTGCCTGCATGAGTAACACAAATGCCTAGGGGTGGATTTAAAGACAAGAAAAGAAAAGTTTTATGAAAAGGTAGATATAGTTTACTCCATAAGAAAAAGAAAGGGCAAGGAGTAGAAAAAAAATGTTAAAATGTTCCAGCCCTACTGATGATTTCACATTTGCAACAACCACATTAATTCACAACAGTCTCCCATCAGCTGACCTGATTAAATGCATGCTTGTTGAATTTTTCACTGTTACATTTTCCATCATGAGTCTAAAAACATTTCTTTATTCTTCAGTTCTTCTTTGAAATCTCTTTAAAAGTTTATAGAAACCTTGACCACCTGTAGATAGAGGTGTGATAATGATTAATGTAGTGCTCCATGGTCTCTGTACTGCCCATAACATTCTTGCTATAATCGTGTGGTCTGCACATCTGGTTTCAGTAGCTATTGGTTGACTCTACATCTTTAAGCTAACAATTTGTCATCTTTAAAAAGAAAAAAATGTGAATTCATTAATTCATGATGTAGTCTATCAAGTTTTCAACCCAACAAAGTACCAGTAATAATCCAAACGTAAACTAAAAGCAAAATATTTTGTGTGTGTACTTTTTCCCAGAAGAGAAACTAACAGGTAGTATTAAAATAAATTAAAAAACCTAAGAATAATAGTAAATCAAAAGAATGAAGCTGATTACTTTGCTGAAAAATAAGAGGAGTTTTGTTTTTGTTTAAGAACAGAAGTACAACTGAAAAATGGCAATAACATTTCACAGATGCTTTTATTAATTTCATAATCTAAAGCAGGGAACTCAGACATGATCTTGAGTAACTACACATAACTCTAGTGATACAACATTTCTTTTTGATATATTCCTATTTATAGATATGCTTCTATAATTATTCCTAGAAGCAATTTTTTCAGAATTAAAAATACTATACAAATTGTTTCCCAATGTGTAAAAAGTTTCCGGAGGAAAGATGAATTACAGGAGCATAAGGAAAGGAAAGGAAAAAGGTTCTATATCTCTTCAAGTGCTGCATATAAGAAACAATAGGTAAATAAATAGTTGGTTTTTTTTTCAAATAGTAATTGCAGTAAATGCAATAAGTGATGTCTGATCATGTATCTTTTTCTTGCTGTTACCTGAAACATCATTTAGATTAGATTACTTTAAACCATCTATGACAAAATGGGATATATGGGAGTGGACATCATTATCTCCACTTCTACACGTCACTTTTGGGCCAGACATGTCAAAGAAATTTAAGAAGCAAGAAAACATCAAGAATTTAATTTTGCATATTGTAATTTGTTTTTCAGTGCAGGGAAGCAATTTTCTTGAGATTAGTTTATAATCAAATGGCAAGTCAAACACAGGTCTCTCGGCCTTTCTCTATGGGTGTATGATCACATATCTTGGACTAATAGCTAGACTGCAAAATCATCCTGTGCCAATTAGTGTCTTTTAAGGGCTGATCTGTCTTCTGAGTCTTGTTTTGGAAAAGATCATGCCAGGTGGCTTTTTGTAATTGATTAATGTAAATATATATTCAAGTAGCTGCATAAGATGCCTTGTATTCTAATTCTAATGCATTCTCTGAAAACACAGAACAGTTCTCTGTTCAAGGTGACTTCCACATGAAACGGCACCAATGGAATCCTAGTCGATTTTTCAAAATAACCTTAGTAAAACACTTAGGCAGGTTAAACATGCCCTCACACAAATTCAGTATATAGAAATTAAATTGTATTGTATAATAGAGAGGTCATAATGCAAGTTTTCAATGGTTTCTAGCCATTACAAATACACAATGGAGTATTGCTATAGTAGCCTATAGTTTTGTAGGTACCAGCTGAAGGACCTGTATTCCAGTATAATCAGCTTATTTGAATAGAGGGTTTCAGATCACTGTGGACAAATCCATGCTTTGTGCTGGAAAACAAGTGCTGCCAAGAGATAAATAAAGAGCTTCATTTATTCTTTTCAGTTTATAAAGTAGTTTAAAACAGTGGTTCTAAGACTTTCACACTTTATGCAAAAAAATAATTCTGGATCAAACTAATAGTAAAATTGTCATTTAAAGATAGTGGATTCAAACAAAGATTTGACCTCTTCTCCTAGGCAGGGGCAAGAGGAAGCTGTGGCAGAGGTTCAGATGCGGGAACATAGTTGACATGGTTGGACATGGGAACAGACTGCCCAGAGAAATGGTGGACTCACCATCCCTGGAAGTGTTCAAGAAACAACTGGATGTGGCACTTAGTGCTATGGTTCAGTTTAAGCAGTTGTTTGGTCAAAGGTTGGACTCAATGAAGGTCTTTTCCAACTTTAATGATTCTATGATTCTATTTTGTAGTTATTGGCAATGTGTCTAAAAATTCATTTGGATGAAATTTTTCTTTCAGTAATACCACTGTAATTCTGTTTCTACTGACATCAGCCCAATTGACTCATGCCAGAATTGGCTGTTAGACTCAGGCTCACACCTTGTTAAAAATCTGTTTACACCCTTTTATGTATTACAATGAAATTGCCACTAGAAACCTGACACAGTGTAAATTATAAACTGAAATGTCGGAAAAGAGAAGCACAACAATAAAAGCAACTAAAAAAGGCAGTGTGACTATTTGAGTGGTAAAGAGACCTATTCTTCACTTAATTGCACTTCACTGTAAAAGATTATTATGTACCTGACCAATGCAGAATCATGTGTCAGTAAGGAGGTCAAAGTGTGCAGCTCATGAAGCCTAAGTGAATGTAATGGTGGTTAATTATGCCCCTTTTCTGAGTCTCTCAGCAGAACTTTGTAGTATTTTTGTTTTGTCTAATGCACAAAGTATAAAGAGCCGATGTGTTTACATTTCTCTTCAAGTGCTGTTTTATGCAGTAAAAAGGATTTTTTTGCCTTTGCACATACTGCTTGCTTAAATTTATGATAACTGAGCCACCCATGTTCTCAACCCTTGCTCTTCTCTCAGTTGTCACATTGCACTCTTGTTCAGTGGCCCAGAAAATCCACTGCCATGTGTTATACAAGAGAAATGTTAATGGGGAGAACCACAGATTTTAAAGTAATAGCATGTCTGTTTGGAAAATGTGATTAATTCACAACTTCAATTTTGAATTCTGCAGTTGGCTTCTCTGGGCTATGAGGACATGAAAAAGCTGCACAAGAGCAGTGCTGGCAGACTCTGCTATTTTTACCTGGAGTCAATAGAAAGATGACCTTTCTTTTTAAGAAAATGCCATTTTTGTGATGTGCTCCAGCTTCTACTGCACATCTGCAAGGTGACTTTTAATGCAGTCCCTCGCAGAGTTCAGTTATGCTCTGAAAAGAGTAGCTCCTTACAATATTCCTCATGACTGAGGCAGTATTTTCTCACCTGTCAGGGAGGCTACATACCATTGTTTTTCACTTAAGGCTGTAGAATGAGGAATCTTCTATAACAGAACTTGTGGTATGTGTGAATCTGGTTAGCAGAATCGCTTTTCTCTCTTATTTCTGCACTCAGGATGAAAAGTGAAATGTGAGCTAATAAAACCTAGTGGTAGCTCAGCTGGAAAGTCTGAGGGCTGATTTAGGTCAGGATTCATCACCTGAGAGTTTGCAGTTCAGTAGAGTCTGAAGTTTTGATTCAGATACAGATTTAGCCAAGTTTATGTGTTGCTTTGATAAATGTATAATAGCTGAAGAAACTAAGTAATGGATGTGGGTTTGGGGTTTTTTTTTGTTGTTGTTTTTTAGGTTTTTTTGTTATTTGTCTACTCTTGTGGTTGTATATAGTGCTTTAGAATCAAAAGATACAACTGAACCTGGTGTATCTTGGATATAATAGCAAAAAAAGTAGTCATAAAGTAATATCATGCTGTTTGGGTTGGCTGTCTTATAATTTTTTATTCATCTTTTCTTCTAGTTCCAGAGCATTAGAGTTTTATATTTATGCTTTCATATGAAGAAGCATTTTTACTGTGGTATAATATTATAAATTACATTCCAGGTTAGGTGAGGCATGTTATTAAGAGAATGATGTTTGGTTGGGCAAGTAAATAAGTGTAGATTTAGTGACGTCAAGTAAAGAAGTTTCTCATTTCACTGTAATCCCCAATCATTTTTTCTCTACTGATTCCCTCTAATCCTCCACCTCAACACCAGACACACCCATTTGGATTTATCAAGAGACAATATGTAGGTATATTGAGAGACTAATTGTGGACATGCTAGGATGAAACAGCTTATTGAGTCATTATGAAAGGGTGGGTGGGGGAGGAGGAAAATAAACAACAAAAGCCCAGAATATATTAAATCATATTTTTTTTTCAATCAGTAGATTCCAAAATAATTTACAAGGAGACATATGGGGAAACTGATGAAGCACAATGACTATTGTTAACCACCTATCCTGCACTTTGGTCTGTTGCTCTTTTCGTTAGTTTACAAGTACTTCATTAGCAGTAGAAAATGAAGGAAAACCAGAACTGAAATCCTAGACAATTACATGAAGAATGAAAGAGGAAAGGAGATCCCAGAGGGAAAACTATGACTCCAGATGTTTACAGTGAACTCCTATACATTGTGTAGTAGTGACTTAGGCCAGTTCAACTGTTCTTAACCATGCAGAAGAAACAAATTTCAGGAAAGTGAGTGTGGAATAAAAATTTCCGTAACATGGAAAAAAAAGTAGAAGTGTACTTGAAATGACCACAGAACTAGTGGAATTTTAGAAAAGAAAAATAAGGAAAAGCATCTGAAATGATAATAACATCAACGTTTACTGTAAAAGAGACAATAAGTTTGTCTTAATTTCTGTCCTGAAAATACCAAATTTAATGATCTTTTAAATTAGCTTTAGAAGGGATTTGTGTTCTGTCACTACTAGACTCGTTACTTGTAAATTTTTTCATTAGCAGGCAAGCAAAAGCTAAGGTAGAAGGGAAGCTTTGTTAATAGCTAAACATGTCAATTTCCTAATAATCATAAATATAATGTTTATATGCTTTGAATACTGTGAATAGTTGATGTCATTCAGCCCAACTAACTGGAAAGGAAGAACTGACTGCTTAGGACTTCCTTTCAATTTCAGTGGACAGCAAGGTACAGTCAAACATCATTCAAATTCATCACAGAGATGCCAAAGACAAACAGATCCCTTTAAAACTATGGTAGCATTGAAAGGTTCTCCAAGTAATGCAACTTTTCTTATGAATTAGGAAAGAAGAACAACTCCCAGTTCACAAAAAAGTGTGATGTTGGTGGCACATAAAGCTAAAAGCAGCCATTAAGACTCTGTATATGTTGTATAAATCTTAAAAAGAAACTAGGCCTGATGCTGTCAAAAGCCTGAAATGTTACTTAGATGTTTTTCCTAGTTCGCATAATAAAATAAACAACGGAATGTGAATGATCAAGGATTATATGAGCCTTTCTCTAACAGATTACTTGTTTTGCACTGGTGTATTTTTTTCTTCTGGAGAAGATAAGAGTTTTGGTTTTCATGTGTGAAATAATCTAAAATTTTATATTACTTATTCTGAGGCTATTATGTAACTCTTTGGAATAACTGATGCTAGTACTCAGACTTTCAGTTTCTTCAAGTGGATTTTTGGCTGCTGCTGACCAAGGTTCCCCAGCATATGTATTTGATAACTACCTTCCTGCATAATAAAAATAAAATAAAATAA
>VWZS01003471.1:0-37260 GCA_013397075.1 Rhabdornis inornatus
ACCAAGGAGCCATTGTGACACTGGGAGACAACATGGAGCCAAAGGTCCATTTTGACATTGCAAGGCCTCATGGAACCATGGAGAGAGCATTAAGACACTTCACAGCCTCATAGAATGGAGGAGGCCATTGTGACACTGTGGGGACTAGTGGAATCATCGAAACCATTGTGACACTATGAGGCCCCATGGAATAAGCAAAGCACTGTGACACTGAGACCTCATGGAACCAGTGAGACCATTGTGACCTTGATGGTCCACACAGAACCAAGAGGACCATTGTGATACTGTGAGGCCTTGTGAAGCCAAGAGGCCTTTGTGACACTGCAGGGCTGCATGGAACCAAAGGTCCATTGTGACATTTCAGGGCCTCCTGTAATCAGTGGTCCATTGTGACACTGTGGAACCGAAGGAGACCATTGTGACAGTGCAGGGCTTCACAGAACCTTGGGGCCATTGTGACATTGTGGAACCCCATCGACCCAAGGGTTCATTGTGACACTGCAAGGCTGCATGGAACCAAAGCTCCAGGATGACAGAGAGGGGCCTCCTGTAATCAATGGTCCATTGGGACAC
Source organism: Rhabdornis inornatus (assembly GCA_013397075.1). Taxonomy (NCBI): domain Eukaryota; kingdom Metazoa; phylum Chordata; class Aves; order Passeriformes; family Rhabdornithidae; genus Rhabdornis; species Rhabdornis inornatus. Next base: position 574 of record VWZS01003471.1, read on the forward strand.
TGTGGAGCCAAAGGAGACCATTGTGACAATGCAAACCCCATGGTCCAAAGGTCCATTGTCACGTTGTGAGCCTCATAGAACACAGGAGTTACATGACATTGTGGTGCCTGTGGAACCACGGAGACCATTGTGACACTGCAGGGCCCAGTGAAACCAAAGGAACACAGAACACGTCTGGCTGGTTTGGTCACCTGACTGGTCCATCTGACCTTGGCATGTTCAGGGTCTCTTCTCATCTGCTACTGAAACACTGGGGCTTCCTGCTTTCCTTCCTATGGAAAAGAATTGTCCTTCTCCTCCAGGCATCCATGGCCAGAATTGGGATTTCACTGCCAAATTTCCTTATATGCAAGGATTGTTCCCACAGGAACATTGCCAGGACAAATCTGGCTGGCAGTGATTTCAAGAGGGTCACCTCTCATCTGTCCCAAAACAATGGGGAAGGTTCTGTGCTTTCTTTCCTATGGGAAAGAACTGCCCTGTTTCTCCAGGCACTCGTGGCTGAGATGGGGATTCCACCTCCAAAATTCCCTATATCCAAAGACTGCTCCCAGACAAAATCTGCCATTACTTACAAGTCTGGCTGGCCTTGGTCTAGAGAGACTCTCACCTGCTTTCCAAACACTGGGGCTCTACTTTTCTTCCTACGGTAAAGAACTTCCCTTCTTGGCCTCAATTCCACCTCCAACATTCCCTATTGTGAGAGACTGGAGGAGATTGTTGGCTTGAAACATTTCGTGTGTGGGGAAGGAAGGGTCAGGTGCAGCCTTGCCCTGCCCTGTAACCCCAGCACTGCACTGCCCTGTAACCCCAATTCCCCGAGAGCCTCTATCCCAGCCCAGCAGTGTCTGCCAGTCCCTGGCACATCAAAGGCAATGCTCCACACCCACCTCTGGAGCCCCAGCCCAGCTCCTGAGTGACTAAATGAGCAGAAGTCCCACCTGGGGGAAGGGCTCAGAAAGACCAACGGGTATTTAAGGCTGACCACAAGGTGAGCACACATCTTGACCCTTCCTCCTGTTGGAATTTCTATCTGAACACCGCTGGGATCCAGGAGTTGGTAGCTGTGTGCATTTCTCTATATCTTTTTTGTCTTTCTCTCTTTCTGTGTCTTCTTCTTCTTCTATTTCTCTCCTCTTCCAAATTTTGAGTAACTTAGAATTGAACGGGCTTAGAGTTTGTGAAGTAGAATGGGCCAAGTTAATGCTTTGAGAGGTGTTTTGTTTTTTTTCCATTGAATGTCGTATTAAACCTTTTGCCAAAGTTTCTCTGATTTTCTAGAGTTGCCAGTAAAGGCTGTTTTGTTGTTTTGAGCTCCTGAGAATCTCTTGTTGGTGTTTCTCCAGTACATCCAACTCAGAGGGCACAAACAATTGTAATTCCTTTTAAATGTCTCCTTGAAAGAGTTGTTTTGGGCATGGGAGTCAGGGCTTGTCTGTCCTGCTTGGCACAGCCCAGGCAGGGCTTTCACAGCCACATTCCACACTCCATTTCCCATCTGGACCTGCTGGTGCCTCTGAGTTCTGCTTCCCCAGCCCCAGGGACACTCTCCTTGTCTGCCCATTCCCCCACGGTCAGCGATGGCCTCAGTGGGGGCTGCTGACATCCTCAGCAACTTGGAGGCTGCTGCTGAATTTTACTGCTCCAGAGGCTTATTCAGTCTTCAGGTCTTCAGTTCAGGAATTCAGTGGCCCAGGGCTCATTAACATTCAGAACACCTTAACAAGCCAAGGCTCTGAGAATAATTTGATTTAAGCTTTCAAATATTTTGTGGTTATTTAGGCAGATTTAAGAATCATATTCAAACTGAATGTATTATATTTACAAAGACAGGAGAAAAGATTTTTTAGGTCCTGCTTATTCTTTTTTTCCTGTTAATTCATTGATATGTGCAATCTCCAATTGACACTGAATCCAAGTACCTCCTCATGCAGTTTGATAGATATGAAAATCAAGACCCTTTATGGCTGACAACCATTCAGACTTTGTCCCTACCCCCACCCCACCATTTCCTCCATCCAAGCCCTGGGACTCAGAACAGCCTTGTGCAAATCTGAGCTCACACTACCCCAGGCTGGACCTGCAGCTTTCAGCTCCTTCACTCCAATTCTCACCTGCTTTCCTTGGAGAAGGAGCTGCCCGAGATATAGAGGGATGTTCATTTCTTGTCAGCCAGCAAAACCAAGGGAAGGCACAGCTCCATAAAATGCAAAAGCCATTCCTCTGCTGAATATTAAATCCACTTTCCACAGCAGACAGTCTCAGACCAATGGAAAACACATTCTGTGCCCAGCACAGATCCCAAGATGACCCAAACCCTCCCTGCCCCAATGCTGCCCAGATTTGTTCTTTGCACACATAAGGCACACACTGAAGTCACGAGCTCCCTCCATGCCCAAAGGGAGGAAAAGAGAGAAAGTGGCTGAAGAGCTCTCCTGTGCAGAGTCAAGGTCCAAGTGCCACTGGAGTGGGAACCACAACTCATCAGGTTTTCGTCCTTTGGGGCCCAAGGGCTGGTGAGACTCAGAGGCACAGAAAGGTTTCTTTCCAACAAACAGAAGTTGAACATGACACAGTTTAATAACTATCACAGCTCCTCCCTCAGCTCTCTGCAATGTCCCAGCAGCATCTGACATGTCCACCTTCCCCAGGGGATTTCCGTGTAGGAACAGCCTTAGACAAAGGCATAAGAAAAGGAAAATCTGTGATAGATATAAACACAATTAAGATGTTGACAGATACGATTTTTTTTTAACTTCTGAAAGATTGGGCATCTCCCTGAATCTCAAAGCATGAAACCAGTCAGTTGAGAGGCACCTGAATGACCAGAAAACAGCTGCAGGAGGAAATCTGGGAGCAAGGGGAAGTACGTGGATGCAGCTGGTCTAGTGAAGAGACGTCCTTGGAAGTGGCTATTTAAACAGTAAAGCTGGAAACACATGAAGGAAGAGGGAGAGGAAATAATAAACTGAATACTGGTGACACAAGCAGAGGGGAAGATCAATATTTCTTCTTTTGCCATCAGTAGAAGAATCCAGTAGATCCAGGAAATTCCTGTTCCTGGTGGGAAAACCTTGCCATTTCTTAAAAGTACTCAAGTGACCCACATAATAAAGATTTGCTTGTACATTATGAAATGTGCAGGTGTTAAAACCTGTGCCCATTTCCAGGCAGACATCAGTTGTGTACCCATGAACAGGCAGTGCCACTTGTAGGGCCGCAGTGCCCTGAGGTCCTGAGCTGGGGTTGGATCTCTCAGAGAGCAGCTGAGGGAGAGCAGAGCACCTTGCACACTGATGTGTCTGCTGGAATTCAATCCCTTCCTCATCCAGCAGCAGCTCTGCATTTCCCTCCTCCAGCCTTGGTCTCCAGCACAGCCATGGAGCCTCTTTGGGCTCTGGATTTTCCAGCAGCCACCAAGGCCAGCTGAGCTCTGCCCTTGCCACAGCCAGCCCTGCCCAGCGCAGGCAATGCACAGCAATTCCTTGTGTGTGCCTGGCCTTGCTGTCAGCCCCAGCAGCGGCTCCGTGGCCCCTTTGTGCTGCGCTGGCCCAGCCATGGTGGCACAGCCCCTGTGCAGGCCCAGCCCAGGACAGGAGCATTGCGGGTGGGAATGGCCCCTCTGCCGTGGTGCCCACAGCAGCCCTGGGGCTCTGTGCCCCATGGCCTCCCTGCTGGGCAGCCTCTGCCAGCTCCTGTACAGACCATGGCACCTGTGGGCCTGCACTGAGCCCTGCTTGGGCTCTGCCGGGTTCTGGGACAGCAGAGAGCCAGGCAGGGCTGGCCATGGCTTGGAACAGGCCCTGAGCCCCGTAGGAGGATGGAGCTGGGCCACAGCCAAACTCAGCCCAGGGCAAACCTGGGCTGAGCAGCCAGGGCTGGCAAGGACTGGGGACAGAGGCTGGCGGTGACAAATGTCCTGGGCCCAATCCCTGCTCTGTGCATGCCACCAAGGGCACAGAGCAGCCTCCTCTCTTGGCCACTTGCCTGTTTCCAATGCCTTCTGAAATAAATAAAGGGCAAGAAGACCAGCTCCCTTTTAATGCCTTTATTGAGAAATCAGCTCTGGGTGGGGGGGGGCCTGACAGGTCACGTGGACCACTACTGCTCCTGATGGACGATCCAGAGGAGGAGCAATTCAGCTTTGCCATGCAGCAGAGCTGGGCCTTCTATGCTCACAAGAGTCCCTAAGAAGACATTGGCTGACTCGTAGTACAGGGGTGTCATGTCAATCGGGTGCTGTTCAGGTCATGGTGACAAAGCAAAAGAGCCCTGGTTGGTGATTTCGTCTTCTTCACTGTTTCTTTACTTGGGAGTACCATTTTTAGTTTTCGATGTTATATTGGCTCATTGTTTTTAGGGTTTTTTAGTACTGGGTTGTGTTCCATAAGCACTTGTGGTTTTCTTATTTGCCAGGCACCGTTTTGGGAGCAGCGGTGGCATTGCCCGACAAGAAGGGGATAGGGCATAGAGGCAAGGCAATTCCAGGGAGTGAGAACCAGAACAGAACAATAGTAACAATTAACATAAAAACAGGGTGTTTTCCACAGTTAACAGAACACTAACAGAACAAACTTGCAAACTTGTTCGTAACANTGCCCAGGCCAGCACAACAGCCCCGGCCTTAGGGCCCTCCAGAGCTGCTCCTGCTCCAGGCCCAGGACCCATCCCAAAGCTGGGGCAGCCAGAAAGCTGTGCCCATTTTTGTTCATTCCTGTTCTGATCAGGATGCATCCTCAGCCACTTGGAGGCTGCTGATGAATTTTACTACTCCAGAGGCCTCTTCATTCTTGAGCTCTTCAATTGAAGAATTCAGTGAGAAAAGCTCATTAACATTTGCTCTAAACACCCAAACAAGAAAAGCCCCTGGGAATAATTTAAGTTTTCAATTCTTCTGTGGTTATTTAGACAGATTTCAGGAGTGTCTTCAAAGTGAAAATATTTTCTTGAAAACAAAGCAGAGAGAACTGTTTTATCCTGTTAAGTTTATAGATTGATATCAGCAATGTCCAACTGATATTGACCTCCAGCAGTTTCTAATGCAGTCTGAATAGATATGAAAACCAAGACCCTTCATGGCTGACAATCAGTAACGCTTTGTCCACATCCCCTCCCCACCATACTCCCCATCCAACCCCCAGGACTCCTATGGATCAGGAACGGCGTGTCCAGCAAGACCAGGGCAGTGATTCTTCCCCTGTGCTCAGCACTGGTTGGGCAGCACTTCAAGTGCTGTGTCCAGTTCTGGACCCCCAATTCAGGAAGGACAGCTGAGGGGAGCTGGGGTTGCTTATGCTGGAGAAGAGGAGGCTCAGGGGAGACCTCATCACTCTCTACAACTCCCTGACAGGAGGGTGCAGCCAGGAGAGAGCCGGGCTCTTTCCCCAGGGAACAGTGTCAGGACAAGAGGACACAGCCTTAAGCTGCACTAGGAAACGTTTAGGCTGAACATCAGGAAATAGTCTTCAAAAAAGGGTGATTGGCCATTGGAATGGGCTGCCCAGGGAGGTGGGTGAGTCACCATCCTGGAAGTGTTTAAGGAAAGACTGGATGTGGCACTGAGTGCCATGGTCTGGGTGACAAGGTGGTATTACATCTCAGGTTGGACTTGGTGCTCTCAAAGGTCTTTTCCAGCCTGGGTGATTCTGTGATGATTGTGACAGTGCAGGGCCCTGGGGACGCAAGAAGCCATTGTGACACTGTGGGGCCTTGTGGAACTGAGAGGACCATAGTGACACTATGTACGACATGGCACCACAGAGCCACGGGGCCATTGTGACACTGTGGGGCTACATGGAAGCAAGGAGTCCATTGTGACAGTCTGGGTCCTCCTGGAACCACAGAGGCCACTGTGACACTGCAGGGCCTTGTGGGACCAAGGGGCCATTGTGCCACTGCAGAACCAAGGAGAGCCTTGGGAGAGCCTGGGGCCCAATGGAATCAAGGGGCCATTGTTGCCCTGCAAGGAGTCTTGGAACTAAGGGAACAATTGTGACACTGTGGTGCCCCATGGCACCAAGGGTCCCTCGTGACACTGCAGGATCTTGTGTAACCAAAGCTCCATTGTGACACTGCAGCACCAAGGAATTCACGGTGGACTCGGAGGCCTCATGGAACCAAGAGGCCACTGTGATACTGCCTGGCCTTGTGGGACTGTGCAGAGCATTGTGACAGAGCAGGACCTTGTGTAATGATGGGGCCATTGTGACACTGCAGGGCCTTGTGGGACTATGCAGAGCATTGTGACAGAGCAGGACCTCATATAATGATGAGGCCATTGTGACACTGCAGAGCCCCACGGAACCAAGGGACCAGTGTTGTTCCTCAGGGAGTCATGGAATGAAGAAAACATGTTTGACACCGTGGTGCCCCTTGGGACCAAGAGACACTCTGGAACCAAGGAGAGCATTGCTGCACTGCGAGACCTCATGGAACCAAGGATCCATTGTGACACTGCATATTGGAGTCTGAAAAAGAGGCCTCTGAGTTCCTCAGAGAGATCAACAAGTTTCAGTGAGAGTTCAAAAACATAGTCCTAAATATCAGTGTAGAAAACAAGTCTTGAAAACAAGTCTCCATGAAGGCTCAAGAACATAATTTTAGGCATAATAAAAATATGGTAAGAATATTGATTAAATTTTTTAGGTAGAACAAATAGACTATATGTGTAGTTTGTACGTAAACTGGTGTGCTAATAAACTAGAATTCTAATAGGTTAAGAAGAAATGGTTGGGATTCATGTTTTTAGCATATTGGGTAATTTGTGTATAAGAATCCATGCATTAGGGAGAAACACACTTTTTCTCTCTCTCTCTTCCTTCTCTCCCTCCACTGCCCAAGAGAAAAATAAGAGCTGCAGCTGCATCATCGGCCCTCCCAGGATCTCAACAAAAGCATCTTCTACTTCTAACTGAAACTTTATTTCTATTTAAGACTCTATACCGACACTTTTAACATAGACTTTAAGGCTTTTGACTCTTTGCCTTTTGAAACTGACTTGCCTTGACAATAAACAACTTTATAGCAACCAATAGCTGCTCTGCTCTTCTAAAGAAAACAACAACTACCTGACAAATAGTGCCTGTCTACAACTGCAGGGCCTTGGGGGAACAAGGCGCCATTGCGACACTGCGGGGCCCAAGGATCCAAGGGACTTTGTGACACCAAGGGGTCCCATGGAACCAAAGGGACATTGTGACCCTGGGAAGCCTCATGGAATCATGGAGACCATTGTGACACTCTACGGCCTCATGGAACCGTGGTGATGCCAAGTTGGCTGGGAGTGTGGATCTGCTGGAGGGTAGGAGGGCTCTGCACAGGGACCTGGACAGGCTGGATCCAGAGGCCAAATCCAATGACGTGAGGTTTAACAAGACCAAATGCTGGGTCTTGTGCTTTGGCCACAACAACCCCCGCAGAGCTACAGGCTGGGGACAGAGTGTCTGGACAGCAGCCAGGCAGAAAGGTACCTGCAGAGACTGATGGACAGCAGGCTGGAAATGAGCCAGCAGTGCATCCAGGTGGCCAAGAATTCCAATGGCACCTGGCCTGGATCAGGAATAGTGTGGCCAGCAGGATCAGGGCAGTGATTCTTCCTCTGTGCTCAGCACTGATTGGGCAGCACTTCATGTGCTGTCTCCAGTTCTGGGCCCCTCAATTTAAGAAGGACATGGATGGGCTGGAGTGTGTCTAGAAAAGGACAACGAGGCTGGTGAGGGATCTGAAACACAAGTCCTGTGAGGAGCGACTGAGGGAGCTGGGGTTGTTTATCCTGAAGAAGAGGAGGCTCAGGGGAGACAAGGCAGTGTCAGGGCACAGGTTGGACTTGATGATCTCCAAGGTGTTTTCCAGCCTGGCTGATTCTGTGATTCTCTGAAACCACCCCTGGAGCAGTTGCAAGATGACCCCAGGGCCTCCTCTTCAGAAGGTCCACCGGCCCAGGTCCCTCAGCTTCTCCACACAGGCGCCAAAGCCCATCCTGTCAGTCCTGCAGAGCCTCTCCAGCCCCTCCTCATTGCCCAGAACAGGGAGCCCCACACCCAGACAAACCAGCCCAGATGTGCCCCCCTGGCCTGTGGTGCCTCTGGCAAGGGAGCAGCACGAGGCAGTGCAGGACCCTGCAGACAATTCCTGAAGCACTTGTAGGATGATCCTGCTCCCCAAGGGAGATTCCTATGGTGCCAGCTTGGAAACTGAAAGGGGGAGTGGGGCCAGAGAGGAAAGGTGATACGTGGAAAGACTTTATAACTCGTAAGAAATGAGAGTTATAAAGTAGGTGTGCATTTATTCGGCGTTGAGGTGCATGGGGATAATTCCTCCCAAAGCATGCACACCAAAACTTCAAACTACTGCTCTATTTATTCCCTAAAAGCCTAGGATTACACAATACACCTAATACATATTCATGTCCTAGCCCCGCCTAGTACCACCTACCCTCGTTTCATATTCAAATGAACCAAAAATCCTTCTGCGCTTGCGCCTCCCCAGTTCAGGGATTGCCAGGGGTCTCTGATGAAGGCTTCCAAACTCTTCACTGCACTTGAACTTTTCAACTTTGTATCTGGAGCATGCGTCTTAGTCCTCTGGGCACATTCCAGACCTTGAGATTAGTTCTTGTTGGTTTAGGGTTTTGGATTTATCACTTATCACTGGTAGCCTTGCACCCCTCACCCTGTTTGCAAGTCCTGGCTCCATTTATTACAAAGCAGTCTGCCACTCCTCCCGATTTTTGCAAGCATGGTAAATGTCAGGCATTCCTCGTTATCTTGGTTTTTTGATGAACTATTCCTTACTTTTCAATTCCCTGTCTCAAAAGGGCAAACAGGAATGGGCTGTTTGCAGGGGAGGGGACAGGGATGGGCAAGAGGAAGAAATTTATGCCAGGAAGAGTAAAGAAAGCAAAGGTGAAGCAAAGGAAATGCTTAGGGCAGTCTGGGGGTGGCTGCCAGGCAGCCCTGGCCCTGAGCAACAACGTCTGCAGTGGGACAGGAAACTCACAGCTCATAGGAACAAACTTTCTGGCTGACTTCAGAGGTCACAACAAACCTGAGTGGTTTCCATCTTGTCCCCCAGCCCTTGCTGGCCCCAGGGGCTGATGGCATTTGTGCTCACTCAGGTCCATCTCCCCATACCAGCACCATGGGGCTGCTCACGAGGGTTTTCTCTGTTCAGCATTGGGCTGGCCAAGTAGCCTCAAGCCCCTAGGCCGTGCCCTGAGGCGTCAGCACTGCCCCAGCAGTGCCCATGGCATGTCCCTGCTGCAGCCCCGGCACTGCCACCACCAGGGATGTGCCCAGCCCTGAGAGCAGTGCCGGGGCTGCAGCAGTGACAGGCCATGGGCACTACATGGCCTGTCCCTGCTGCAGCAACACGAGGGGCAGGAGGGCAGCAGGGTAGAGGCACAGGAGCAGCACTGGCAACACCAAGTGTTGCTGATGTGCCAGCACTGATTTGCCCCCAGCTCTGCACACAGACATTGCTGCTGCAGCTCCAGAGAAGGTAACTAAAGGGGGACCTCTGGAGAAAACTTTGCTGCGAGATCCTTTAGTTTGATTAAAGTCACCAAGAGCACAGCTCCTCATTGATACAGTCTGTGGCCATAGGGAGGGTGGAAAGAAACAAAATGAGAAATGGCACAAACAATGAAATTTCCTTGTGGGCAATATTAAAAAACTAAAACTAAGAAAAAGAACCTCCAAAATGAAACCAACCAGAAATATCAAAGATGACTTTACTACAAGTGCTTTGCAGAAACCAGCCAGCAGTTTAATGTTCCTGAAATCATCCAGTCATCAGTCTCCACACTGCAGCCTTGAGCTCCTGGTTCTTCAGGCTGTAGATGAGGGGGTTCAGGGCCGAAGGCACCACCGAATACAGAACAGACAGTGCCAGACTGAGGGATAGGGGGGACATGGATGGGAGCTTCAGGTGGGCAAATGCTGCAGTGCTGATAAACAGGGAGACCATAGCCAGGTGAGGGAGGCAGGTGGAAAAGGCTTTGTGCCCTCCCTGCTCAGAGGGGATCCTCAGCATGGCCCTGAAGATCTGCACATAGGAGAAAACAATGAACACAAACCAACCAAATCCTAGACAGACACTAACAGCAAGGAGCACCAGTTCCCTGAGATAGGATTTGGAATAGGAGAGCTTGAGGATGTGTGGGATTTCACAGAAGAACTGGCCCAAGGCATTGCACAGGGGCAAGGAAAATGTACCTGCTGTGGGCAGCAGAGCATGGAGAAAGCCACTGGCCCAGGCAGCTGCTGCCATGTGGGCACAAGCTCTGCTGCCCAGGAGGGTCCTGTAGTGCAGGGGTTTGCAGATGGACACGTAGCGGTCGTGGCACACGATGGTCAGGAGGGAAAACTCTGCTCCAAAACCGAAGAAAATCAGAAAGAGCTGTGCAGCACATCCTGTGTAGGAGATGGTCCTGGTGTCCCAGAGAGAATTGTGCACGGCTTTGGGGACAGTGGTGCAGATGGAGCCCAGGTCGCTGAGGGCCAGTTTGAGCAGCAAGAAGAACATGGGGGTGTGGAGGTGGTGGCCGCAGGCTACGGCGCTGATGATGAGGCCGTTGACCAGGAGGGCAGCCAGGGAGATGCCCAGGAAGAGGCAGAAGTGCAGGAGCTGCAGCTGCTGCGTGTCTGCCAATGCCAGCAGGAGAAAGTGGCTGATGGAGCCACTGTTGGACATTTCTTCACTCTGACCATGGAATCCTGCTGAAGGAGGAGACAGTGACAAGTCAGGGGAGACATTGCTGAGCATTGCTCAAGCCCCTTCTCCCATCTCTGCCTCTGCTGCTCTGTGCCACTCAATTTTCCTTTTCTCAGAGCCCTTCCTTCAGTCCTGTGCCTAGAGCTCTGCTGGGATCTGGCCCCATTGCCGTGACATGCATCCCACCTCAAAATGGCTGGCAACCCAGAACCTACAACAACCATGGGTGAAGTTATGAAGGCTGACAGTGAAATGTCCCTGTAAGATCTTGCTCCACTTGGCTTTTGCCACTTTCAAAGAGCTTTGCCTTCAAGGGCAAGAACATCTTTTCCTCTCTGGGAACTGGAATTCCAGACCCTTGGAGTGTGTGCCATGGATCCCAGAGGGGCATTCCCGAGGCTCCCAGGGGGCTGCTCCTGCTGTGCCTCCCAAGGAGCTGTGCAGGGGCAGGGGACGTCCAGCAGCTGTGTTGGTTCTGCAATGCCACAACGACCCCTGGTTCCATGAGTTTCCATACTGTCAGCAGCAGCTCCTTGGTTCCAATGATGCCCTGCTGGGTCAAAATCGATGTTTAGTTTCATGAAGTTCTGCAATGTCACCATGGCCTACCTCATCCCATGAGCTTCCCTAGTGTCAAAATGGACTCCTTGGATGCACAGTGTAACAATGGACCATTGGCTCCATGCAGCCCCACTGGGTCACCATGGACTCCTTGGTTCCATGAGGTTCTGGTGGTGTTGCCATGGTCTCCTTGGATCCACAGTGTGAGAATGGACCACTGGATCCGCGTGGCCCTGCTGTATCACAATGGCCCTTTGGTTCCATGGGACCCCAGTGTCACAACTGACTCCTTGCTTCCATCACCCCCTCAGTGTCAAAATGGCCCCTTCATTACACGAGGAATACAAAAGCTGCGTAGAAACATTGAGCAGATCCTGCTTAACACACCTGGGAACACCTGTTTGCATTCAAAAGAGGAGTTAAAGGTGAGAATGGCACCAGCAGCTTCTATCTGCAACAGAGATCCAGGGAAAGGACAGGGACACAGAATTCAGATGTTGCTCAAGGAGTCCGAAGTAAAACTCCAAGTCCCTTGGAGCATCACTGGCCCTGCTGAGGGCAGGGACTACCAAAGCCTCCCCAGGGACTGGAGAGAGCAGATCCTTGAGGCCAGGATTGCAGAAGCCAAAGGCTGTGAGCAGGGAACTGCAATGCTGAGCAAGGCCTGGGCTGGCTGGAGGAAGCAGAAAGGCCAAGGCCTGAGCCCAGGCCTGGGCTAGCAGGGCCTATCCCTCACGGGTGGCTCGGGGCTGTTCCTGGGGCAGTGGGATATGAGGGGCAGCGGGATATAAGGGGCAGCAAGGACAAATGTCATAAACCTGTGTGACACTCCAGATGCTCATGGAACCAAGAGCCAGTGTGACACAGTGGGAAGCTGTGGAACCAAGGGGATCATTGTGGCACTGTTGGGGCCTATGGAACCCAGGGACCACTGTCAGGCCACATGGAAACATGAGGCCATTGTGTGCCTGCAGGGCTGTAACATCCCACAACACTGAAATGCTGGTGGTAACCAAGGGTTCCTTTAGTCAAGTTTGGTGCACAGGAGAAACACCAACCATTCTCAATATGGCCAGATGCAAAGAATATTCTTGGTAGGAAGAGACCCACAAAGATCATCAAGTCTAACTCTTGAGTGAATGACCCACACAGGGATTGAACCCACAACCTCAGTGATACAAGCACCCTGCTCTAAGCAACTGAACTAAGAGGTCAAAATGACACAAAATTTTACTGCCAAAATACAGACAATCAAAGAACTCGGGCAGAAGGATTTATACAAGACCCAACTCAACATAAAACTCTTCTCATAGCATTAACTTAATCAACACAAGACCATTTAACCTAAAAACCTTTAACCCTGAAGATGTTAAATTACCCAAAAACATTCCAGGTAAGTAGGATTAGAAGAAGAAATAGAGAACAACAGAAGATCTATAGACAGAAATGCATATAGGTACAAACTGCTCCTGTTCCAGTACAGCTCACAAAAAAACCCCAGCAGAGGGCAGGATCCAGACGACAGGCTGACCTCGTGCTCCAGCTTTTAATTCCCTGAGCCTGTATGAGCCCGCCCTTTGTGTGGGATTTCCAGTTGTTTGCCCAATCAGAGTCAGGGTTTGTATGTGCTGCTGGTGTGTGATTGATTGACAGCTCAGCCAATCCAAGCTGGGTGGACACTGCCCCTACTGTGTGATTGACAGCTCAGCCAATCAGAGCTGGGCTAGCACCACCCCTTGCTGTGTGATTGACAGCTGTGCCAGGCCAGGGCTGGGGGCGGGGTTCTGTCGCACCACAAACCAAGGCCTGACTCAGCCGTGGCCCACACGGGCATTCTGAGCATCCCAAGGTGTCAGGAACATCGATCTCATTCAGCCTCTGACAGCAACCGTGGTGGCACTGCGGAACCTCATGGAACCAAGGGCCAGTTGTGACACTGTGGGGCCTCATGGAACTGAGGAGTCCATTGTGACTGACAGGTAAGTTGTCTTTAAGGTAATTCAATGACTGAAAGTATGGATGTTAATATCTTTGAAATGGGTCTTAATTTTTCTGCTAACTACAAGCAACAGGTTTATTAGAGAGCCCAGTCAGCGTGGCTCCTGAAACAGACAAGGGTCTGCATGAGCTTGAGTTTATGAACTTTGGGGTAAAATGACAGGTTCAAGAGGGGATATGGGGCAGGCAATTTGGGAAGGCTGTACCTTCCTAGTACCTCAGCCAATGGGGAAAGGGAGAGGGCAATGTGCACCTGGGAGTTTAGGAAAAAAGGAGGCTGCCGCCTCCAGAACCTCAAGAGAGAAAACTGCGTGAGCGTGTGCCCTGGTGGACTCCTTCCCTTTACTGAAATAAAGTTGCAGACTCCTCTGTCTCCTTTATGGACACTGGCTTTTCATAGCATGATTTTCTGTACGTTACACTATGGAATGTCATGGAACCAAGGAGCCATTGTGGCACATCAAGGCCTCGTTGGAACAAAGGAACCATTGTTGACAGTACAGAAACTCATGGAACCGAGGGGCCATTGTGACAATACAGGTCCAAGGACACCATGGTGACACCATGGAACCTCATGAAACCAAAGAGACCGTTGTGACACTCTGGTGTCTCATGGAATCAGGGGGACCGTTGTGAAACTCAGGACAACTGTGAAACCAAGGGTCAAGGATGAAGCTGTGGTGCCCATGGAACCAAGGAGTCATTGTGACACAGCAGGGCTGCATGGAGCCCAGGGGCCATGGTGACACTGCAGGACCTTATGGAAGCAAGGGGCCATTGTGACAGTACAGAAGCAAGGAGCATATTTTGACAAGGAGACTATTATGACAATATAGGGACTCATGGAATCAAGGAGAACATTGTGACACTGTGGGACCCTATGGAACCAAGGGAGAACAGAATAGATGTGGCTGGCTGGGCCTCTTGGGGGCCACCTGACAGGTCTGGCTGACCTTGGCATGTCGAGGACCACTGCTCATCTGCCGCTGAAACACTGGGGCTCTGTGCTTTCCTTCCTGTGGAAAAGAATCGTCCTTCTCCAGGTGCCCGTGGCCAAAATTGGGAATCTGCCTCCAGAATTCCCTATATCCAAGGAGAGCTCCCAGACAAAAGCTGCCATGACTGACGAGTCTGGCTAGTCTTGGCTTCCTGACGGCTGGCTCTCATCTGCCTTTGAAATACTGGGGCTCTGTGCTTTCCTAATGAAAAGAACTCTTCTTCCATTCCAAGCACCTCAAACCAAAATTGAGATTCCACCTCCAAAAATCCCTATGTCCAAGGATGGCAACCAGATGAAAGGTTTCAGAAGAGACAGGTCAGGCTGGCTTGGCCTAAAGGTGGCCACCTTTCAGCTTCTTCCAGAACATTTGGACTTCACACTTTTCTTTCCTATAGGAAAAAAACATCCTTCTTGACCAGGCGTCCATGGCCAAAAGTGGGATTCCACCTCAAAAACTCCGTACATCCAAGGATTGCTCCCAAGTGAAAGCTGCCAGGACAGACAGGTCAGGCTGTCAGCCTTGGCCTCTGGGGGGCTGCCTCTCACCTGCTTTTGAAACACTGGGGCTCTGTGCTTTCCTTCCTATGGAAAAAAAGTGTCCCTTTTATCAGTGCAGATACGGCCGAAATTAGGATTCCATCTCTGAAATTCCCTATATCAAAGGATTGCTTTCAGACAAAAGCTGCCAGAACAGAAAGGTCTGCCTGGCCTTGGCCTCTGATGGTCATCTTTCATCTGCCCCTGAAACACCGGGGTTCCGTGCTTTCCTTCCTATGGAAAAGAACTGTCTTTTTCTTCCAGATGTCCATTTCTGAAATTGGTATTCCACCTCTAAAATTCCACATATCTGGGGATTACTTCCACGCAAAATCTGCAAATATCATCAAGTCTGTCTGTCCTTGGCCTCTGGTGACTGCCCCACTTCTGCCCCTGCAGCACTGGGGCTCAGTTGTTTTCTTCCTATGGAGACCGCTGTGACACTGTGGGGCCTCGTGCAGTCAAAGGGCTGTTGTGATCCTGCAGGGCACTGTGGATCATGGAGACCATTGTGGCATTGAAAGGCCCCATGGAATCATGGAGACCATTGTGACACTGTGGGGCCCCTCAGAACCAAAGGTCCATTATGATCATGCAGGGCCTCATTATGAGACTGCAGAAGCAAGGAGAACATTGTGACTCTACAAGGTCTCATGGATCCAAGGGGACATGGAACAGATCTTACTGGCTTGGCGTCCTGGGGGCCACCTGGCAGGTCTGGCTGTTCCTGGCATGTCGAGGACTGCTGCTCATCAGCCCCTGGAGAACTGGGGCTCTGTGCTTTCCTTCCTATGGGAAAGAACCATCCCTCTTTCTAGCTGCCCAAGGCTGAAGCTGGTACTCCCCCTAAACAGTTCCCTGTATACAAGGGTCCTCCCAGCCAAAATCTGCCAGGACAGACAGCTCTGTCTGGCCTTGGCCTCCTGAGGGCTGTCTCTCATCTACCACCGAACATTGGGGCTCTGTACTTTCATTACAGTGGAAAAAAACTGCCCTTCTCACCTAAATGTCAATGGCCAAAACTGGGATTCTACATCTAAAATTCCATTGATCCAAGGACTGCGCCCAGACAAAAGTATCCAGGACAAAAAAGTCTGGCTGCCTTGTCCTCTGATGATTTTCTTAGATTATGAGAAGAAGGTTTTAATTTGCCAACACCTAGGAGAGGGCCCAGATATCTCCCAAGGTGGGGTTTGGAGGCTGCGAGAAAGTGACCACTACATAAAGGAGCTCTGTGCTGAGTGGGGTGGAGACTGAGGACAGCAGAGAGGAGAGCCGAGACTGGACACAAGGAGGAAGGAATTTCTCTCCCATGGAAGGGCTGTGGTGCAACATGTCTCCCAGAAGGAGTCTGGAGCAGCCCAAGGCTTTGTGTGCCCAGGCAGAGGCAGGCAGGACACAGAGCTGTCAGCAAAGGAAGGGGCCAGCGAGGTGGGGCAGCTGGGGGATGATGACAGCCTGCAGGGACAGAGGCGCAGGGCATGGACACCGTAGGACAGCCTGGGCTGGAGAGGGCACAGGGATGGGCAGCAGCTGAAAGGCCCTGACAGAGCCAACTCCTGCAGCTGGCCGTGGGCCTGAGGCCAGCAGGGGACAAGTGACCCTTGCTGTGCTGGGGCCTCATTGCCTCCTTGTCCCTGCTCAGCAGCCTGGCAGGGGCCGCCCCATGGTCCTGCCCTTGGCATTGCACATCCCCACAGCCCAGTGTCCCGGGAAGAGCCCTGAGCAATGAGGGAGGGACAGGATCTGCCTTNTCACCTATTTTTTTACCCTAAATGGTCTTGCCACAATGCATCTTTCACAGTTCTAATTCTCCAAAATACCTGTTCTTTTTGCAAGGCCATCATTTGAAACTTGTTTCCAATTCAATCTCTCTCTCAACAGTGTCTTTTCTATACCATGGCCTTTCTAAATCAGCACACCTTATCTCAAAGTTTGCATACAGATGTACAAGACTGTGTGAGCTTTCAGTCAGGCTTTGAGAATCCTTTACAAATCCATTTCTCACAGAGCCGGGGTGAACAGGGGTGACATCAACTATAATAACCAATAGAACTTAAGGAATTAACATATTCTTGCAAAGGCCTATGGGAGGGAGGAACTTCTCACCATGACCTTGAGGGGTATTTCTCCTTGCCTGCTCTTGCCCCTCCTAAGGCTAAACTATCTCAGTTATCTGAACCTTCACAGGAGGAGTGTTGGTGAGGGGTCCCACATGATACAAAGCCAGATGAGCTACACAAAGGAACGGTCCTATGTATAGAAAGGGGCTTCAGCTGCAGCTTCCCCCCTCGTCATACACCCATACTGGGGAGAGGCCCTGCCGCAAATGCAGGAAGGGCTTCAGCCGAAACTGCTCCTTTGTCAAGCACCAGCACATCTGCACCAGGGAGCGGCCAAATGAGTGTGAGGAATGTGGGATGAGCTTCAGCTGGAGCTCCAATCTGATCCATCACCAGAGGACCCACACCAAGGAACACCCCTATGAGTGTGGGAAGTGTGGGAAGAGCTTCAGCAAAAAGTCCCTGTTGATCCTCCACCAAATGATCCACAGTGGGGAGAAGCCCTACAATTGTGGGAAACTTCAGAAGGGCTTCGACCGCAGCTCCACTCCAGTCACCCACCAACACATCCACACTGGGGAGAGGCCCTATGACTGTCCCTAGTGTGGGAAGAGGTTTCAGACTAGCTCCACTCTCCTCTGCCATCAGTGGATTCACACAGAGGAGAGGCCCTTCCACTGCCCCAGCTGGGGAAGGGCTCCAAGCACAACTCCAACCTCGTCAGGAACCGGCACATCCACACTGGGGATAGGCCCTGCGAGTGTCCCCTGTGCGGGAAGAGCTTCACCCAGACCTCTCACTTGTGACCAAACACCAACGGAGCCACTGGTAAGGAAAGCTCTGCGAGCGCCACAACTGTGGGAAGAGCTTCGTGTGCTGCTCCAACATCATCTCCCATCAGAGGACCCACATTGGGCAGAGCTCTGGTGACCCACAGTCCCTGTGATCCATGTTGGGAAGACACCTGGCTGGTGGTCTCCACGGCCTCCTGGCTCCCCATAGGCACCTGGATAAACACAGGGGCCAGAACATCCATTGGGACTCCAATCAACATTGGAAATTAATTGGGAAGAGCTGACTTTTTGACAGTACTGGCCAAAAAATCTCATCTGCTCTGTCCAGTTGTTTCTTCTGGTGGCATCAAGCAATGCTGGATGATCTTGGAGATCTTTTCCTACTGAATAATTTCTATATTTGTCCCATCAAAAAACCCAAAATTGGGGTACAAATAAAGAAATTAAGCAAAGAGATCTAAAGCTGAACCATTTTACTGGTATTTAAGGATGATTTTGGGGTTCAGGGCGATATTCGGGAGGATTTTAGGTGCTCTGGGACCGCCCAAGCCAAGGGACATGGCCATGATCTTGTAGTTGTTCCAGAGGAATGTGTCCATCTGAGCTCATCCATTCTCCAGGAATTCCAGTTGTCTGTCCCAGTCCCTGGCCTGGGTCTCCCCATCTGGGGTGTCCACCTCCAAAGGGCCCAAATCGCTGCTGAAGTGCCCGAGCTGCTCTGGGCTGTGGATATTCCTGTCCCTCAATCTCTCCTGGTCAGTGCCCTGGGGGGCCGGGAGGAGTTTTAGGGACTCCTGGGAGATCTGAGAGAGGCTTTTGTTGCTCTTCGGGGCATTTCTGGTTCAGGGAGAGGCTTTGGAGGACTTTTGGGTGGGGTTGTGAGGGAGTTCTGGGATCCTGGCAGGGCTGTGTGGCTTGGAGGGAATTTGGGAGGGTGTTGGGGGAGAGTTTTGTGGGTTTTGGGGCCATTTATTTTGCAGGCAGTAGTTGAGGGTTCGATGTGGCCAGGAGCTGTGGCGTGGTTTGGGGGGTCCAGGAGTGGCTGTGGGGCTGGGAGGGGATTTTGGGGCAGCTGTGATCCCCCGAGCACCCCAAAGCTGACACTAGAGCCCGCCCCAAAGATGCTGCCAAGGTTTGGGGTCTCCATGTTAGGGTTCATCCTCCTGGGGCTGTGGGAGAAGGTGAGGGGGATCCCCAGGGGCCGTGTGTGTTCCCCCAGAGCGTGTGTGACCCCCCCATCCCAGTGTCACCCGCTTTTCCCTCCCCACAGGGCTCCCTGCCCCAGCTCCTGCTGCCCCCAGGAAGGAATTTGAGGAGGGGACAGAGGGGGATGACCCTTGCCCAGCCACTTTGTTCAGCACCAAGCTGGGCTTGGGGCCACAGGAGGAAGAGGCTGAGGGGAAGCAGATCTTGCAGGTGGGACAGTGCTTGGGCTCAGGGCAAGGTCCTGCCCTGCACACCTGGCTCAGGTGTGGCCCTGGCCCGGGAAGGGAGTGGGACATTCCCATTCCCAGGGAATCAGGGCTGGGAGCAGCACTTGGAGCATGGAAATACTGGGAGTGACTGGGACCACACTGAGGGTTACGGGGAGCAGCTGGGAGCAACTGGGAATGACGGGTGTGTACTGGAGGTAATTAGGATATACTGGGAATGAGTGAGATCATCCTGAGGGAAACTGGAACCATACTGGGACTCTGGGGTGACTGGGAATAAACATGTTGGGGGCAGCTGGGATATACTGGGAGTGTCTGGAACAATACTGGAGGGGACAACACTTGGTGAAACTGGGATCATGCTGGGGCCAACTGGAAGCGACTGGGAGTGACTGTGTCTATACTGGGGGCCACTGGGATCATACTGGCTGTGACTGGGACTGTGCTGGGGTAACTGGGTGCAACTGGGATCATACTGGGTGGGACTGGGATGACACTGAGGGGGACTGCGATTATACTGGGTGTAACCGTGAGCATGCTGAGGGCAGTTTGGACCACATTGAGAGCAACTGGGATATACTGGGAGCAACTGGCACTGCACTGATGGTGACTTGGAGTGGCTGTGGGCAACTGGAGTCATGCTGGAAGCAACTGGGAGGAAGTGGGAGTGACTGTGAACATGCTGGGGTCAACTGGGATGTAGCGAGAGAGACTGGGATTCACTAGGATCATACTGGGAGTGACTGGAACCATGGCAATGGCCTGGGCTGGGTGATGTGGGGCCTCAGGGTGTGCAGGGAGTGCTGTGACCCTGCGGGGCCTGATGGAACCAAGGGACGATTGTGACATTGTGGGGCCTCATGGAATCATGGAGATCACTGTGACATTGCTGGGCCACATGGAACCAAAGGGACTGTACTGACGCTGTGTGGCTCCATGGAATGTTGAGATCATTGTGACACTGTGAGGTCCCATGAAACCAAGGGTCAATTGTGACACCGTGGAGCCTCATGGAACCGTGGAGACCATTATGAGACCTTGGGGTGTCATGGAACCGAGGGTCCATTTTGACACTGCGAGACCCCGTGGAGCCAAATGTCCATTGTGACATTGCAAGGCCTCACAGAACCATGGAGAGACCATTCAGATACTTCACAGCCTCCTGGAACCAAGGGGCCATTGTGACACTGAGGGGACTCATGCAATGATGGAGTCCATTGTGACACTGTATGGCCCTATGGAATAAGCTAAGCACTGTGACACTGTGAGGTCTCATGGGACCATGGAGAGAACATTATGCCCCTGATGGTCTGCACAGAACCAAGAGGACCATTGTGATACTGTGAGGCCTTGTGAAGCCAAGAGGCCTTTGTGACACTGCAGGGCTGCATGGAACCAAAGGTCCATTGTGACATTGAGGGCCTCCTGTAATCAGTGGTCCACTGTGAAACTGTAGGGCCAAAGGAGACCACTGTGACAGTTCAGGGCTTCATGGAACCTAGGGGCCATTGTGACGTTGTGGAACCCCATCAACCCAAGGGTTCATTGTGACACTGCAGGGCTGCATGGAATCAAAGCTCCAGGGTGACAGAGAGGGACCTCCTGTAATCAATGGTCCATTGGGACACTGTGGAGCCAAAGGAGACCATTGTGACAATGCAAACCCCATGGTCCAAAGGTCTATTGTGACATTGCTGGCCTCATGGTACAGAACAGTCACGTGACGTTGTGGGGCCTGTGGAGCCATGGAGATCATTGTGACACTGCAAGGGCCCATGGAATCGTTAGGACCATTGTGACACTGTGAGGTCTTATGGAGCCAAGGGACCATTTTCACATTACTGGACCCCATGGAATCAAGGCAATGTTGTGACACTGCAGGGCCCCATGAAACCAAGGGAACACAGGACAGGTCTGGCTGGTTTGGCCTCCCCAGGGTCACCTGACTGGTCCATCTGACCTTGGCATGTTCAGGGTCTCTTCTCATCTGCTACTGAAACACTGGGTCTCTGTACTTTCCTTCCTATGGAAAAGAATTGTCCTTCTCCTCCAGGCACCCATGGCCGGAATTGGGATTTCACTGCCAAATTTCCTTATATCCAAGGATTGTTCCCATAGGAATATTGCCAGGACAAGTCTGTCTGGCAGTGGTTTCACAAGTGTCACCTCTCATCTGTCCCCAAAACCCCTGGGAAGGCTCCGTGCTTTCCTTCCTATGGGAAAGAACTGTCCTGCTTCTCCAGGCCCCCATGGCCAGAATTGGGATTCCACCTCCAACATTCCCTATTGTGAGAGACTGGAGGAGATTGTTGGCTCGAAACATTTCGTGTGTGGGGGAGGAAGAGGAAGGTCCAGCCATGCCCTGCCCTGTAACCCCAGCACTGCACTGCTGTTATGAAATACAGTCAAAGTATTGAATACATATATTTTAGGCTATATAAAATTTGGGAGTAAGTAATTTAGTATAGTTGAGGTTCATATAAAGCATAAGCAAAACCGACCGGGGCCACAGGGAGGGACTCGCCCTTCCTCAATCTAGCAATCCCACTTATATACTATATGCTATAGAATTTTCTAGAAAACTCCTCCTAGTTTCTATTCCTAAAATCTACTAGTGGTTGGGGGTCTCTCATCCTTTTGAGGGTCTTTTTTCTGATGAAGGCTCTTGGTCTTCATCAGTGTCCTCTATGTAACCTTGCAGATAGCGCAAGCACACTAAGCTTGGGTTATATAACTAAGCATAAGTTCCCACAAAAAAACCTAATTCAAGTTCCATGCCTGGAATCATCCCAATTTGGCCCATTCCAAGGTCGAAACTTTATTTCTAGATGCTACTTATGAGACCTACATCCTTCTACTAATCCCTTCCAACAACCTTCTTTGACTGCCTTCCAACATCCTTCTTTGACTCCCTTCCAACATCTGGAGGATGTCCTTTGCCCTGTCTCATCCATCTCCCCCTTCATTTTGTAACAATTGTCTACTATTGATCTAAATACAATTTTGCTAATATAGTTACAATTAAATTAGCACGAGTCACATTTATCACAATATCCAAGCAAACAAACAAACAAATCCAACAAGAACAGCAAAATACAAAACCAAACAAGAAAACATTGGAGAGGCGAATACTCCCCCAGCAGACCTGTTTTATCCTTCACTCAGTACACCTGCATGCACACAGGAGCTGAGACTGCAAAAAATGAGGATTCCTGGAGTACATTTGCAGGAAAAGCAGGTGTAAGAAAGGCTCTCCCTTTGGACTGTTCTCAGCTGAGCAAAAAAGGCTGCTTTGGGAACTGCAGGGCTCTTGCAAATGGCAAGGACCACACCCTCAGCCCATGCAAGAGAAAAGGGCTCTGAATTGCCCGCCCCTGGCATGTCAACCCTGTTCCCAGGCTGCTTCACACACAGCATTCTTACGGAGGACTCCAGGAAGTTGAGAGTCGGCTCTGGCTTCTCCATCTTCTGTGTCCTAAAGCTGTCTGAGAGAAGAAATTTACGGTCGGCTCCACTGGCACAATCCCTGCTGGCCCAGGGCACAGTGCCAGGAAGGTCTTTGCGTGCCCAGCCTTTGCTCCAGCCAAGAAAAGCTCCCAGCACAGGGTCACCTTTCCTGCTCAGCCAAAGCACCAGAGTGCCCTGGCAGTAGGAAGTTGACAGCTCTGGCTGGCACCGATGCTGGCAAACGCCAGACTTGGGCACTGCCAGCATAAGCAATATGCTGGATCTCGAGTCCTGGCACCCACAAATTACCAGACCTGGGCAGTGCTGCTGCCGGTTCCAGGAAGATGCCGGATTTTGGCTTTCTGTGCATGCAAATTGTTAGACTTGGGGTGTGCCAGCACTGGGAAATTTCAGGATCTGGACAGTGGCAGAGCCACAAAACACCAGATTTCAGGCTCCAGGTGCTGGTATGGACCAGATCTAGGATTCTGGCATCTGGACCCTTCCTCCCTTTCCCATACCGAATGATCCTCCATCACTGACCCAAGGATCCCCAAGGAATACTCACAGCTGCAAGGCTGTCTTTGGACACCTCTCCCAGGGATGCACAGCCTTGGCAGGCTGGGCTGTCTGTGCAGGGCAGGGCCCTGGACTCTATGATCTCACTGGGTCCCTCCCAGCTCAGCCCCTCCCACAACTGTCACTCTTTGGCTCAGCCTTTGTGTCCCCAAAAGGGACTGGGAGAGCTGTCGGGGCCGGGCCAGGAGCACGGCAGCCCCAGCCTTCCCCTCTCTGGGACACCACAGCCGTGGCAGCCTGGAAGAGATGCTCCAAAGTTTCCCTTACTTGCCTCGCGACCATCGCAAGAAGACCCTTGTAAGTGTGCCAGGCTTTGCACCACTAACTAGTGGTTTGTCTCAGTCTCGTCTGTTTTCGTTCGGATCCAGGATTATTAAAAAGGCAATTGAGGCTGATTCTTGTGTTTGGACTTGGATGTTTATTATATCTTATCAAAATTTACAGAAAGCGTAGCAGCACGTCTAGCTCCTTGCTAGAAGTAGGAAAAATGGCTCCCAGCTGAGCCTGTTTCAAGGCCTTTTAAAGTTAAACAGACCAATAAAAGTTTAACACCTATATTATTTATACTTTTAACCCAATAATAGATTCCCATAAGCCTTAGAGTGCATTTAGACTGACCAACCAGAGGTTACTACCTAAGTTCTGTGAAGACCAAGGAAGAGAAGAAGATGAACAAGAAGAAAGACACCACCCAAAATTCCCCATCTTGTCCCCTGACTACTACTATACTGTAAAAACCTCAAATTTAAAACCCAACACCCAGTGAAAAGACACACATCTAACCCACTACACATTTATTATTTCTAACTTATTATTCATATTTACAAATCTTCTCCAAGGTTTCAGGTCCAGTGCAGTGTTTTCCAGGGGGTCTGTGCCTGGAAGTACAGAGAGCTCAAAAACTCCAGTTTCCTGAGATCCAACAGACCCTGAGGACCCCCACCCAGTTCTGGCCTGGCCGAGGTGGATGCTTGCCAAGGGACTGTTTGCAGGTGCTCGCTGTGCTTCATGGTACACTGCACTCGAGCAGGCACTAGCTGGTCCATAAATCTTCCCACCACTTGGCCAGAAGCCACTCGCTTTGGAAAAGGACTATAAAAGAGCGACCCTCTGGAGAAGACCCTTGAGTACTCCCCACAGATGAAGACCCGTCCATTGGCTGGACCACAAGGACATCCATATCATCTGTTGGTCGCTATTTCCCCATTCCCCTCTTTCTCTCTCTTTATACTCTGTTTCCTGTATCTCTCCCCTCTATTGCAACTGAGTTGTTAGCATTCAATAAAAATGCATTGCTGTGATTAAACTGATTTGACCCCTGCTGTTTGTCTTCGTGCACCTCTGAGATCAAACAAACCTTCACGACCCCCGCCCTGTGTTGGTGGATCGTGACACCATGTCCAGTCACAGCAAATGTCCAACAGCAGCTCCATCAGCCACTTCCTCCTGCTGGCATTGGCAGACACGCGGCAGCTGCAGCTCCTGCACTTCTGCCTCTTCCTGGGCATCTCCCTGGCTGCCCTCCTGGCCAACAGCCTCATCATCAGCGCCGTAGCCTGCGGCCACCACCTGCACACCCCCATGTTCTTCTTCCTGCTCAACCTGGCCCTCAGCGACCTGGGCTCCATCTGCANCATCTGCACCACTGTCCCCAAAGCCATGCACAATTCTCTCTGGGACACCAGGACCATCTCCTACACAGGATGTGCTGCACAGCTCTTTCTGGTTGTGTGTTTCCATCTCAGAAAAGTTTTCCCTCCTGACCATCATGTGCCACGACCGCTACGTGTCCATCTGCAAACCCCTGCACTACAGGACCCTCCTGGGCAGCAGAGCTTGTGCCCACATGGCAGCAGCTGCCTGGGCCAGTGGCTTTCTCCATGCTCTGTTGCTCACAGCCGATACATTTTCCCTGTCCCTGTGCAATGCCTTGGGCCAGTTCTTCTGTGAAATCCCATATATCCTCAAGCTCTCCTGCTCCAAATACCACCTCAGGGAATTTTGGCTCCTTGCTGTTTGTGCATGTTTAGGATTTGGTTGTTTTGTGTTCACTGTCTTCTCCTATGTGCAGATCTTCAGGGCCATGCTGAGGATCCCCTCTGAGCAGGAAGGGCACAAAGCCTTTTCCACCTGCCTCCGTCACCTGGCCATGGTCTCCCTGTTTATCAGCACTGCAGCATTTGCCCACATGAAGCCCTTCTCTATCTCCTCCCAATCCTTGGATCTGGCACTGTCAGTTCTGTACTCAGTGGTGACTCCAGCACTGAACCCCCTCATCTACAGCCTGAGGAATCAGGAGCTCATGGATGCCCTGAGGAAAGCGATGACTGGATGCTTTTCAGAAGTTAAAATCTTTGTATTTTCCTCTTCAGAGCATTTAATGTAACACATTACATGCCAAGCCTGCCTTCTAAATCTTTTAAGAGAGCTACAAAGGAGGGGGGGGGTTGACAACAGGGTTTTCTACTTTTTCCTTGTGATCATTTTCATACTGAAAATTTAGTCATCTTCCCGTATTGAGTTCACAGTCTACCTCTTTAACTTGACTCACAGACTGTGTAAATTAGGAATCATGCTGTGTGTGTGTTTAAATAAAGTAAATGTTCTTGCAAGGCTTATTTGTCAAAAATCTTCCCTCTGTTACCTCTTCTTCAGCTGCAGGGGCAGTGTCTGTGTGCCAAGGTCGAGAGAAAGAGTCCCAGCACAGCAGCGCTGCCAGGGAGCAGCAGCACTTGGTCTTTTGAGAGCTGCACTTTTTCCACTTTCACCGTTCCCTTTATTATCCTTGTCCAAGACCTGAGTGCTCTGCAGTTCAGTCCCTGTCCTGCGGTGTGTCCATGGTGTGACCGCAGGCAGGGACAGGCCATGGGCACCGCTGGGACACAGCCGGGCTCCAGCACAGCAGTTCCATCAGCAAAGGGAATTTCCTCAGTGCAGTGCCCAAAGGCTTAGGTCTTTTTACTAAGTTAGTCTCCAGGAGAAGCCCAAGGAATGGCTTTTGCAGAGTCTCACTGCTTTGCTTGTTTGCCCCTGGAGTGAGTGCCGTGAGATCAGAGTCCCAGTGTGGTACTTCAGGGACTGAGGGCAGGGTCAGGTGCTTTGTGTTAGTGATCAGTGGCCATGGAGATGATAGATGATCTCCAAGTCACCTGCCTGGGGCTTTGAAACTGTGATGGCTCTGGTGGCAGGCAAGCACTTTTCTGTAGGAAATCAGAACCTGCCAGGAGAGCACAGAGGATCTGCAAGGACAGCCTGTCCCATCAGGTCAGCAGTGAATGGAGCCCTGGAGCAGAATCCTGCCCAGGGTGGGGTCACCCAGAGGTAAAGGACTGAATGTCTGCTGTGAGCCAGGAGAGCTCTGCAGCCCCAGGGACACAGCAGGCACAGGGAAAGGAGTCTGGGGACTGACTCCTCTGAGCCTCAGGGACCTTCCCCAAGAGGATTCAAGGCAGCCCCAAGGCCATATGGCAGCCCTGGAACGAGGCAGGCACCTCTGAGCCCCTCCATGGCCCCAGCAGAGCCTGTGTGGGAAGGGGTCAGTGCAGGGCTGTGGGGAGCAGGGCAGGGACTGCAGCAATGGCTGCTCAGGCCAGCACAGACATGTTCCCCTGGCAAAGGCTCTGTGGGCAGCTGGCATGTGCCAGGAGCAGAGCAGGAGCCTGTGGGGGTGTAGAGGAGCCCTGGCAAGAGACTGCCCTGTCCCTGGGGCAGCAGCAGCTGCCTGAGGAGTCCTGGGGGCAACTCTGTTGCTATGCTGGGCAGTGGAGCTGGCCCTGGGGCTGCAGGAGCTGCCCGAGCAGAGGCTCTCCTGAGCATACCAGACACACAGTGGCTGTCCCTGACCTGCAGTGCCTCCAGTTCCTGCTGCAGGAGGTGACCATGACTGGGTCACCTGCACTGCTGGGCTGGGGCAGGGGCAGGGAGAGAAAAACAAGGGACTCTTGGTAATATAAGTCCCTGCAGTGTCAGAATAGTCCCCATGGTTCCGTGGAGCCCCACAGCGTCACGATGGTCCCCTGGTCACACCAGGCCTTGCAGTGTCACAAGGCATCTTTGGTTCTATGGGGCCCACAGCATCTGCTTTGTTGGTAGGCAGGGTCAGCACCAAAGACACAGACACCAACTTCAGGAACAGAGTAATTTATATAATGCAAAAGTGCAAAGAATTACAAAAGGAGAAGCTCAGCAAAGCACATAATCATTAGAAAATAATTACAAAAGGAGAAGATCAGCAATGCACCCAATCATCACTACCAAAGATTGCCTGTAGTGATTAAGAAACAGACAGCACCAGTTACCCCCAGGCTTTACCAGCACCCAGATGCACACATCAGCTGGGGGAAGCTGTCACAGCCAAGGACTGGAGAGCCCCTCCTAGACACTGGGAGTTCCTGCAGGTGCACCCACCTTTGCAGGCAACGAGGCTCCAACCTCGCTGGGGGAGGGCCCAGCTTTTACACTGTTAAACAAACGAACTGACATCACTTCTAGTGTGGGAACACCTGGTTTCATTCTCAGTTTGGTTTCTCCCAAAGCCTGGCCAGGGCTCACGGAGGAACCAAGGGAGGTGACTTTGACCATACATGCCCAAACAAATGTGGCCAGATGTGGCCTTGTCTGGTTTCTAAATACAGAAAGATAAATCCATGTTTCACCAATGCACACATACAGAGATCATATTGCTAACAAAGCTTCATTAATGAGCAGATACAAATATAACATTTGGTTGGAAGGTTTATCTAGAGGCCAGCTTTGGCTCAGGGCTGTTGTTCATGCCTCACTCAGGGTCGGGTGTTCAGGCCCCAGTACTTCAATCGGTGCTTTGACCTAGAGACGAACTACAACCTTCATAACAATTCTTTCCATAATAGAACCTTAGATTTAAGTATTAGGCATAAAGGCATTTCCTCTTGTTCTTCAGTTAAGTGTTGTTCAAGTTCATTACTCAGAGCTAGAATTCACATTCCTTTTAAAACGTGCCTAATTAGTTGTTATTTTCTAGGTCCTTTGTCAAATCCCACTTTTCCTTGAGACTGTGTCTCTTGGTAGAAAAGTCTCAGTACTCCATTTCCCAGCACAAAGTGTCACAACAACTCTAGCATGGAATCATAATACACCAAGTGCTCACACTGCAATGATGACAGTGACTGCCACAAATTCATTTCGCAGCAGCCTCCAATTCGGGAGCCAATCCCACCATGAAGAATTTTCTTCTTTCTGCCACTCTCCTGCTGCTCTTTCTATGGAGGTGATTCCTGATTGTTAGACTTCTAACCCAGCACTGATAGGCATTCCTGCAACATTCCTGTCCCAGAAAAGCACAGGTTCCTCCCTGGCCAGCAAGCAGATAATCCAAGGCCATGTGGCTCTGTAGAGCCCCAATTTGTGTTTGTTGGAGCTCAGAGGATTGCTATTGGATATTTTAACAGCATCACTTTTTACTTCTTCTACTAATTGATTTAGCTCGTTAATGTAAACTCCACAGGATGAGGCAGTGCACATGGGGCACAGGGTGATACAGAATCTTTGGCTTTCTGACATCAAAGGCACCCCTTGGGTGCAAAATGTTCTCTTGGCCCCAATTCTTCCTAGTGCTTGTTGCCAAAGTACCTTCAAGGGAGGCATCAATACTGCCTGGAAACAGGACCCAAACTATCCTTTAGGAAGCCATTTATAGGCAGTCTCCACACACCCAGCAGCTCCCATTCCCAGTACCAAAGGTCTGATTTCCTGTTTCCCACTGTGAGCTGCTGATGGATCCAGGGCTCCTCCCTGTGCTCCTGTTGTGTCCCAGGTGCCTTTGGGCCAGAGGAGTTTCACAGTGGCCCTGCAGCTGGGAGTGCTGTAACACTGACTCCAACCAGCTCCAGCACCCTGAGTTCTATTCATATTGGGAGTGATGGTAAAGCACAGAAATCCTTTCACATTGTAACAGGGTTTGGTTTCTCCTGAAGGGAAATCAAAGTGAATCCTGTAAAACTGGCAATTGTACTCCTTTGTTCCACAGAGCAGTTTTCTGTAACTCACCCTGCACTGGCTCCGTTATGAGTCAGAAGCCATTGACAGAGTTCTGGCCACCCCACAGGGTGGGCCCTCCAAGGGAACCCCATTCTTCCCAACATCAGTTGAGAACATTTTCAGCAATTAGTTACATCGAGTATTTTGGTTACTTTGATCTTTAAATTTTCATAAGAATTTCATGACTAATCCCTTGGTGAAACTCTAGAGGTGTTTCTGGCAAGCAAAGATTCTGGCTGACTCTCAAGACACAGCTTACAGACATAAGCAGTACTTTAGTGACAAGGTTACTCATTCTTTTTCCTCAATCTCATCCGGGTTAGGAACAATAATTCTGTTGTCCATGGAGTTGGCGCCTTTTTAATTCCACAATAATGTCCCCAAGGTCCTTTGCTGTTCAGCTTTACCGCTCTGTCTGTGGGTGACAAGGCTTGGCGGGGTCCTTTCCCCTCTGGCTGGAGAGATGCCAGGTCCCAGTCCCTGAGGGGCCCCCAGGCTCCTGGATGGAATTTGTGTGGAAGTCCTTCAGTGTCACATCAGCCTTCACATGGAGCCCCGTGGGTCAGAGCATTTTCCAAAGGGGCGCTTGGGGCAAACAGGGAAATTTGGTCTGGCAGGATCTGTAAAACACTATCCCATAACATCCACTTGTTCTGGCACAGAGCACTTGGCTGCAGGGACACATTCCCATTGTTTCTGCCCAGGTTTCAGGAGTCAAACAGCGTTGTCTTTCCCCAGAGCTGTTCCTTCAGCTGGCTCGGGAGAGCCATTGGGCCTCTGGACCCACACTTTGGCTCCATTATTAGGACTACTGGATCCAAACCCTCTATCTCTACAGAGGTGGATTTGAGGTGGGTCTCCTTTCACAATTGTTGTTAAAACTGCAATATCAGTAACTGTGCCACCCCGCCATGGGGTTGAATAATCCAATCTTGTTCACCATTACTTAACCAAATTACTTAAATTTCTCATAGATAATCTGCATCAATTCTTCCTTCCATGACATGAACACTTTGTAAGGCCAAGCTCCAGCAAGCAGTTATCAAACCAAAGTGTCCTGGAGGAATCTGAATTCCTGTTCCTGTATTGTTAAGTCTCATTTGCTTCTGATTTATCCTAATTAATTCCAATGCATGAAGGCCTAGCCCTGCAGCCTCTGGGAGGGCCCTGTCAGGGCCCATCACACCCAGAACCATTTCCCAGGCAGTCAAAGTCTCACTGTCCGTGGCTGTATTTGCAAATTGGGTGCAGCCATGCACAGCCAAGGGGTTTCCATTTCCCAGTGGGCCCATTGTTAAGGGTATGGAGCACATCTGTGAGATGGGTCCTCCACTGGGACAGGTTCCCAATCTCCCCATATCTTCAACTACTCTTTTAACAAACCCTTCATCTGTTCAACCAATCCTGCAGCTTGTGGACAATCTGTTATATGAAAAACCCTTAAGTCTTATTCACTGTATTTTTCACAGTAACACACAAAGCATTCCACATCAAACTATCAGCAAACCCCATAAAAATAGCCAATTTCATCCCTTTCTCCTTTATTCCTTGTATACAATTCGCAAAGTTTACCACTGACGTTTGTGTCTTGGCTAGTCCTTTTCTGTAAAGTATTTAGTGTCACAGCGAGCAGCCAAAGCTGACATATTAGCATTGTCAGCATTATTTCACATTATCAATTTTACAAAAAAAAAAAAATCATGTTACATTTTTATATAACCATTATTATGAATAATAATATTATATTTCACTTACACAAATGAACCTGAGCTCAAGATTCAAACCCTCCTCTGTCACTCCATGTGGGAGTGTTCCAAAACCAATTCTTCCTTCTGTTGGTGCTGTTTCCAATGTGCTGTTAACAAAATCCATCCTTGTCTTCCCAAACCCACAAGTTATTTTCCTTTTCTGAAATGCAATTTTTGGATGCTTTGATAGTGCTGAATAAACAAACTGAGAGCACTTCTAGTGTGGGAACGTCTGGTTTCATTCTCCTCTTGGGTCCCTCCCAAAGCCTGACCAGGGCTCAAGGAGGAACCAAGGGAGCTGACTTTGACCATACAGCCCCAAACAAGACCAGATGTTGGATTTCGTTGCCTTGTCCAGTTTCTAAATACAGATAGGTCAATCCATGTTTCACTGAGGAGCGGATACATCTGTCACAATGCTAATGATCCTGCATATTTCAATAATGAGTGGATACAAAGATAACCTTTGGTTGGAAGGTTCATCCAGAGGTCACCTTTGGCTCAGGGCCCGTTGTTCACACCTCACTCAGGCCTTGGTACTTCAGGGACTGAGTTTAGTGCTGGACTTGACACTGCTGGGTGAACGGCTGGACTGGACGAGCTCAGAGGTCTTTCCCAACAGAAAGGACTCTATCTGCTGCATTCAGCTAGGTCCATGTTAGCAGCATTACTTAGGCCCAAAAGTCCCCTCTCGGTCAGCTCTTGCAGCCTAAGGCTTCAGCTCCTTTAGCTCCTGGTGCTAAGCTGCTCATGCTGAACAAAATGGCTCAGAGAGAAGAATACAGTTCATCCAATTCCTTCTGGGACACTGAGAGGGGAGGCTTTGAAAACAGGAGCATTGTTTGGTGTCACCTCTCTGCCCTTCACGCCTTTCAGCGCTTTGAACCAGCCAAGAGCTTTCTCCAAGGGTGCAAGGAAGCAGCTGTTCCTGCTCCCATGTCTGGCTCTTCCCAGTCTCTGACCTTGACTGGTTTTGTTCCTCTTGCTGTGCCCTCTGCTCCCCCTGTTCTCGGTGGCTGCTGCCCAGGACTGTGGAACTGGCACAGATCAAGGGCTCCAGCCCTGCCTTTCTCTGCCCTTGCAGCTGCCTTTTCCATCTGGAAGCTCCACATGGAGAGAGAGTCCTCACCTCTGTTCCTTGCACAACCTCCAGGAGTCCAGGGCTGCCATCTCAAGTCCCTGCTGGCACTGAGGGCTCCCAGGTGCCCCGGGCTGCTGTGACACCATTGCACACAGGGCGGAAGAGTGGCAGGGGCTGTGCTGAAAGTCAGGTCCATGTGCTGCTGCTGTGGGGGTCATTTGTCCAGCCCTGCCCCAGAGTCAGGGATCAGATCCAGGCACTGCTGCCATTCCCTCGGGATCAGCCACAATTTGGGTGTTGTTGTCAGGGCCAGTAGAAGTGGTGGCTGGAGCAGCGGGCGCTGACAGTGTCCCAAGCCCTGGGGCCAGAGGGGTCCCTGGGCTGGGAGCTGGGAGGGAGCTGCCCCTTGTTCTCCCTCTGCCCCACACAGAGCTGGGCCGGGCACAAGTGGGGCAGCACAGCAAACAGGGAGCCTGTGAGTCCCTTCCAGCCATGTCTGCTCAGAGTTTGGGCCTTGGAGCTCCAGGTGGTCAAAGGCAGCTGCTCCTGGTCCCTCTGTGTGTCCCTGTGTTCAGCAGTGCTGCTCCATCAGTCTGTGCACAGCCATGGGGAAAAGCCTCAGCCCTGCAGGGCCAGGAGCTGCTGGGCTCTGCCTGAGCAGCTCAGCCAGTGGGAAGGAGATGCTCAACACGGGAACCAGGAGCAGAGGACACTCCTGTTTTATGGCATGTTTTCTGTTTTAAGGAAAAGAAAAAGGAAAAAAAAAAGAACAAAACCTCTATAAAATGTGAAAGATAAAAGCAAAACCCAAGTGTGCAGTGAAAAATCTTCTGTAACTTTAAGAGGTAACTGATCTTTTGCAACAGAAAACTCAGTTATTCACTTTGCAAATGAGTCGCTGGCACTGATGCATCTTACTAGCCTCCGTAACCTTTTTAAAAAAGATTTTGGGATTTGTTTCCAATATTGTTATTTTAAATTGTGGTGAAATTGGTGTGAAGCAAGAAGAAATTGCTTTGTGCCCTGCCAGCTTCTGGCAGGACTGGCAATCTAAACTCTGTCACTGCCCAAATCCTTTAGAAGATACCCTTCCTTCTCACCGTGTGAATGAGCTGCACATTCCCTTTGAAACTGTCAGGGGCTTCTTAAAGACGCAAAGTCCCACTTACGGCTTTTTGCTTGGTTTGGAAGTGCAGAAGGGCAATTCTCCATCCATCAGCTCCAGACTGCACTGCCTTAGGAACACGGCCCCCTCGCCAGGTTTTGCCCNAAGAGGTAACTGATCTTTTGCAACAGAAAACTCAGTTATTCACTTTGCAAATGAGTCGCTGGCACTGATGCATCTTACTAGCCTCCGTAACCTTTTTAAAAAAGATTTTGGGATTTGTTTCCAATATTGTTATTTTAAATTGTGGTGAAATTGGTGTGAAGCAAGAAGAAATTGCTTTGTGCCCTGCCAGCTTCTGGCAGGACTGGCAATCTAAACTCTGTCACTGCCCAAATCCTTTAGAAGATACCCTTCCTTCTCACCGTGTGAATGAGCTGCACATTCCCTTTGAAACTGTCAGGGGCTTCTTAAAGACGCAAAGTCCCACTTACGGCTTTTTGCTTGGTTTGGAAGTGCAGAAGGGCAATTCTCCATCCATCAGCTCCAGACTGCACTGCCTTAGGAACACGGCCCCCTCGCCAGGTTTTGCCCACTCGTGGCACTTCTAGAGGAGGAAGAAAGTGCAATTGCACAATTCTAACCAAAAAGGAATGAAGAGTGGGACAGACCAAACATCTTGTGGACATCCAGGCATTCACCTGGGACCATGGAGAGTTTGGGTTCTTGCCAATTGGGTGTGTGTCCCTAACTACAATCTCTTGGCCTGCAGGAGAGTCTCACTCACCTGCAAAAGCAGAAAGCTCAGGCAGTGTGCTTGGAACAGGCTCGTCTGATGCTAAGCTGTCAGAGCCATGTGAGGGCACAGCAGGCCCAGCCATGCCCAGGGCTGAGCCCAGCAGAGACCTGGCAGAGCCCAGAGCAGCCTCAGCATCTCCAGAGCCTGGCTGCAAGGAGAGAAACCAGGAACCAGCCGTCAGCTGAAGGCTCCTGTCCCCCTTGTCCCAACCTCCCTCAGTGCCCAGGCCATGCTGGCTATGCCCAGAGCTGGGCACAAACCTCCCAATCACTGCTGCCTCTGGGAGTAGAGCAGGAGGGCAGGACTGTGCTCAGCCTGCAGCCAGCCATGGCAGATCCAGCCCCTCAGCAGCTGCCCAGAGCCAAAAAGCAGCTTGGCAGCCGACTAAAGAATTCATTGCATCTGCCCCAGCAAAGGGGGAAACTTTGGTGCCCGGTCAGGCTGTGCCATGCCCAGATCTGGGAGCATCCCCCTGGCTGTGGGCTCACCTGCAAATTGGGTGTGGAGAGTATCTGTGAAGAAGGTGCCAGAATCAAAGTCGATCATCTTCAGCTGGCCAGGTCGAGGCAGAGATTCTTGTCATTGAGGTTGTCCTTGTTGTCTCCAGCAGCAGCCCCACCTGGTACAGCTTCTCCAGGGGCTCCTTCTCCTTCCCTGGGGGCCAGACCAGGCTGTCAGTGTTCTGCCCAGGGCCCCAGCCATCAGTGAACCAAACAAGCAAACCCAGGGGGGATGGTGGCCACCACTGCTTGCCACACCAGGTCTCCAGCTCAGCTCCAGCCCAAGAGCTGTGTGTTCCTTTCTGATGATCCCTGCTCAGAGCTACAGGCAGGCTGGTTTGTTTTGCCACTGATTGCCAAGAGACGTGTGGAGCTGTTACCTGCCAGGCCTCTGTATCCAGCTGTGCACGTGGATCTCTTGCATCTTCTAGGGCAGATGAACACCCTGCATCCAAGGATCGCGGAAAAGGTCTTCTAAGGATGGCCTGTCCAAGGGTTGCATGGACAAACACCTCTTAATAACATCTTGACACTCTGAAGAAAGAAACCAGAAATCACCAGTAGGTTGGAGAAGTTGCCCCCCTCCCCGTTCCCATGCCCAGGCCATGCTGGGTGTACCCCGGGTTGTGCCTAAACTTCCCCATGGATTTACTGTTTAGAGGAGAGTAGGAGAGCAGGACATGTGCCACCACCTCAGCAGCTGCCAGAGCAGGATGCTCACGAGCCCACTGCTGTCTCCCAGCACTGCTATTCCCCCTGTGCCCAAAGATGAGGATCCACCTTGAGAGAGCCATCGTGGGAACAAGATCCGTCCCCAGATGATCTCCTGGCCTCTCCTGAATGGGTGCTTCCCCACGACCAGGTGGTACAGCAGGAGGCCCAGGGACCAGATCGTTGCTGCCTCGCCGTGGTAGCATTGCTGGTGGATCCACTCTGGTGGGCTGTAGGACAGGGTTCCTATGGAATACAGATGGAGTTCATAAGGAGGATGCTGCTGCTCTCAGAGCCTCGCCCCAGCATCCCTGGGCATGTGGGGGATGCCCTAGTGGCACATGGGGTGACTCACTGCCCTCTCGCCAGCACCTGGGACTTGTGTACAAACTCGGGGCTGGAAAAGAAGCCACTGGTGCTGTAGGAGGGCAGCAGAAGCCCTGAGAAGGTCCAACCATGACACGCAAAAGAAAAACCCACCCAGGGATGGAGAAAACCCACTCTCCTCCCCGCCTGCATGGCCCTCACAAAATGTTAATAAGCCAACGCAAACAAGGGGAGAGGAGCAGTTCAAGCCCTTCCTTGCCTGCACACCAAAGCAGCTGGGGCATGGGGTCAGACCCCCCCTCTCTGCTACCCCCATGGGGGCTTTTGTCAGCCTGGCTGCCCCAGCTCCAGCCCCAGACCAGGGCAGAGTGGGTGCTGAAGGCTGGCAGCAGGGCTGGGAGCTGGCCCCCCTCACACCCCCACCCCAATCAACTTGGCTCAAGCATTAATCCCATCCCCGCTCCAATAGGTGGAAGCCCCCGGTGCTGCACCCAGGCTGGGCAATGAGATGCACAGGAGCATCCCTTGGGAGGGCTTACCTGCAAACTGGGTGTAGGCTGTGTCCTGGAGGAAGGCGCCACAGCCAAAGTCGATCAGTTTCAGCTGTCCGGTGGCCAGGTCGAGCAGGATGTTCTCGGGCTTGATGTCCCTGTGCAGGACCCCGCAGCTGGTGCAGTGCCGCACGGCCTCCAGCACCTGGCGGAACAGCCCCCGCGCCTCCTCCTCCGGCAGGAACCTCCGCTCCGCCAGCAAACCCGAGAGGTCCTGGCACCGCTCCGGACGCTCCAGCACCAACAAGAAGCAGCTGGGCACCTCAACCCACTCCAGGAGCTGAATGACACCAGCACACCCAGAGGACACCTTGTCCAGCAGCACGATCTCCAGGGGCGCACGGACGCCGTTGGGCTGCGCGAGGACCACGATGCCGTCAGTGGTGCTGAGGCCGTGCCAGGGCTCTGGGACGCCTCAGCCAGCCCAGGATACTCTGTATCCCCCGCTCACACCACGCCCGCTCTCCCTGCCGGGCCCCAGCTCCTCTCCGCCCGGCACGCCCCGGCTTCTGCCGCTGGCCCCACTCACTCACCAGCTCGCCCCAGTGCCGGATGCGATCCCGTGGCACGCATTTGATGGCCACCTGCGAGCAAGGGGCAGGCTGAGCTTACCGCGCGCTCCGCCTCCGCCTCCGCCTCCGCCTCCGCCTCCTCCTCCGCCTCCTCCGCCTCCTCCTCCTCCTCCTCCTCCTCCGCCTCCGCCTCCTCCTCCTCCTCCGCCT